>JANRMT010062846.1:9495509-9529285 GCA_026402145.1 Polypterus bichir lapradei | reverse complement strand
GATAGATAGATAGATAGATAGATAGATAGATAGATAGATAGATAGATCTGAGAGTCTAACATACATAGTGCTGAAAGAAACTAAACCAGATAGACAGTAAAGCTGACATAGAACTATAACAGAAGAATTTTTACAAACCAAAGTCTTCCATTGGGCTGCTTATAGGTGAGGACTTCCAGCTATATAAGTGAAATGTATTATTATTGTTATTATTATTATTATTATTATTATTATTATTATTATAGTAGTAGTGAGTAGTTGCTTTAAGTGTTCTCCTGAAGTTAGAGATCTGCATTGCCCACACATGACCCTGTCTGAAGGCAGGTACAAAGACCATAAGAAGATGTAAGACTATGTTTTCAGTCTTCAAGTGACCCTTTACCACCCCCTTGTGGAGTGGTGAGGTGATCTGCTGTCCCAAAGCATTTAAAAAGGCCAAGTGGAGTTACAGAACTACAGTATACTGTCTGCACATGACCCTTTACTGCCCCCTTCTGGTGTATTGTATTGTCAAAGGGCAGGTAAATACATTAGGTAATGTGGAGCTAGAGAACTGTGTGGTCTAAACATGTGCCTTATCTAAGCCTTTGTGATATTATGGGATGCCTCAGACCTATTAGTTAGATCATGTGGTGCTAGAGTTTCTTAGGGGTACTGTGGCTTGTCCCATGGCAGATAGACAGGCCACATGTTGCTGGAGAACTTAATTCTCTGCTCATAAGTCCCCTGCGACATGACATGAACTAAACTATTGGTGCATGGCACCCCATGGTTTGTTAGACAGGTCATGGGGTGGCTAGCGGCTCTGAGGATTGCATCAGAGCAGACAGAAAGGTCAAAAGAAGCTGGATGACCATACCGTCTTCACCATCTTGTGGCACGGTGAAGTATCTAAAGCCATGAAGACATAGTAGTCTGTGAGGAACTACAGAAGAGTGCTGTTGACATGTTCCCCTTTACTGTCCCTTGTGGTGCAGTGGGCTGTTTTCACTATTTTTCTGCAACTGAAGTTCAGCTCAGAGTGTCATTTGAAAAGATGACAAACTGGCTGACGTAAACCAGAGGAAGTTTCCAACCTGTGGGTTTCAGCTTTTTTGAGTCACACTTTTAAAAATCCAGTGAGAACATCTTGCAAGTTAATCAGGGAAGCTTTGTACCTTTGGAAATGAAAATGCCCCTCCTGTCAGACCCGTGCTGCCGTTCACAAGTCTGTGAATGTGAGACTTCATGTACCTTTGTGCTGTGATTTGCATAAGTATGAATTAATGCTGTCAACAGCTCTGCATTTTTTGATGAAGGAGCCATAGATAAGATGTTTTCAGAAACCAAGGTGACCTACCTAAGACAAGAATATTATGGAGCCTGAAATCATTGAAATAATTATAAACATGGGATCAATGGTGCAATCATCGGACAGCGTGCCTTGTCTGCCTTATGGGGTCCCATCTACCAACTGCCTTTTTACCACATGTGTAGGTGAGGCTTTGATTGGTGACTCCCACCTGCCGCACCTAGAGCAGAGAGTTGCATGACCACCAGGACGCTCATTACTGCTCTCATCCTTCACATCACACATTCATCTCATCTATGATTTAGTAAGAAAGGCAACAAAGGCTCGGGGTCCCAGTAAGAGGCAGTGAGGAGTGGGTGGACCATGCCCATTCAGTGTTCCCAGTGGCTTAAAACACACTGACTGGCTTTATAGACTCAGTCAATGTGGCACCTGCACGTTCTCCCTGTGTTCACGTGGGTTTTGTCCTTATGCCAATACACAGCCCAAACACATGCAGGTTAGCCAGGATGATAACTGAACAAGCGTGTCATTCTGTCAGGAGGTCATCTGGGGTACGCTCAGCATTAGCTAGACAGCCTGTGACCCACCCATAATGGAGAAAGCAGCTTGACAAAGTGGATGGAATGAAATGCTACAGTGGACCGAGAAAGTAAACTAACCCCTTTCATGTTCTGCACATTATATTGTATTGTAGATTTAATTTCAAATGGATTAATTTCCCATTTTTGTTCATCAGTCCACACTCTGTAACCCATAATAACAAAGTGAAAGCATGTTTTTAAAAGGGTTTTTCAGGTTTAATAAAAATCAAAACCTGAAATCTCTCATCCCTATAAGTACTCAGACCCTTTACTGTGGCATTCCAAATTGTGATCAAGTGCCTCCTGTTTGCTTGAATTTACCTTGAGATGTTTCTAAAACTTGAGTGGAGCGCACTTGTGACTGGACATCATTTAGAAAGGCATAGAAGGTCCACAGTGCACATTGCACGTCAGGACAAAACCAAACCATGAAGTCTAATGAGCTTTCTGCAGACCTCCATGATCAAATTGTGGTGAGGTATAGAGCAGGTCAAGGGAATAAAACCATTTGTAAAGCTTTGAGTGTTCCCAGGAGCACAGTGGCCTCAATAATTGTGAAATGGAAGAAGTTTGCAATCACCAAGTCTCTTCCTAGATTTGGTCATCCAGACCAACATGAGTAACTTGGAACCTTAGTAAAGGAGGTGACCAAGAACCCAATGGTCACTCTGACATAGCTTCAGAAGTTTTCTACTGAGATGGAAAGACCTGTCAGAAAGACAACCATCTGAGCAGCACTCCATCAGTCCTGTGTTTATGGTAGAACGGATAAGTTTCACTTGTAGTTTGCCAGACCACATTTAAAGGACTCTGACAGCATGAGGAAAAAGATTCTCTGGTTCTGATGAGACAAAAATTGAACTCTTTGAATAGAACTCCCAGCACCATGTCTGGTGTAGACTAGGCACAGCTCATCATCTGCCTCGTACCGCGTCTACAGTGAAGCATGGTGGTACAGAGACAGGGAGACTGGTCAGAATTGAAGGAAGGGTTAATGCACCCAAATAGAGAGAAGTCCTTAAAGGAAACCTGGTCCAGAGTTCATGGGACCTCAGACTGGGGAGATGGTTCACCTTTCAGCATGACAGTGACCTTAAGCATACAGCAAAGACAATGCAGGAGTGGCTTGAGGACAAGTCTGACTGTCCTTGAGTGGCCCAGCCAAAGCCCGGACTTAAGCCCCATAGAACATCAGTGGAGAGACCTAAAGGTGGCAGTTCACAGACATTTACCATTCTGCCTAATGAAGCTTGAGAAGGTCTGCCAGGAAGATTGGGATAAACTGCCCAAATCCAGGTGTACAAAGCTTGTAGAGACTTACCTAGAAGACCTGACCCTGGGATTGCTGCCAAGGGGCTTTTAAAAAGTACAGTGGAACCTCAGTTCACGAATGTCTTGGAACACGTACAAATCGGTTTACGACCAAAAAGTTCGCCAAACTTTTGCATCTGTTCACGACCACAGACTCGGTATACAAACAAGCCAGTTTCCCTTTCGGTTGGTGCGCGCCGATGATTTCCGCACGTGTTCAGTCTCTCCCTGTGCATTCCCTGTGCAGCGAGAGAGAGACACACAGACACGCGCATGAGAGAGAGACAGACACACACACACACGCGCGCGCGCGCGCGAGAGAGAGAGAGACATGCGCGCGAGGGACAGGTACACACACACACGCGCGCGCGCGCGCATGTGCAAGAGAGAGAGACGGCTGGACACATAAGGCTTGTTTTTAAAGCGACAGATCCGAGCATTGTTTTAACCTCGTTGTATTTAATGAAGACTTTTTTGTATTGGATTTTAACCTCCACTTCTGTTTACAGCGATCGGTTCGTAGCGTGCATTGTTACGATGTTACTTTTCTTGGTGGTTTATTAAATTAAGAATTTTTCAAATGTTTATTTTTTTCCCGGTGCTTAAAACTCATTAAAAAAAGTGTTTTTAGTGAGCGGTTCGTAGTGCTACAGCGCGAATTCTTGCAGTGTTAGTTTTCTCTGTTGTTAAAGGTTTTCTCAGTGTTATTCAAAGTTTTTACATTTAGTTTACTATTACGCTGTGCATTCTATGGTATAATTAACTATATTTGTGCTTAAAAATCTTAAAAAATATATATTTACATACAGTTTGTACGGTCTGGAACGGATTAATTGTATTTACATACAATCCTATGGGGGGAATTACTTCGGTTTACGACCAAATCGGTTTACGACCAGAGTTTTGGAACGAATTATGGTCGTGAACCGAGGTTCCACTGTACTGAATTAAGGGTCTGGATACTTCTAGGAAGGAGAGATTTCAGGTTTTGATTTTCGATAGATTTACAAACCTTTCTGAAAAACGTTTTCACTTTATCATTATGGTTTGTTGAGTATAAATTGATAAGTAAATGTGTCCATTTAAAATTAAATCCAAAACACAATTAAAGTGTGCAGAAAGTGAAATGGTCTGAATGCTTTCTCAATCCACTCTTGTACACTTTTACACAAAGGTTTGACTGGCCAGGAACTGAGAGAAAGAGAGAAGCTAAAGGGGATGTGCCAGGGACTGCTGCTCTGTGGTGAGTGAAAGGTGGGCAAGCGGGGCAGCCAAACCGGGCAATCAGACAGAAATGTAAAGATGGACGATTAGCTGCCATCCATTCTGCTTTTATTTACCCATCTCTTGGCCATTCTTGCTATAGAAATTCATCTTTAGGATGTTCAGAGTCCTCTTGGCATTTTGTTTATGAGCTGGAGTAACACCTAGGAGAGTGGGGCTTAGGGGAAAGCAGGATGACCAGACTTGGATGGTCAGAGAAACTTCCAGTTTTACTGAAGCCATCGATCATGATCAGGGCTTGATGGACTGAACTTCAGAGCTTGTGTGTGTGTTAGTGTGTGATCATTTCCATTCTAGACAGACAGATACAGTAAATGTGAAAGGCACTATATAACAAAGAGATTGATTTGAACAGCACTATATAACAGATAGAGAGATTTCATTTATATAACACACTGAGTGACTAGCCATCTCTAGGTTCATTCACACTTTAAAAAATACACTCATTCAAAAAGATATTAAATAAAATACATAACATTTAAATATAGAAAAAACAAATACAATGAAAGAAAAAGACACAGGTGAGAGCAGATTGATCAATAAATGTGCTATATAATGATATGCAATATGTAATGGATAGATATATGGAAATGATGATAGACGAGGGAGGCACTAGATAATGGAAAGACTCATAGATAGAAAAGTGGGAATATATGGACAGATAGATAAAATGGCTCTGTATAATTGATTTGAACATAGAGTGGTATCTCTCAATAAAGGGCAAGTGGGGACTACCCCCCTCCCCCAGGAAATGGAATTGTGGTGCATAAATTAAACAAGTAGTAAACTTTCCTTAATACTTATTCTAATACTAATTCCTTAGTGTATTCTTCAAATATTTATATTAAACTCAGATTGTTATTTGACTGTCACCGTTCATTAAGGGTATATTATTTAAAATACAATTGTTTCCATTTCATTTGTTTTTCCAATTGAGCACAAGCAGGTGGAGTGACTTACTTGTGGTCACACACTGTCAGCAGTGGAAATTGAACCCACGACCTCAGGGGTTTGAAGTCTAAAGTCTTAATGAATTAGTTATCCTTATAACATTTTTCCATCATAGGTTCAATGTAACTATTTCTAGAAAAATCTTTGAAGGTTTTCTCGGTGGCTTGTGCCGATAGCTTGGTTCTTGGTTGCTTTGGCCGACCCTTGGACCCCTCAGTTTTCTTTCCAAGCTTTTGCTTAAGGGTGCACCTACGCAGGCTCAACTTTTTCAGTTTCAACTCAGGGTCTCAATCACTCTGATGTCTAAGGAGTGCCACCTGCAGCGGACCTCAGTGCTTACCACAGGGGGCGCTGTCTAATGACTGTTGAGGTGAGCTCTATGAGTTCTTGGCACATGACACTTGAGGTTCATATGTGGCAAAGGAGAAGAGAGTGTGTCTTTTGACAAACAAGTAGCAGCAGCAGCATCAGCAGCACGTCTCCAAAGCGTAATGAGGCAGCCTAAGTGGCTTGGAGTAATTATTAGCATTACTAAGCCACTGTTGAAGGGAACTGAAGAGCCACCAGTCAGACATAGTCAGACATGACTGTAATTAACATTTCATTGTTTGTAAAGAATACGGCAGAGTTGCCTACTGCTAGCAGAAGAGAAAAAATGAAACAAAGTGACATTATGTTAAACAGAAAAGCAGTAGAGAGCAAAAGCAAAGAGAGAAACAACATGGGGGGGGGGGGGGGTGAAAAAGAGGCAAAGAGGAAGTGACCGGTCATACTGTCATGCATGTCTTGGCATAACTGGCCCAGCCGGGGAGACCTGCAGCAGACTGAGATCCACCACTGGCTCTGGATAGGCTGAAGACTACTAAGGGAGCTTGGGAGGCCTCTCAGGAGCTAATTCATGAAATTGGGGTACCATGCAGGCAGGTGACAAAATGAGGGCACACTGGGGAGATCCTGGGACGTTCAGAGTATTGGTTGGACCCAAAGAGACCTAAAAAATCTCAGGCAAATACAAGGACACAAAGAGGGTCTATCAAAGGGTGGGAGGTCTGCTAGAGCCAAAGACCCCAATAGCTGAGATGCTTATTCTACTTGTATTATTGTGGTGATGATCAAAAAGCTTCAAAACACTACAGTATGTGCACATTGGCCAGGGGCCCAAGCAGACGTGTGATGGGTCCACTCGTGTGCTGCAAGCCTCGCCGTCTCTTAAAGGCTGTAAACTGATAAGCAGGAATGGATTTAAAATATAAAGGTGCTTTATGGAGGTCAGTGAAGTGTGTATGTACTGTATGAGTCTGTCTACCTATATAGCACCTTGACCTCTCTCTCTTTTGTATATAGTAGTGCCTATCAGTTCTATTTAATGTATATAATGTCTCTCAATCCATATATTGTACACAGTACGTTTCTGTTTGTTCCATCCATCTACTGTATATAGTGCCTTTCAGTTCTGTCTGTCTGTTACATAGCGCTGTACACACCTCTCTACTGTTTTGTTCTGTCTATCTGTTACACAGAGCCTTATGCACTTATCATTCTAGCTAATGTATATAGTGCCTTTCAAATCTGTCTATTGCGTGTAGTGCATTTAAGTTCTATGTATTATATTGTTCTTCTCAGATCTATCTATCTGTCTACTGCATAAAGTGTCTTTGGTTCTCTCTATTATATATAGTGTCTTTCAGTATTATCTAGTGCCTTACAGTACACACCTATCTACTTAAAGTATATTGCAATTTTGTTCTGCATTTCTATACACCTGTCTTTTTATTTATGTAGCACCTTTTGCTTCTGTCCAAGGTCATATAGTACCTTACAGGTACCTAAGAAGTGCAGTTATAGTTCAGTAGTTTGTTTTTTTTTTTTTTTTTTTTAACAATTGGAACTCAAGCAGGTCCCTAAACTGGCATCCTCATGTGCTTTAGTTCACACCTCAAATACTTGAGCACTGAAAAGTGAAAACCAGCAGAAGCAACAACAATCACTGGCACACAGAGCAGAAGCAAAGGTCCATGGTGCAAAGCCTTGAGAAAGCCAGCTCTTTGACGCCCTCTCTGTCTCTCTCTCTATCTGTCTCACCATGGCCTGTTCTGCCTCGCTTTACTCTTCTTAATTTAGCCATTCTGAGTTGTGTGTCTGAGTTTAAATTATGTGTGACTGTCAGTTGTGTGCTTGTCCGCTTCTTAAAGCCCCTTGTGATGCTCTGCTATAAAACTGATGGGGCACCTTCTTCCTAGCCCATAAATTATGAGGGAGTTTGACATCACACCTCATGTTTTGTTTTCAGTTGTATTCCTGTCTGCCTCATAAAACCCTTTGTAATGTTATGTTGTGTGAAAGGTGCTATATAATATTTTTTGGAATAGAGCTTTCCATTGTACCAGCTAATGTATGGGATAATATGACATGACAAGTTGGGTTTCTTTTTTACTGTGTGTTTTGTAATGATGTACTTGGTGTAAGGCACTATATAAAAGTGGTTGGTGTGTGAATTCTCTGTCTTTCAGCTAAATCATAGATTGGTGTGACATGAAGACTTTGGTGGTTGTTTTGTACCTTGTTCATTCTGCTTTGTAAAGTCCTGTGCTTAGTGAAAGGCGTAATATAAAGGTAGTGCTCTAGCACTTAAATCACAATGTATTCTGATTGGTTGCTTGAGTTGCTTTGTACTTTTTTTATTTATAAAGTGCCTTAATTATGGTGTGCTTGGTGAAAGGCGCTATATAAAGACAATGCTAGAGCAGCTCAATCACATGTTTATCTGAATTGCTTCCTTGAGTTGCTTTATACTGTATTCTTATATGTGTAAATTGTCTCCTATGGTGTGCTTGGTGAAAGACGCCATATAAAGCTAGCGCTAGAGCAGTAAATAAAGATGGTAGTAAAGCTGTACACTGTGTAAAGTTTGTGCTCTAGCTCTTGTTCATTTGCACTTGTCCCTTCGGTAGCTTTGTACTGCATTCTTTTGTTATTTTCTAAGGGCCTTATTATAGTGTACTTGGTGAAAGGTGCTATATTAGCACTTGCTAATCTAAATTGGTTCCAGGATGATTTGTAAATGCCTCATTATTAGTAAATGAGCACCTCACTAATGCTGTGACTGAACTCACGCCTTGTGTTTCTTTCAGTTGTATTCTTATGTGTCCCCATGGTGGTGTGCCTGTCACTTCAGTTGTACCTTTATCTGATTTGAAGCCATGTGCTGCTTCTTGTGCTATATAAAGCACCTTGTCTTGGTGACTAACTAAGTGACCAGTGGCCTGACCCCACTAGTCCAGTTTATGCTGACCATAGGCGTGGACGTAAGCTGAGCAGTTCCCGACCTGAATTCGTGTTTGCGTCTCGGGCTGTTTCCTCTCCAGGCTCTCCAGTTGTGGCCCTGTAAGACCTGACCGCCCGGGTGTGTGTGCTTCTCTTGGACAGCACTCAGCTGGCACGTCTCTGCCCACTGAGTCACCTAGTGCGCTTTGCTCCAGGCTGATGGCTCATGTTCACTGTATTAGCTGGACTGCAGCTATTAGTCAGTATGCCAGCGTGCCAGGGCCCAGACTGGCTGGCTTTACCCTGCTCACTTTTCACCTCTGCCCTCTGACTGAACACGCCAAGCGGAGTGGTGCTGGCTGCCGATAGTCAGCTGCTGGAATCCTGCCGTGAAATCATAAAGTCTCGTTTGTTTGTTTTATGTGAATTGAAAATCGCAATAAAAGAAGCATCAATAACCTTTATGTTTCAGCATTTATTGAAGACGATAAAAAAGCCCTCAAAGTACTTGAAGAGGCGCTTTGTGAAAATAAACCATTAACCCGGAGAGGGAGAGAGAATAAACACGGAGTGAGTCACGGGGATGAGGAGGGAAACGCCGCGCTTCACTTAAAAATCTACAGAACACGAAAATGACAGCACAAACACACACACACACATTTACTGGGCACACTGGGAGGAGCAGAGGGACTCGGGCGCAGCGGCTGCTGAGTAAGGAGTTGAGCTCTGCGTGCCTTGGAGGGATGTGCATTTCTGCTTGGCTTATCATCGAAATCTAAGCCAATACTTTGGTGGCACAGTAGTTAGTGCTGCCCTCATTGTCCACGTGGAGTCTGCATGTTCTACCCACGTCTGTCTGGGAGGATTTAGAGCAGGGCAGGTAGCTCAGCATGAGTTCTTGGGTATGATCTTCCACAATGGAGACCCAGCATTCATTGAATTCTGCATGCAGGGGCTTCATGAGAACATGGGGAGAATATCCAACCTCCGCCAAGTCAACCAGGTACCTGAGGCAGCAATGATAACCGTAATGAGACATAACAGATAGATGGATAACTTTGAAAGGCACTATATAACACATGGGTAGATGGGTATGAAAGGCATTATATGCAATAGATACACAGTATATATATATATGAATATAAAATGCAGTATATAAGAGGTGGATGCTTAAATATGAAGAGCACTATATAACAGATAGATATGAAAAGCATTATATAAGAGATGGCTATGAAAGGCAGTGTATAAAAGATGGATAGATACATATGAACAGCACTATACAACAGATAAATAGGAATAAAAGGCACTATATACAATAGATATGTAGAGTAGATAGATGTAAAAGGCAGACAGATAGAAAGACATGAAGGTTGCTAAATAACACATAGATTGGAAGTCAACATATACAATAAATAAATAAAATATGAAATTCACTGTACAGCATAGATAGAAAGGCACTATATAACAGATAGATAGATACTGTAGATGTGAACAACATTTACTTCTATAGCAGTAATAACAGAATGAAGAAATAATCCACAGTTACATTACACAAATTAATATAATTAATAGAAGAGTAGAGTCTTTACATCTAGAATTAGTTTTTATGTCTTTATAGTTGAGGTGAGATGTGAAAGGCACTATATACGATACATAGATAAATATGAAAGGCACAATAAGACAAACTGATAGGCCTGAAAGACACTACAGGACAGACGGATATGAAAAGCACTGTGTACAGCAGATCGATGGCACTTTATTTGTCACAAGTAGAAAATGTCGTTTTTTTTACAGAAGCTCATGAAATATCATAACAAGCAAAAACAGCCGCAGCGCAATTCAACTGTTTTCACAAAAATACATGGGCGGTTGACTGCCAACTGCACACATTCAGCCAGGTCCCTGGAATTGTGAGTCACTCATGGCATCTGGTAAGCCACTGTGCCACCCTGATGTAACTCATTCAGTAGAATGTGCCATTCTCCACGGTCTGGCACTTAACGCCGTTTACTCAGCTCCTAGCCCACTGATTTTCATGAGGCTCTCACTGTTACGTTTAGATCTCTGTGGATGTATTTAATCATTTGTCACCAATCTTAGAGGATATCACAGCAACTTAATGCCAGTCAAGACAGACTTGACACCAGCATGCCATTGTTTGATTGATTTTTATGACGTGAGCAGTGCATGAACTTACATGTTTCATAAGTGATTAGCATTTAGGGGATGGACATTTTAAGTTAGGTAAGTTCATGTGAGAAGTCTACACATGTAGGAACAATTCCAGAATCTTCACATCCAAAACGGCAGTGGTCTGAATTTGGGGCTTTGATGGCGCCCCCCTTTCCTCTTGTGTGATCCAAGCGTGTCAGTTACATCTCCCATTGACAGGGCGTGTTGTACGAAATGAAAGGGCGCTATATAGATTTGGATTGATTGACCAGTTATTAGAATGCATGGAGATTATTTACACTCTCAAGTGTCAGATTTGCACTTTAAATGCCTGCACTGTAATTGGCAGCGAGATTAACATTCGGCATCGAGGCGGCTAATCCCTCGCAGCACACACGCGTTTCTTTGTTATCGTCACTGGCAGCAGCGGCATTCACTTATGGAATGAAATGTCACCATGAGAACAGCAGTCCGAACCCAAATGCGATGGGAAAAATTATTGTAATTATTATATATAACACACGAGCTGGCCGTTTTTAACAGTTTTATCATTTTTAAATGTCAATTGTTAACCTTTTCCGGTGGACAGAAAATGCTAAAACCCGGTCCCCTCCATGAAACGATGGGCTGCACACATTGGAGAGTGTGTGTGGATTCAGAATAAATGTCATGGCTGAAACATTTGCTCGCCTTCTTTTAAAACAAAGTCCAAAGATGGCACGGTGAGAGCCGCCTGGAGGCCTGCCGCTAGCAGAAGGGAAGCGTTTTGGGCAGAAAATCCGGGGTGGTCAGCTGGCATGAAGAGAGACTTTATTTGATAATCTGTGGCTGCTGCCTGCTGTAGAAGTGATGTGTCGGCCGCTAGCCGCTGTCCATTTTCCAGCTCACTTCAGGGTTCAGATGGTCGCACTGGGAGTTCACCTTAGACAGGGCACACTGGCATTCACCCTAATTCACTCACACTGGGCCAGTTTACAGCTGACAGTTAATTTAGTACGCACATCTTTGAGATGTGGAAGGAAAACAACAGCAGCTATGGAGAAGCTCACCAAGACACAGGCAGAACATGCAAACACCACCCCATAATCAAAAGGTTAGAGCAAGCAGTACTTTTGTGTCCATCTCTATCTTGCCATGCTTTTCAGAACAGAGGGAGAGAAGGAGCCTATCTTGGTACCATCCTTGTATGTGATGCCAATCTGTTGCTGTGCACACCACTTTAAGATGAGGGAAGAATCCACAGTGTCTGTAGACACAGGGTGAATACCTAAAGTCCATGCCAATAAAGACCAGGCTGAGTCAAACCCAGATCCTTGGGCCTATGAGTCAGCGGGATAAACCACTTCATCACCGTGCCAGCCTACAGAAAACCTTCAGACTCAGTAATCATGAAGAAATGTAAAAGTTATGGTGAATTCCATTGCATCTTTTGGGCTCATCTCCATCTTGCCCTCCGTTTCTATATTGTGGAAGAAATGGGAATTGGGCACAGGGCATAGATGAGTCTTAGATGTGATGCCAGTCTGCTTAAGGACACTTTGATTAAGGTTCATATGCTAAGATGAAGGGGATAAACCAGAGTTCCTGTAGACATGGAAAGACCATCTAATGTCCATACTGTTAATGTTTTTCCTGTAGCTGACTGTTCTTGTGGCCGCCAAACTTTAATGCCCTCTGGGTGTGGACCGTTAGCTGGGCTAGGGAGTGAAAATCCAGTGGGCAAGGATTAGAAGGAGGCCCTTTTAAGAACCCCTTATGTTAGCTCATAATAAGATGATAAGGTTTGATAAGCTTTTGGGTTGACATCAGGTGTACTTCTGTGAACCCAGTGGGCCGTGACGGGTGACTGGTAAGTTGAGTGTGAGGATGCTCCACCCCATGTGTGTGTGTGTGTGTGTGTGTTTCCCTCTGATGTTCATGTCCTGCAGGAGGATATTGGTCTCCAAAGTTCTACAAAGCTCCATCCGAGGTGTATAGTTAGATGGGGTGTTCCGAATAAGACAAGAGAAGCCTGAGTAGGTCTTCATGGTCGATGGCCACAAATCATTCAGTGACAGGAAGGTCCAGCTGTCTGTGGGGCTCAAGAGACGAATTCCAGCTCTTCATTCTTTGCAGAGCCCCTCACGCTCTTTGTTATGGCAGCTCGTTTTGAATGTCTCGCTTGAGCAATGCCAGGCCCCGGCATTCGCTTACTTTACAAAGTACATGTGAGAGAAAAGGGAAGAGCTGCGGAATGTAGGAGCCAAGCCACCGAGAAGAAGATTAACCCTCTCCATGTGGCACAGCAACATCCACGCATCCCTCACACCGCGCTTGGGCTGTCAGTCAGATTGGACATGCGCCTGTACATACAGTATGTCCTTGAACCTCTGTAGTCGAGTGAATTTCCCCTTGGGATTAATAAAGTATCTATCTATCTATCTATCTATCTCAGGGTCTCCCAACAAGGCAGGACACAGATCCTAGTGCCACTTTGAGTAACCTGGGATGGCACTCTGGAAGCTGGCAAGCGCTCTTCAGGAGCATGGGTGAGATGACAGTGCATCACAGGGCGTACTGGGAATCATCCATCAGCCTGACTTCTAGGGATGCGGGAGGAAACGTTGGTCAAAGACTTCACATAGACAGCAACCAGGGTGAGATCTCAACCTGGGGTGCTGCATTCCTGTAGTTGAAGTTTATTGTCATGTGCACAAAGTGCACACCTTACATATTTTAGGATAAAAGTTAAACCAAACCATCTAATCCAAAAGAAGCCTGATGTAATACACTCACTGAGCAAATTCCAGACAACACTATACTAATACTGGGTGGGACCTCCTTTTGGTCTCTAAACAGCCCCAGTTCTTCATGGCTTGGATTCCACAAGATGTTGGAAACATTCCTTTGAGATTCTGGTCCATGTTGACATGCTTGCCTAACAAAATTTCTGTGGATTTCCCAGCTGCATGGTCATGCTGTGATCCTCCTGTTCCCAAAGGTGTCCTGCCGGGTTCAGTTCCGGTGACTGGGAAGGCCATTGAAGAACAATGAGGTTTGACAATGGGGATATTGGCTCTAATTTTTAAGTCAAGTGTTACGAAATGACTTCTAAGTGAAATCCAAGAAGAGAGTGCTGAACATGATGGCAGATGTGCACAATCAAATTTGAATCGTTTCTCCTGTCCTGTCCTTTCTGGGGCCACTGGGAGTCAACTGTAGTAGTTAAGGATGCACAGGTTGGGCCCACCGGAATCTCTCTGACCAGTAGAGAGTGGACATGGTTGATCAATGTGACCACAAGTGGGTGCCACTGAGCCTCAAACCCCAGACACCCAACACAGTCACGGATTTAAATAAAGGTTATTTATCTACACAGTACCTTCATTAAACAGACAAACCACAGTCCAAAGTTTAATCACCACCATTATCTAAAGTTCCTTCCTCTCCTTCCACTCCTCTGGTGAGCTTCATCCTCTATCCTTCTGACTCTGACTCATCTAAGTGAGGCGAGATGGCTCCTTTTATGTTGAACCCGGGAGAACTTCACAGCATAGCATGACGAAAGCACTGCCAGGTTATGTGGAAGCTCTCCAAAGCAGAGAGAATTTCTCCATGGCAGTGCCCTCTGGTGTCACCGAGGAATCCCAACAGGGTTTCCCTTTTAAAACACAGGTCCCGCAAAACCCTGCGGGAGTTCAAACAGGAACCGTAATAGAGTAGCACTGCCATCTTTTGCTCTGGGAGATAACCTGTCCCTGATAAGTAGTATGTCCATCCATTATATGATTGCCCTGACTGGGACAGGAATCTAGAGCTATCCCGGCCGGGTTGCACCTGCACTTATGTAGTCCATTCACTATGGCCTCCCAGTCGGGTAAGATTTCACTCTCCGTCCCAGTAGGGATGCCAATCCATCCATTCAGGCATTTACATCAAGTTCAGACATACTGTAGGCCAACATGGTGACCCCCGCCCGGCTGACTTAGCCCCCATCCCATCCTGATATATGTGTGCTACTTGCTGCGTCTTTTCTACAATTTAGCTGTCATTTGCTTAGACTTGAAGGTATGCTCTGCTGCATAAATGGAGACTAATGTGCTTTCATCAGGAATCTGAAAGGCTTTTAAAAACTTTGATAAACACAAGGCAGTTTTAAGGGAAACTATTAATTTGATTTTTATTTTCTTAGCCCTTTTAAGGAATTGTTATCCTTGACAGGCAAAACGCTTAGAGGGCTTATAAATGACAAGCCGTGGATAAACAGTTGACTGAGCTGTGCACTGGTTGAACACTTAAGGACCCCGCCAGTTACCGTACAGGTTAATTAAATCTGGATTTGTCGTGGGGGGAGGTTGGTGATTGGGTGGGTGGCTCGAGGCAGATAGCCACAGAACCTGAATGCCCCCACAGCAGGCAGCTTTCAATGCCTGTAAACTCACAGGGTCTCCTTATGGTTTTAACATGCAGCCCACCTCACCACCTTTAACTTAACAGTCTTAGAATCTTAATACCCTCACTGAGCAAATTCATAGGACCCCTATACTAATGCTGGGTGGGGGCCTCCTCTAGTTCTCAAAACAACCTTAATTCTTTGTGCCATGAATTCCACAAAATGTTGAAAACATTTCTTTGAGATTCCAGTCCATATTGACATGATTGCATCACCCAACTTCTAAAGATTTGTCAGCTGCACCTTCACCTCTCATTTAAGCACATCTCAAAGGTGTTCAGACCTGGAGACCATGAAGACCACTGAAAAACACTGAATTCATTGTCATGTTTAGGAATTGTAGTCACTTGGTGCATTATCATGCTGGAAGTAGCCATTAGAAGATGAGTACATTGTGGCCATGTAGGGGTGCACAGGCTCAACAGCAATACTCAGATAGGCATTTGAGAGATTTTTGATTAGTATTAACAGGCCCAAAGTATGCCAAGAAAACATTCCACGCACCTCTACACCACCAACATCACCAGCCTGGACTGTTGACAAAAGGCAATTTGGGTGCAAGGATTCATTCATTCTGACCCTACCATCTGTTTGTCTCCGCAGAAATCGAGATTCATCAGACCAGGCCTCATTTCGCCAGTCTGTATTAGTCCATTTTTTCGTGAGCCTGTGTCCTCCTCCACCTCAGCTTCCTCATCGTGGCTTGACGGGAGTGGAACCCGAGCTGGTCTTCTGCTGCTGTAGCCCATCCAGCTCAAGGTTCAACGTTTTGTGCATTCTGAGATGTTCTTCTGTTCACTACAGTTGTACAGGGTGGTTATCAGAGTTGCTGTTGCCTTTCTGTCAGCTTGAACCAGTCTGGCCATTCTCCTGTGGCCTCTCACAACAACAGAATGGCCGCTCACCAGATGTTTTTAAATTTTTTACTCCGTTCTGAGTAAACTCCAGTCTGTTGTGTGTAAAAATCCCAGGAGATCAGCAGTTACAGAAATATTCAAACCAGCCCATCTGACACCAACAATCACGCCACGGTCCAAATCACCGAGATCACATTTTTCCCCATTCTGGTGTTTGCAGTGAACATCAACTGAAGCTCCTGACCTGAAGCTGCATGATTTGATGCATTGTGCTGCTACCGCATGATTGCCCGATTAGATAATTGCATGTATGAGCAGGTGTACGGATGTTCCTAGTAATTTGCTCACGGTGCGTACTCAACCAATAAAAATCTCAACCCCATTCAAGGCAATCAGCCACGACCACTGGTGCAGTTCTTTGGCTACAAGGTTAAAAAAGGGACTTAAATAGTTAGGTGGGTGGTGTAAGGGAGATTTGTGCAGTGGGGCACAGAGAAGCAGCGTCATCGGTTTGCATTCACAGTTTTAGGATGGAAGTTAATCTTAGGCTTTAGTGTGAATGGCGCCATGAGTTCAGCCTGGTTTAAGTACATAATGTCTATATGGTTTAAGGACAGACACAGGGTTGGTGTGGTTAGGGTTTGGTGTCCATGACATCAATTTTACAACTAGCTGCACTTAAGGAAGCTCCAAAGGTAAAAATCCAAACAATTATGAGTGAGCATCAGTGCCTCAGGCTTACAAAGGCAGTGTTACAGCTGCAGCATCAGGGGGAACCACCCCATCCCCTTCATGGGGGGCTCAGTACACAGAATAAGTAAAGAAATGTGACACAAAACTAAAAAATACACAGCTGATATAATACACAAATAAAAAGTAACAGATAAACACAGCAGTATTCCTTGAGAAAGTGTAAAGAAGACGTAGGCAGAATGTCAAAATACGTAAAGCAAATAAGACACTTGAGCAATGGGTGAACCCCCTGGCCTAAGGATAACATTGAGTTTCAGCAGATTTCTTAATTACAAGTCAATTCTCTCACATAAAAGAAGGTGTCATTTCATTAAAGGCTGCTCTGCTCCCTCCTATCCACTTTGTCAGAAATCCCTTCCTGTCGATAGTTTATTTAAGAAAATGAACAAAATGACTTGGGACCTCAGAGGATTAGTACCTCTCAATTATTGTCTCTTTCCTTTCTTATTGCCTTGTAAATATTTTATTCAAGCAGGGATTTATTAGTAAACCATAAATGCAAAACAGCTCCAGTTAATTGGTTCGTTCTTGAATGCCTTGCTGTTTGCACCTCATTATTGATTGGCTGGTGGTTAATGAGATAAATAATGAAGACCTTAACAAGCATGCAAGATTTGTTTTGTTCCAACTGTACGGTGGCACCGAGGTTCAGACTGCTGTCTCCCAGTTCCAGGGGTCTTGATTCGACTCCCAGCCTGGGCTGCCTTTCACATGTCAAAGACATGTTTGTTGGGTTAGTAAGTTGGTCCAGAATGACTAACTGTGGGCGCACGCATTAAATGTGCCCTCTGATGGACTGACGTCAGACCTTGTAGCTTTCCATGACCCACAAGCCACTCGGGGGGGGGGGCTAAAATGATGAGTGAGTACTTGTGGCTTTTGTCATGGGGTCGCTTAAAAGAATGCCAACGTGCTTCTGTACAACCTTCATCTGGTGAAGCCGGGGTCAGAGGACATACCCTTGAACCCAGAAGCATTAATCGTTATTTGTGTGATGCTGTTGCTCACTCGGAGGTAAAAAGAAACACATGGGGCACTCAGTGGGCTTAGCAGCTTTCACCTGCTGGCCGTCCATATACGCTGTGGCCGACACAGGTGCTCCCTCCCTGGTCCCCCACATTGATTTTTTCGTGAATCTCAGTGATTTTTCATTGTAGGTTTAGTGTACCATTGTGCTTATATATTTGTTCATTATCTGAATTTCAGTTCTAGGGGTTATCAGGCTGCCGGTGACCCCTTTAGCTGTTCCTTCAAGTCCCACTCTGTACCTCGGCACCTGGCATGTAGAGCAGCACCATTGTACAGGTACATGGAGGGAGACCTTCCCTCACTTTACAGCCATGACCTGAAATGAAACACGCAACGGCTTCAGTTGACTTTAAGGCTGGGCTGCCAGATTTCCGAAAATAAAGAACTAAATAAATAAAGAGCTTAACCACAAAGGCAATTTCCATGAAGTCGCTCCAAAGGGCTCATTTTAACGTTTAATACTGTGCTCAGAAGAATAAGAAGCCACAAATGAAGGCTGATTAAAGTGAGAATTAAGATGCCGATTTGGCAATCATTGTCCTATGTGTATGAAAAGCTCTGCCACTTGACACTCCGCCGGCTCGGGATCTTTCTATTAAAAAGACTAACACGGCACAAGGAATTGCTTCCTGGGAATAAATAAGCTTTGATGGGCTTAATGGTCGTCTCATTTTCTTAACGTTTCAGCACTTTTTTTTTTCAGTCTTTTTGAGAATGTTTTAAAATAACACACTGGGTGCCCTTGGGCTCTGGCACTGTTTGTCCTTATGATGTCACAGTGGCAGATTCTGAATTAAAAAAAAAAAAAAGTTAATGGGAAACTTTACTGGGAGTCAAATTTTCTACAAGGCAACATACCCACAGAAAATGTCATGATCCCCAGCTTTGTCCCGTCACCTCAGAACGTCCCCAGTGCCCCGCTTAGCTTGAAATGCTAGCCTTCTCCCTTGTGGGACCCATTCCTTTGTGTTCAAAGTAAAAGTAAATGCCCTTGGTTTTAATTCTTTAGGATGGTGGCATTTATTTTTCAGGTGCAGATGGACATAAGGAACTTTACATAAAGACATCTTTTCCAGACATTTATTTTTTGGGATACTTTTCATCTGAAGATATAAATTTTGGGGGTCTCTGTTGTTACCCACACACTAACAGATGTGCTTTAATGTAAGATGTATGGTAAAATAGTCCACTGCAATGCTCACACGTTAAGTGAGGTGTTTTAATACAAGACTTATGGTAACATAGTCTATTGAATACTTACACACGGATATGTTCAGTTACAAGACGCGCTGTAATACAAGACTTACAGTAATACAATCTGCCTGCTCAGTACTCACATGCTAACAGATGTGCCTTAATACAAGATTTACAGCCATATAGTCTTCTGTCGAATACCCGCAGATTGATGTCTTTTGATTCAAGACGGACTGTACAATAGCAGCCTTCTTTTGCGATATTCGCACAAGTATGTCGGATGGATGTGCTTTAATACAAGGCTTCTGCTAATGCCTTTTTTGTTATGCTCGCACATTAGATGAGGTGTTTTAATACATGGCTCAAGGTAACAGACTGCTATTGAAAAATTGCACACAGACGTCTTTTAACACAAGACTTACGGTAATTCGGCGTTCTTTTGCAATTTTCGCACGTTAACGGAGGTCTTTTAGTACAAGACCTACGGTCATATAGTCTTCTAACTCAGTTTTTTGTCGACGTGCGCCAACGTTGAACTGTTCCCTGATAAGCTCGTCTTGTGAAGATGAGGTGAGAATTTTGTTGATAAAACTTTTTTTTTCTTAATGTGCCAAGACTGTTGGTGGAGTCGCACACCTCAAAGTTTGCGTCGCTTTCTGATCTCCTTTCCCCATATACGTCAGTTGCCTGAAAGTCTTCTTTTTTTTTCTTGATTGTCCCAACTGTTCTCATTAATTATGAGTTGAATTTAATATCGCGCCGTATTTTAAGTTGTGAGGGGCTTGTTGAATGAAACGTTTATTAATCGCGCCGGCTTCTTAGCGAGTCTTGTTTCAATTAGCGGGATGTTCTGCAGAGGTAATAGAGAGTAAGAAGCAGGTGTGTTCACGGCATTGGCATCTGGCGTCGTGAGGGCGGAGCTTAAAGCAAGCCGTTCACTGCTGAGATCCATTGGCAAGGACCTTGGCATGGGGCAGCTCGTGGCGCCGGGCAAAGTGTGGCGTGGCCTTATTCATTGTCCTTTCATTTACACATATATATAAATAATATTGCGCCTTTTTTTTTATAAAATTGGCATCATTAAAGCTGTCACCTGTAGTTTTTTTAAATTAACTGGTGTGTCTAAATTCTTCTTTCATGTACTCATATTTTGATATCTATCTATCTATCTATCTATCTATCTATCTATCTATCTAGAGTGCCTTTCATGGTAAATACCACATGTCAACATAAAAGCTGACGTCTGTCATTTTTATTTATACTGTGATTCCTCATTCTCTTTTCATTTGTTCATATTTTAAAATTATTGCGATGAATATGAAGTTTTTTTAGTGTATGCATTTGCCTAAGTGTGTATGTGTGATTAATATATGTATGCGTGTTGGTGCTCAGATATATGTGGCTTTTTACATTTTATTTCTTTCATCTTGTTTTATTATATCAAAACCTATGTCTGTGTAAGTTTATTGCTGCTACACAAACCAAATAAATTTGCATTTATGGGATGATAAAGTTAAAGCTGAGTTGAATTATGTTTATATATAGTAGCTTTTATGGTACCTCACAATGTGCATCACAAATTTTCATGAAATTGAAATCCCAAAGGAGCTGACATCTGATTTTGTAAAATAAATTGAGCCTTCATTTTCCTTTTTTCACTCATTTTTTGGTATATATAGCGCCTTTCATGGTAAATTCTGCAGGTAGCACAAGTTTTCATTTATATGACACCATAAAGGCTGACACCTGTCATTTTTAATTAAACTATATTTTTTTATTCTCATTCCATTCACTCGTGTTTGTATATATAGCACCTATATTTTATTTATTTATTTATTTTTTGTTTAAGTAAGCTGCATCTCATCCTTCTCCTTTCTTCCCTCCCATTTTATCATACAGTATATAGCGCCTTTTATACCCATACACATGATCTGGTCCTACTGCACGGGGAGCTTTTTCTTGATTTCATTTTTGATTTGCACGTCTTGTGCCAGCTGCTGAGAGGGGTTTGACTCCTGACAGCTCGCGAATTCCTTTCAGCCTGCAGACGCGGCGCCTGATGGAGGAGGACGCCTGAGCAGATATCTGCAGTAATTCCTTCATAACTGACATTCTGGTTAAAAAAATATCAAATGAAGTAAAATGAAAGAAAAAGCAGCAAAGCCTCCACGGGTGACTGCACTTGCACTTCCACCCATGCCATAAACAAACAGAAGGTCGACCCCGAAGGCCCCCGCTACTCCAGCGGGACATGTCATCACAGTTGGCATCTTCCCGTAATAAGGCAGATATTTCGATGTAATCCCTCTGACACCGTGCCAGAATTCCCCGTGCCTCAGAGGGCCCTGCTCCGGCTTTATGTTGTCTTACATAACAGCAGCTCGGTGAGCTTAACTCGCTTGTATCAGCTGGCCAATGGTCGCAGTCTGGCAGCCCACATCCCTGGCTGTGCTGTCATGGCAGGTTTGCAGGCCAATGATCTGTCAGTGCCATTACCTTCTGCTTGTCCAGAAGTGTGCTCAGGGAGCTGACCGGCAGCACCTCAGGAGAACACGGCTAAGAACCTGAATGGTCATCGGGGTGACCTCCAGGTGAGGTCCGCATCCCTAAAACTGGCACACTCAGGACTCGGCCATATTAAATGTTCAGGCCATTTTTTGGTCTGGCACATGCACTATAGCTCTCTCAATTCTGAATGCCTGCTTCGCTTGGGCTCCCTCGTAAGGGCTGGGGCAGCCATGTCTCAGCAGTAAAGTCTAATAGAAAAACACAACAGGGCGAGGGGTGCCAAAATGGGCTGCCCATTCCCACCAACTACTCGCTGCATCCTACACTCAACTTTCATTCATTTCCTTTTTGCTATATATAGCGCCTTCCATAATAAAGATCGCCACGAAGATGGCATCATAAAGGTTGGCATCTGCAGATTTTCAAATACACTGCAGTTCTACCACCATCTTTAATTCACACACATTTTATTATATTTAGCTCCTTGCACAGTATGTCAGCACCCATTTCCATGAAGATGGCATTATTGTGTTATTTCACAAAGATACTGCCTGCTGTCCCCGGTATCATTGGGCAAGCGCACATACCAGTACATATGGTATTTATCATGAAAGGTGTGATATATATCAAAAAATATAAATGATGAAAAATGCACTTTAATTAGAAGAAAAAAAAACAGGTGGCAGCTTTTATGATGTCAGTTCAATAAAGACTTGTGCCACATGTGGGATTTACCATGAAAGGCGCTATATATATCAAAATACGAGCAAATGAAAGGTGAATGAAGAAATGCAATTAAATTAAAAATGACAGGTGCCAGCATTTATAATGTCAGTTCAATAAAAACTTGAGCTCCATTTGGTATTTATGGTGAAAGACATCGTATATAAGTATCTATCTATCTATCTATCTATCTATCTATCTATCTATCTATCTCAGAAAAATTAGTGAGTGAAAGGAGAATGACGACATGCAGCTTACTGGCAAAACAACAAATGTCACTGATATTTAACAGGAAAGGTGCTATATATATAAATATATATATATATATATATATAATCCATTGTCTGTCTGTGTGTCTGTCTGTCTGTGTGTCTGTCTGTCAGCTTTTCATGAGAGAACTACTTAATGGATTTAGATCGTTTTTTTCTATAATTTGCTTAAACATTCCAGTTGATTTTGTGACTCCTGTCCTTGCGCTAAGAGTTCACATGCAGTACTGATTCATTTGTGTGAATCCAAGAGAGACGCAGCAGGCCGAGTGGGTCACTCACACGCCAGCCTCGGGGCATATCTTACATCTGCTTAGCTAGCGAACAAGAGAACTACTTAATGGATTTAGATCGGGTTTTTTTTTCTGTAATTTGCTTGAACATTCCAGTTGACTTTGCAATTTTTCTCTCATTGTGCTAAGTATCGTAGTTTGCTTGCAGGAGCGATATAGTCGAGCTAATCCGAGACAGAGGTTGCAGGCCGAGGGGAGGGGGTGACGTGACATCAGAAGTAGGGAGCCAGGCAGGACCCTCCTCGATGTCCTGTTTCACTTCTACACGGGCGAAGCCACAGGGGACGGCTAGTACAGTATACAGTATATGAAAAGATGAATTAATGAAACAAGGTGATGTAGCCTGGTCACAGTACTTCAAAAACTGCAAGCATCACCTTAAGATGCCACTCTTATATAAACGTGTGCCAAATGTAGAACTTACCGTGAAAGGTGCTCTATTATTATAAGAAAAATGAATGAAAGAAAGAGAAATGTGCAGGTGCAACTTACTTTAAAAAGCTTTGAAGGTGCCACACATGTGAAGAGTTGTGCTGCTTGTGATATTTACCCTGAAAGGCACTACATAGAGTATAGCAAAAAGTAAGGGAATGCACAGAGAATGCACAAATTAAGGTTTCATCGGAAAATGTGTGTATAGTATTTACCATGAAAGGCGCTATATATAACTCAGAGCGAGTGAATGAATGTCACAGCTGCTCTTGCATCTGATTGCATTGAGTTACACATTCATTGATTGCATTCTTGAGCTATCCCAGCAGCTGGCACCATTACCAGGGTAGACCTGTATGCAAGAGTGCACTCATCATCGTATTCTCATGGGTTCTGCATTTGACAGCACAATGTGCCAGTCCCAGAAGTAAAGGCATTGCCTGTTTATACCAGAAGCCTACCTAATGTTCCTCTTGCCAAGTTCATTGGCATTGGTGCTGAGATTTCAAGATTGGCAGCTTTCACAGCAGGTGATGCCTTTCCTGAGATTTTGCACGTACCTGGACAGTTGGCACCATTTCTGGGTTATTGCTAGGTCCACTTGTTATATTGTGTGATTCTTCGAGCAGAGGGCACTGCTGCTAAGTTTTGACTCTGTCCCAATAGGTGGTACTATTGTCAGAATGTGACAGTGTCCCAACAGGGGGTGCCAGTGGTATATTTTAAGCGTCTAACCCAGTGGGTGTGCTTCTAGGCTTTAGAAATATTCTAGAAGATGGCACCTTTGCTGAGATTTGGCTGCAATCAATCAGATAGTACAACTGTCATATTGCACATGTATTCTAGTAGGTGGTTCTGTTGCTGTTTTGTGGCTATATGCCAGCATGCGGTCCCATTGCCTGGACATTGCTGTATGCAAAGGAGGGGTGCCAATCACAAGTGTTGTTTGTATTCTAAAGGCCGGCATTGTTGTCAAGTTGTGAAAACATTCCAACCGTGGGCACTGTTGTAGGGTTGTAGCGGCACCCCAGCAGGGGTACCATGGATATGTTGTGGGTGTATCCAAGTAGGTGGTGCTGCTTCTGAGTTTTGGACATTTCCCAGCAACAGAAGGTGCCATTATTGGGATTTGGCATTATCCAAGTAGGCAGTGCTGCTGATGTTGCTGTATTCGATCAGTCAGCACCATAGTATACATTGTAAGTATGGCAGTGCCATTGTCAGGATGTGATTCTGGGTGCCAATAACAGAGCTTTAGAATGTTCCAGTGTGAATGGCACAGCTACAAAGTTTTTGGCTTTCTTTTCTTTTTTGGTATTTGCTACGCTGTATTAATCCTCGAGGGGAAATTGTCTTTCCACATGACTTTTGGGGGTCAAAGCGCAGGGCTACAATTTTTCAGTTTTTGAAGGTAATCCAGCAGAGGTGGATGTAGCCAGTCAGGCAGTACACTTGGTAAAGACATGAATATGGTAAAGACACTGGTGGCACTGCTGTGAGAGTATTGCGATATCCCATCGTCAGGATGTGGATGGCACTGCTTCTGAGTTTTCAAAGTATTCCAACAGGTGGCGCTATGCTATGATTGTATTGGGCCACTGCCATTGCAGAATTTAGTAATAATAGTCCATTGGCCACACTGTTGCTAAGTTATGCCAACATGAGAGGCCACTGGCAGGTTTTATAGTAGGTGTCCTTGTAGGTGGAGGCTGCATCTGCATTATGGAAGTATTCTAGCAGTGGCACCATTGCTAAGACTGTTCAAGTGTCCCAGATGGTGCCTTGACAGAACTCAGCTGCTTCCTCATTGTTGGGAAGGTAATGTATGCCCATTAGGGGGCACTATTGACAGCCTGGGTATGTATACTGTTGGCTGACATCACTTCTAACTCTTTAAAGAATTCTATTCAGGTAGCTGGTACCATTGTTGGAAAGTGGCTGTATCCCAGAAGGGGGCACCATTGGCAGCCTGGCTATGCATCTTACTGTACAGCGCAACTTTCAGAGTTGTGGACCTCTTCTAATCCAGTAGTTGGCACCATTGTTAAAATGTGGCTGTTTGCAAGCAGACAGCATGATAGCTGGTATGTGACTGTATCTTAGTAGGGGGCAGCATTGACAGTGCAGGTGTGTATCCTACTGGGTGGCATCACTTGTAAGTCTTCAAAGTATTCTGTTCCAGCATGTGGCAACAGCGTTTGAAGCAATCATTATCCAAGTAGACAGCGCCATAACTGGGATGGGAGTGCCATTGTCGGGCTGGCGCTATATCCTAATGCGTTGCACCCTTTTCTCCTTTTTTCTCGTCTATTCTTGAGTATTACCTGTGGCAGTGAAGCTGGCTCTACTGCAGCTGCTCTTCTTCATTTTGGCTCTTGCCAGGCCTTGCCATGAAGAATGCCACCATTATGGGACCAAGTGCATCAGTCAACACTTTGGGGCACCAATGCCATACAGCCAACAATAGCATATTTGGCATTGCCGATCAAGGCAGAAGTGAGCTTGGTGTGATTGAGTAGGTGCTGTCCACAAAGTGACCCGCTTTGTAAAACAGACCGACAGGCAGATGGCTAAACTACTTGTGGTGTTCCCAGGCGCATTGGCAGCTGCCAGAATCCACTTCTCTGTGCCATCTCTACATGTCTCAGTTCATTTGCTGCTTTCAGAGCTAATTGAGCGTTTCATGGATTTTTGTAATTAAATATACGAGTGGAGTTATGATAATGTGTGTGTACTGTACAGCATGCATAAGCCGTCGCTCTCACTCAGACTCCAGATCCACTGACCTCCTGATATAGCGAGGCTGAAAACAAAATGAGCTTCCTCGGGAAACTGACCACCAGGACAGTTTTGGGACAGTGGGGATCAGAGTCTGCCTTATGGCCCCGTAGTGCCCAGGTGTAGGATGCAATAGCTGCAGCTCCCCCTCGTGAGACCCCAAATATGAGACCCTAGATATCTCCCCATCAGAATGATCCCATGTGCTCCCAAGAGGCAGGCAGAGAGACAGTCAGCATGAGCGCTCACCACAATGCAGCAGTCTCGTCACAGCCGTACACAGCTGACTAACTAGCCAAAGACAAAAACAAATAAAATCGTTTTGTCACAATCACCACATGCCTTGGCGAGTCAACCCGGGTAGCACTGCATCATGCACTTGGCTGCTAATTACAGGTTTACAAGATGCTGATGCTGACTAACTAGTTCTGCCCTTCATATTGAGCACTGGGTCATAGGTGGCACATTAATCGCCATCCCCAGGGGGAGCCACTGAGCCTTAACACTGATCATCAATCCTCCTTGACCCAAAAACCATTGTGTTTTTCTGCCGGTGGGCACGTCGCCATCATTCCAGCAATGCCCCCCCACCAACCCCACATGTTCATACACCCTAGCATCTGTCACAGATCATCTGGTGGAATTCTGCTTTGACGTCTTTATTTTGGAGGAAGCCAGCGGCCCTGTGGCGGTGTTCCAGCATCAAAGGGCGATATGGACTTCAATTGATGCTGCAATAATTTTGACTGATACTCCATATATCTGGAAATGTTCTCAAAGCACCTTAAAGATTGAAGATGGTGCTGATGTGCTATGTATACACATTTTCCATACAAAACCTGGTGTATTTTATATAGTAAATAGTAGAGAAGGAAGCAGGTCGTTTTGTTCAAAATGCAACAATTAAAATGTAACTCTTATGACTCAAAAGAACTGCTCAGATAACGTCTATTTTTCCAACCATTTTTGCTGTGTGTGTCCTCTACTTATTTGTGGATTTATTAATTTCAACACCTTGGCTACTCAGCCAGTATTGGCATCTGCCAGTCAGCAAACGTGGCTCCCTCTGTCTCTGTTTGCTCTTGATTCATCAGTGCCCTAATTATAGACTAGGGGGCTCTGCCCCCTGCTCGCTTCATTCGCCAACCCCGTGGCCAGCACTACGCACTAGACACTTTGTGGTTCAGCTGCTCGCGTATGGCGAAGCGGATGTACAATTTAAACAGATTGTTATTTTCATGGGAATTGTTACATATACATAATAGACCTAACTATTTTACATTACAGCGAGTGATTAACCATAGTAAAACATAATAATTTGAAAGTAAATTTTGTTTCATGTTGCATTAGAGGTATTCGTTGTGTTATACGATTTTGTTCTGTTTGGATTTGAAATTAACACGCAAGTACTTTTTCAACTTACACTTTTACGGTAAAACTTCAGGAAAAACTATTTTTTTAATTACATTTTTGTCAATATCGCTTTGAATTTTGATTCCGTGTTTGGACTTTCATCGTGACAACACAACACATAACTGCCTGTGAGTGAATTTTGTTCCTTTCTCTCTAATAACTAAACCAACTTTTTCGAATGTTTGTCCCTGTGGTTTGTTAATTGTCACAGCAAAAGCTATTCTAACGTGAAACTATAAATGTTTTAATACGAATGGCATATCAAGATCTCCTTTGGTGTCTGATGTTATCCACAGAAAATGTACTACATTACCTTTCTTGGATACATCCTTCTTTTAAAAGTGGTGGAATTCTTCATGATATCGTAAGTTGATGTTTTCATCTTGCGCACCATTACCACCAACTGTTTCAATAGAGTCTATTGATACGCATTTAACCTACTTGTTGTGTAACCGATGGGCAATTTTCGCGTTAATTCGTTTGACTTCTTCGTTTCTCTGTGCTAGGATTGCCCGTGTACTCATTTCTTCTGTTGATAACCCTTCGTGATGAAATTCTTCATTAAGATTTGGACATAATAAGTCTTTTTTTATTGGGAACTTAAAGTGAGGAAAATGTAAAAATTTATAAGAGCTGAGAGAGCAGGAACTGTGTCTGACAAAAGCATTCTCACACATGAGAGGCAAGACAACCGTATGTGTGGTTGAATATGGTTGAGAGGAGGGCAGGACTTGAAAAAATCTAATGGCCAAAGTCTCGTCTCGCGGGACTTGAAATTATCTTTTTGAAATAGTCTCGTCTCAGGATTTCCTTTTATAATAGAGAGGTATTGTCAGGCATGTGCATTGGAGAATCTCCTCACGGGCTCCATCGAGGTACATGATGACCACCTGGGGCGAGAGGGGATGCTGTCGCCAGCATTTTCTTCTCCTTCTCTCTCCACAGTGCAGAGAAGCCGCCAGTGAGGGCTGTTAGCCCCGCCCCTTCTCGGTCATCAGCTGTAAGAAACCCGGCTGCTCAGAAGGAGGTGTCTTTTGCTACCAGAGCGACCCACACTGACAGAGCTCCTGTGACTGACCCCAAATTCTGCGACTAAGAGCTGAATCAGTTTTGTTTGCACGGTGCCTAAGGGCTAGAAGGAAAACGCCAAGAGGCCTCCCTTTTAGTTGGACTTCTCCGTTGATTAAACAGGACAGGACCTGGCCACACTATGCTTTATGATTTACGTCATCCGTAATGGTTCTAAATTATAGTTTTGCCGATCTATGCCTTTACTTGTCTGTAACAACATATTCATTTTATTACATTCACCAGCATAGGAAGCTCTGTGTTGGTGGCCAGACAGCACATGTTTTGCATTCCGTGTTCATTACGGCGTCTTCAGTCCTTCTTTCTCCACTGTATAGAAAGGTATTTTGCAGGGAGCAATCTATACGGGTGGCTTGAAACGATGAGGATGATGTTGATATTTCAATAGGGAAACTTTACTTTTGAGGTGTTTTCACACTCCTATTTACTTTTGCTTTCTTCCGAATTCAGGGGATGACTTATTTCTTTGTTTCTGAGTCCAGGTTTGTCCAGGAAGGTCGAAAAAAGTTGTGTTTGTGCACCTCCACATTTCTTTTTAATCACTTGGTTTATTTACCAAGCTGTCCTATGAGGAAAATGGCTATTATAGAAACACTGGATGACTACTTAAAAGTTATTCACAATTACACACAGGGCGAACAGGGTACATTTGAAGTTGGCGAGTTTACTGTAGCAGCTGGAAGTGTTGCGCCATGGCAAGAACACAATTCACACACACTGCATTGTGGGAGAGAACAGAGTGACGAGGTCAGAGGTGCTAATACAAGTGTACTCCATTGAATAAAGCACAGTAGTTTTCCAGCTTCAAGAAAACATTGCCTGGCATGGCTTCTTCTCTTGCGAAGCACAACGGTAGATAAAGGGGGCACGCTCTGCTGAGGGCATACACTGATGTGCTTCTGTTTCATGCCCAAAGATGATACTACTCTCCAGTAGCCACCATATGCACATAACCTCAGTTTAGCTGATCTCAAATCACATGACTGTCCTGACTCATAAATGTTTGTCAATAATCCTCATTTTGGAAGGTTTGATTAAGATTTACTACAAGTGTCAAAGTTGGTGTCCCGCCATATCCACATCACAGACAAAAATCTGATTGCGTTCAGAGGATGCCCCACTGCACACCTTATAGTTCGTGCTGTAAGATGACAGGGTTTGATCGGCGGTCTCACATGGCACTGCTCTTCGTTTCTCGCCACCTCTGTCTGTGTTTTGATAGACCCACCCACAAGTGAATTTACACCTTGCTCTTCAGTCACACACGAGAGCCTGAATGAGGTGCCAGGCTTGCTCTGATGAGTTGTTTTATGTGAATTGTACTACATTTATGTGTATTTATTTTTACTTTTTTTAAGACTCCCTGTTAACCCTCAGCCCATTATGCTTTGAATGAGATTCCCTGAGCATGACTACCACATCACCCACAATGCACAGTATTTTCGTGTAGTTACCTCAGTTCCGTGTCAGATCACATTCCTACCTCATGTGAACCACTTCAGGATTCACTTGTTACCGCACCGAGACCACCTTTTCCAAGGAGTCTTTTTTTGATCCACACCAGAGCGCGATTGACGTTTTCAGTCATTTTCTAAACCATTTTGCCTCGTACTCTGTCATATGAGGGGCTGAAGCCTGTCTCACCTAGCTTAGGGCACAAGGCAGGAAAAATCCCTGAACGGGACGCCAGTCCATAACAGGGCAGACACACACACCAGCCACTTTAGTAATGCCAATCCACCTAATTTGCATGTCTTTGGGCAGTGGGAGGAAACCCGAGCACCCGGAGGGAACCCATGCTGACATGGGGTGGCATGTTCATATCTGCCTAAATGAACCAAATGGAGTTTTGGAGATCCTGGAGACTTCTTTTGGTATCAAACAGTCTGCTTTTTAGCTGAATTTGCTGTCACCAGCCGGTCCTGGAAAAATTAACAGTCGTTTGAAATCTCAGCCATTTGTAGCATAAAAATATCTTATCCTTATTCAGCTAATTAGGACACTGCAGGTCATTGTCCAGCCAGCTCGCTCAGGACATTCTCGTCTGTAAACTGATACTCTAAACTGCATGCAACAAGTGAGGAAAATTGTAACAGAGTGCTGCTTCCTTTGTGCACAACGCTGGACCCAATTTAATCCCAAGTTCCTTTTTGGAGTTAATTAATGGGGAATCTGCTTGGGTTGCTCAGTGTCAAGAACATCATTCAAGGGGAGATAAAAATAAAATTCTCCTCTCAAATGCAAATGTGTGAATTTTCACGAGTCATCATTTCAAGTTCATCAGTTCAAGGTCTCAGAGGGAGAAACCTCTAATGACCGCTGCTGATCTGCTCTGTGAGGGAGTCGCAGGAGCCGAGGTTAGTGTAGGTGTCAGGGGGCTGACATTAGTGGCCATTGACTTTCACCTCAATGTGATTTTATCTCTCCCATTTACAACATATCAGATACCTTTGGCTGCATGTCTTTTAGTTTTCCAGTTGAAGTGACTTGCTCATGGCCACACGGTGTGTCAGTACTGGGATATGAACCCACAGCCTCAGGGTCTGAAGTCCAGAGATTTAACCAGCACACCACACTGCTTGCACTGCAGTCTCAAAGAACCACTGTATTAATCCTACAAGGATATTTTATACCTTTGTTTTGTATCTGGACATCATCGTTTTGTAAATCCTGTTGCCAAGATGCAGCTCCTGGTGGCTGGTCACGGCATCTGACGTCATTGACACGGCAGGTGTAAAGGTCGACACTGTCATCCAGGTCTCATCCGAGTTTGCAGGTAATCCTTGTGTTGGCATACGATACTTTTGGTGGTGTTTAACTTCATGACTTTAGGACTCTGTTCTTGTTTTAGGATCCTTGACTTTTGGTTGGCAGTTTAAACATGGCTGACTGATCAGTATGACTTTTGGTTCTGATTTTTTGGCTCATTCCCTGGCTATGTTTCGTCTTTTGATCCTTATCATTAAAATATTTACTGTCTTGCTCTGAGTCAGTACACCCTGAGCATATTCTGAGGTCCGTTTCGCGTAGGGGGTCCCCTGTGGTCAGGTCACCTGCTTTTAGAAGGAAATCGAGAAGAGCAACGATAGCAATCCTATAAAACCTATAAACAGTAATAATATAACTGTTGAGTGGATCAACACACAAAGGACAAAGGTGTGAGGCCTCCAAAATTGAGCTGAAAGCAGGCAGGTATCCTCATCAGTCTGCCCTGAATAGGCAACACTCGAAAGCAGCCTGAGCTCCCACTCTATAGGCTGGCTTCAGCCTACACCAGACACAATGGGCCTCAAAAGTTCAAAATATTCTTCAAAGTCTCAAAATAACAATAAATATGCCTCACAAGAGGGAGAAACATAAAACTCCTGTCCCACAAAAAATTTTTTCACAAGAATGTAGACAAAAATATCCAAATATTCCAAAAGGAGTTGCCTGCAAGGCCATCCAAAGTAAACGAATCCCATCACAACATCCACAAGAATAAACCTAAGAAGCAGAGCAAAATAAAACTCAATCCTCACAAAACCACCAAAATCCAGCAGAGTGTATTTCGCATGACCCACCCTGGTCTTCAGTTCTCAGCTTACGTTTAGACCACCACTCCACTTTCACTCACATTTTTCCTACATTACCATTCAATAGGGGGGCAGTCGAATCTGCTGTGGATTTAGCGGTAAAGACCACACTGAGTGGTCCTTAGCAAATCTGCACGCTAAGATGACTCTAATGTGCACGTGACTGAGTGAGCGTGTGTGTGTGCGGGCACTTGGAATGGTGAGCCATATAGCAGTTTCTTTGTTTAATGCTGCCAAACACTGCTGTGCAACAGCCAGGGAGCCATCACGAGTAGCTGGGTTGAAAGCAAAATGAGTCTATGGCCGTCTCAGGGTGTGCGCCTTCCTCCAAGATGGGTGACCACCTAAGACACAGCCAGCTGCAACGGAGAGCTGAGATACCGGCCAAAACTTGCAACTGAGTAATGAACAAAACAGCAGGTCGGTAGATTCTAGTGTTTCACCTAATGGGCTGCACATTGGCTCAAAGTCTTCATCCCACCCCTCGTTTCTACCACCCACTACTTGGCAGGCACAGGCTGAATCATCGCGACTATTTTCTTACCCTTCAAAAGAGATTCTTCAAGCACGATCCCAGCCATCACGGGTGCCTGCTCTGTTTCAGTGTTGTTGACAGGCAACATTTGTTTGTTGATACACTCGATGCAAAAAACAAAAAATGAAGTTGCAGTAGTGTCAGCCATTTGCTTTAAGTGAACTCAAGGGTGCTGGCTGTCACATTCCTTGGTGATTCACAGGTATGGTGCCCTGATCGCCCAAACTGGCACCTCTAAATTTTCTTGGTATTAGTGAACCCCATCTAAAGTTTGTTCCTGCCTTGTTTCACATCATGGCTCCCTAGGACCGCCTAATAGGTGTGCTTATGTGTATGCTATGAAAAAAACAGTTGTGTGCTTTTGTAATTTACAGTTAATGTATTATAGAAGTAACACTGAACAGCCAGGCAACAGGCACATGTATGCAGCAACATATTGTTTGGAGACTTTTCAAGTAAGGAAAAAAGAAGGTCAGGTAGTTCTACACACTAATCATGGCGCTAGAGTAGAAGTTTCTCTGGACTCTACACATGTTAGTGATGACCTTATAAGCCTAAATATGAGCCCCTACTGTACAAAATGAATCAAGTTAATGGAACAAACAGGTCCAGAAAAGTGTTAGTTGGATAATAATAATCATAAGAAGAAGAAGAAGTGGTTTGTATCACTAATAAAAAAAAAAACACAACACACAGGAAGTGGTACCACAAGGGTATGCATCCTATAATGAAGTAAACATGGAGTGGCAATGGTGAACAAAATACACAACAGACCACGCAGGTCTCTGTCAATTGAATATGTCACCTCTGGTGTACTGATGTGTCCATTCAGATGAAGGTTCTACAAATGAAGGTTCTACCAATGAACTGCCAATGTTCTTTATATCCCAACTGAGGTGGGAGGGGTGGAACACCCTATTCAGTCTTGGGTAGGATTGGTCCTGGAGGCGAAATGGTAGACAGTGTTGCTGACAGCGCCCTCTCACACTCGATGGAGATATTGCCCTTATTATAGCCCTGTAGCTGCCCCCTTACTGTA
>JANRMT010062846.1:9459636-9474854 GCA_026402145.1 Polypterus bichir lapradei | reverse complement strand
ATAGATAGATAGATAGATAGATAGATAGATAGATAGATAGATAGATAGATAGATAGATAGATAGATAGATAGAAAATGAGCTATAAAATAGATAGATATATTGATGCCATATCCAAAAGGACAAAGTATATGGAAGAGGAATGGACTGATATTATGGTGCACACAAAATTACATTGAGAGCAGTGACAGGAAGGTGGCATAACTTTAGAAAGTCTTTGTTTTTCTAGGACTTTTAAATGGCAGGCCCACAGGAATATGACCACCACACTGCAATTTAAGAAGATCGTAAGTAAAGGTTTGGCAAGAGTAAGTCATCCAGCCCAAGTGTGAATGCCCCCAAGGTGCCTGTGCTTTTCAACCTTTGCTTCCCCTTTTGACAATGTCTATTGCAGTATTTTATTGTCTCCTACTCATTTTTTGGCCGCAGTAATCCTCAGTTACTCTGCATGTCTGTAACAGCCGGAGGATTATGCTTTTCCCTCTCCCTTTTGAAGATTTTTTGCCCCATTATTGGCGTTGTGCAGGCCATGAGCCTGCATCTTGAATTTGTGGCAAGGTTGTTTTGGAGTGTTGAGGCAAATCCTTTAGATTCAGACCTGTGGTGGAGTGTTTTTTTGAGGCCTGCACCCTTTTTGAGATTTGAGAGTGGATGATTAACATTCTTGTTTGTATGACTAAGGAATCACATACTTTACTTCTCCAGTTCTCTCTGCATTTTTGTAAATTGTTTCTAAGTGCTTTCAGTTGACTGTCCTGGATTCCTGTGGTAACAGGAACAAAGCTGGTGTGCTGAGCAGTTCAAGTCTTTGCTAAAGCCATCCCCTGAATGTTCAAGTGTTTACTTTTGAATCTAGAGTTGCACCTCTGGCACTTGTCTCTCTCGGGCAGAAGACGCTTTTATGAGGTGCAGGGCGAGCCATGGACAAAACAAAGGAAAAGATCCGCTTCTGATTGAGTGCCTGGTGCCTTGCGGCATTTCCTGTTTCCACTGAGCTGGCTGGGTTTGCTGGCCTAACTCACTTCTGCTCCTCTTCTCTGCCATGTCTGAGTTGGTCAGCCTTGTTTGGTCTACAGGAGGTGTAACTGGTAGAGATTAGAGTCAAAAACACTGTTATTCCCAGTTCGGCCAGTTTGAAATGGCCTGCCAGTCAATGTCCTCTGATTTTATTAAATAACCTGTTAAAATCATAAAGGAGAACAGTCACAGTTTTGTATCTTTTAATAGTAAAAAATATTCTGTTATATGGAAGCTTTATGGTGTGAAATGCATCAGCTGTTTTCATATAAATTGCCACAAAAGAATGGATTGGTGACATCACTGGTCCAGCATTGAGCTGGTGGTGAGAGAGGACCAGAAGATGATAATAGGGAAAAATCAATCAGTCAGAGATTTCGGTAACAAAACAATCCAGACTAGCTTTTGCCAATGCCAAACTGCTAATAAAAATCAAAGTCGCTAAGCCAAAAGGATATTTTGTTAAACCAAAGGAAGTAAAACTAAAGAATCAGTGACTCGAGCAATGTTTATCCAAGTGCAGCGTTTGACGTCACTGGGACAGCCATATAAAGGTTGGCATACGTAAATATCCAAGATTTGGATAAACATCATGTAAGTTACTGATTCTTTACTTGTACTTCCTTTAGTTCAGCAAAGTATACTTAATTCTAAGTAAAACTCAGCAGTTAAATGGTTCACAGTAGGATATACTAGAACCCTGGGCTGAGTAGGATCTCCAGAAAAAGAGATTAGTGCTCCTTTGTTTGTTTCATTTTAGGGTTTATAGTGGTGGTATCAGGTTCACCTGTTTTGAATATTTATTGCATCTCTTCTGAGGGTTCTTTCTATGAACTTTTGCCTCGTTTGTTGTTGTTTTTTTACCTCAAGGAATTCATTGGCTTTAATTATTTTTGCAAGTATGCTTGGCTTTGACTTTGACGTTCAATTTCTGTTTTATCGCTGCCATTTTGTCTCTTCCAATGGCATTCCATTTTATTTCCTGTTGTCAGTCATGAACATCAACAGGAGGTCACTGCCAAAAGCCACTGAAAGGAATACCCCCTCATCTGACTACACAGATTCCCAAACCCTTCAAGCATTTTGAATTCTTTACGTATGTTTTGATTGTCTGGTATTGAACTTGTAAAAATCCTCTTTGACTTTAATTTTGTCTTGCGGTTTTTGGATTTTTGATTTCCCGGTTATGTCCTGTGCTTTGTTTCTGTCTACATATTTGTCTTCCAGACACCTTTTAAAATCATGTGCCCTCAGAGCATAATAGGTGGACAGTAGCAGTGAGGAGATGAAATAGCCCCCTGCCTCCCCAAGAGCTGCTGGCTCACTTACCAGGCATAACACCTTATTTAGGATTCCTTCCTCTGAACACGAAGGTGGCCTCCCCTTTACCCTGTAAGCACACCAGTTTGAGTTCTGTCTTTGGATGTTTACAGCTGTTTTGGGAAAACTTTTGCTTGGCCTTGGCCATATTTGTAAAATTTTGAAAACTCTAAAAATGTTCATACTCTTGTAATAATATTTCACTAATGCACAGAATGTGTTTCTCTGAATTTTCGAATATCAGCAATTCTGGATTAATAGTTACTTTACTTTACTTTGTCATTTTGTGGTGCCAACTGCTATGATGTAAGGTCACATTGCGAGTGGGGTGTGAGAGGGCCTGGCCGAAGTCACAGAGTGTTGATGTGTTGATGGCAGCGGTATTTGGGTCATGCCATAGAACAGAACACTGTCCAAGACTGTGGATAAATTGTAAAAGGCTTTTGGTGTGATTCTTGCTGCTTGCTGTCGTCTTGACCTACAGTGTTGACTAGTTTTGGTTATATACTGGGCTTTGATGTTTTGAATCATAACAATTTCCGAGTTGTGACCTTGTCTGTGGGCGGCACGGTGGCACAGTGGGTAGCGCTGCTGCCTCGCAGTTAAGAGACCCGGGTTCGCTTCCCGGGTCCTCCCTGTGTGGAATTTGCATGTTCTCCCTGTGTCTGCGTGGGTCTCCTCCCACAGTCCAAAGACAAATCCACATAGATGGATTGGCGATTCTAAATTGTCCCTAGTGTGTGCATGGTGTGCATGTCCCTAGTGTGTGTGCGCCCTGCGGTGGGCTGGCGCCCTGCCCGGGGTTTCCTGCCTTACGCCCTGTGTTGGCTGGGATTGGCTCCAGCAGACCCTCAAGACCCTGTGTTAGGATATAGCGGGTTGGATAATGGATGGATGGACCTTGTCTGTGTTTATTTTGACAACATTTTCATCTCCTGGTCCACTTTAGTCTGTTTTTCATTTTATCTTCTGTGGCAAATGGCATGTCATTCAGGGTCATTACGCCTTTCATAGGGGGAAGTAGTGAGGGAGTTAATGGAGATGGCCATGACAGGAAACCAGCCAGAATATCAAAACCAAAAGTCAATCAAAACTGTAACCCAATAAAATTGTAGTGTAGTTTTCAGAAGTAAAAGTCAGGAACTGGGAATTCTAATGAACACTAAGTAACACACAAAAGATTGTCTGTCTCAGAATATCTGCAAACTTGGATGATAACAAATGTAACATGCCAATCTTTATAGCACTGCGGTGATGACATTAACTGCATAACTTCCCAGAGTACGATCTGTAGCAATCAGTGTCATGTTATGAACAAAATGGCAATAGAAACAGCCGCAAAAATTTTTAATAATCTCTCTATTATAAAAAAAAAATCCTGGAAAACAAAAGCAAGACGACGATACGTGATCTTTTCGGAAGTTCTTGGTAGATATTTAAAAGATCCTCGAGACAAAAAAGACTGGCCACGGAGCTTCTCGCGGGGATGTAAACATAAGATTTGGTGCCAAGAGATTGTCCCAGGGTCATCTTGCGGGGACGTGGAACATGAGATTCTTGCAAGACACGCCCTACTTACAAAAGATATCATATAAGAGCGCACCCATCAAAAAACACTCAGTCGTGTAAAAGCACATAGCACACTCACATCCTGTGCTCTCAGCACATATAAAGCGTATAAGGACAATACGGAGAATAGAGACCCAAAGGCGTTGGAGCGAAAAAAAAGGCAGATAAGAGATTATGAAAGCAGTGGAATTCGAAAGGCTCAAACAAACAATGGCGCGATACATATGCAGAGTAAGGTACAGAATATGAAACCAGTAAAATTTGAAAGTATTGTAGCGTCCCATCAAGGTTGAGGCCTTTTTGGTTTTAAATGACTGTTCGTTCCGATTGAGGGAGGGCGAAGTACAACACGGAAGACTGATAGCGGGGTATTGATTGATGCGGTAAGGGGGGGGGTGAGACCCAGGGGAGCAGGGGTTGGAGAGGGTGCTAGAATGTTGTGTTTGGGATTAGGAAGTCAGCGATTGTTCAAGTAAAACTTGTGACACTTTATCATGTCAGTCGCTACAGTATCAAAAAAAGATAGAAAAAATTGCATTACCACAAACAAAAGGAAATTAATCATCAGAACCAGGTGTAATTGAAAAAATAGCAGGACAAATCGAGGTCAGGAATAAAAGGCAAAGAGTAGACAACAAAGTCTTTTCGCATTCGCATCATTCAATGCACAAAACGTGGATTTACAAAATAATGGACCATACGCTATGAGAATCTGTGGTCCCGCAACAGTTAAAGCAACGACAAGTTGAATTTCAAAGAATACACAGTTCGGTCAGGTGTACATTGATGATCATGGAGAAGCGATGCAAATTTTAACAGGTAAAAAGAAAGGTAATGTATATATTCCTTGAATAATATTACACACCAAAGAAGATCGTGATATGCCATTCGTATTAAAATTTTTACAGTTTACCGTGAGAATAGCTTTTGCTGTAACAATCAATAAATCACAGGGACAAACATTAGAAAAATATTTTATTTAATAGAGAAACAGAAAAAATATTCACTCACGGGCAGTTATACGTTGTGTTGTCACAATGTGTCTCCAAAAAATATTGTTTTTAATGAAGCTTTAAAGTAAAAATGCAAATAATGAAATTGAAACAATTGCAAAGAAAAAAAATTTTTTAAATTGTATATCCGATTAACCAAACACAGGGGTTGGCGAGCGAAGTGAGCAGGGGCCGAAGCCCCCTAGTCTTTAAAAACAAAAAGAAAGGGAAAAGTTTGATTCAGCAGTTAAAAAAAAATTAAAAGCATAATGGTAAGTAACAATAAAAATGGAACTTAACAGATTTAAGGAAGAGTTCAAAAATGGTAAACATTGTGATATCACAAAAACTCTTTGCTGATCATGTGATACACAGGACAAGAGACATATGGGGGCTCGAGGTATCGTATGGCTACATCTTGTTAATCAGTCCACCAAGTGGCATCGTGCTGATTTGATCGAGTGTGTATTTCTGACCTCTATGCTACAGTCGAGCACGACTTTGAGGATTTTTTTTCTCCATGCTGAAGGAAGCACAGATCATGATCAAGGCAACAATGATTGTGTTTCTTAACATTGACTTACTTGTCAATAAAGAGTTTGTTATTTAGCAACATCACATTGAACTGCTGAGGCATCTGCAGGAAAGAATCAGGAAAAAAGCTGCAGAGGTGCACACAAAACTGCATTTTACACCATGCCAGCATGCCTGCACACACTGAGGTGCCAGTCAAAGAGTTTTTGACCAAAAACAATATGCTTGATTGAGTGCGTATCACTGGCGTTCATTCTGCAATTGTGCAGGTGTCTGAGCGATTCTTTTTTCTCTATCATACTACCACAGCAGATTTTCAAGAGACAACAACGATCACATTTTTGACAACAGCGGACTTGTTCATAAATGCGGACAGACTGTCCATCAGTGACATTACACTTACCTGCTGAGGCGTCTTTTGGAAAGCATTGGGGAAAAAAACACCCAGTGCACTGGCGCACCGAAATCTGCATTTTGCACACATCAAGTTGTCAGTCAAAGAACTTTTGACCGAAATCAATGTGGTTTTTGCTTCGCACCGATGATTTTCATCAGATGTCACTCCCTGTGATTTCCTTTTGTGCCTGAAATTTAAATTGAGGCTGAGGGGAAGAAGACTTGCTGCCATAGAAGATATCCAGGAAAGGAGGCTGTAGACACAGTAAGAAAAGTTGAGTACAAGAAATGTTTTCGAGGAATGGCAGAAGCACTGTGACTTGTGTGTTACATCTCAAGGAGAGCGTTTTTCAAGAGTAATAAAAGTTTCAAAATGAAGTTTGTTGGTTTTTTTTTTTTTGTTTTTTTGTTTCCATTAATTTTTGGGTCTTCCCCCTCATATTGCGTCATCATGCATTGCCTATAAGATGCTGCGTTCAGATGCACATGGATAGTTGGAAAAACCATGTTAACGTTTGACGAACTCGGAATTACACCTCGGACAAAACAGAGCTAGGCAAATTGTCCGAGTTGTGATGTAATGCTAACCTTTCACCTCAGTCAATTCTTCAAAACAAAACATATAACCCGGTCAGCCCGAAATGACATTTTTTGGTTGAAATGTATTTGGAGCAAATTGATATGCGTCCAGTACTCCTATTTTGTTCATTATTTCAAAAAACAAAGCCATTTTGTTGGCAGACTGAGTAACAAATCAACAGGGATGTCTCATTTTTTGGAAAAGTCTCACTGGAAACCCATGTGAACACACTGAAGTGGGAAGGTGAAATGTCACAAGTCAGTGCTCTGAATAGAAAGAGCGCACGTAAACGTAGCAAGACGACGACACACAGTTTCTTATGTCAAGCATTGGATCCTTTCTTAAGACAAACTTTGTGTTAGTGATAATCAGGAAAAAAGAAACCAAAGATAGTGTGAGGACTTCTGAACTAAAGCCTTCTTTGTTTTTGGCTTTGCTCCGCTCCAGGGGTATCAGTTTAGTTTTGTCTCCTCTGGTTTTGGATTTCTTGCATGTTTTGGTATCGTTTTTACTTTGTTCTGACATTTCTGTTGTGTTTTATGGGTATTTTCTATACTTATCTTAGGTTTTGTAATACAAATAATTCAAATTTCACTTCAGTTTCTGTTTCTGAGGTTATATGCAGTCCAAATTATTTTGGTTTTATTTTTGTAGATACCACCATTTTTGCGGCAGTTCTTACCACATTACTAACTAACACTCGGTATGGTACAGTGTGTGACTTCCCTGGGGTGACAAGTTGAAAGGTCAGATTTGGGCATTTCCAGATTGTTAGAGTTAACACAGAGTTAGGTTTGAGCCTTTAGTGAACTTTACTTTGTGACGGGCTTTCCAGCTTTCAAATTAAGAGCAGCAACTTTCAGCTCTCAAACTTAGGGATTTGAGTTTAGGCTTGATGACAGATAGTTTTGACCTTTTCTTGCATTTCAACTCATGTCTCATCTTCTGGTACCTTGTTTAAAAAACAAACATTTGTCGCTTTCCATTACCCTGGCGGAGCACCAGTTATTCTGCCAAGAAGATTCTGGATGGCAGGCTACCAGGGTGATAAATAAAAGAACCAGGAAAAGAAACATTTGTCAGAAACCGGCTGGTTTAATGTCAGTATATCAGATCTAAACAAAACATCAAATCCTAAACGCAAACCAGAGACTCAGAATCAGGAAAACGTAACCCAACTTGGTAGTTTCATAAGCCACACACCTTACACTCTGAGACAACGGGAGATCCTATGACAACTACCATTACACGGTCACACGTGTGACACCACAGCTCGTGACCTCTGCAGCCTTAGCAACCTTGACACAAAAATGGCACTAATTGCTAAACAACAAAATGATGGCATAAGAATTTCAAAACAAATTATGACAAAACAAATTAAACCTTAAACTAAAATCTAGAATGGAAACAGCTAGAGCAATCAATTGCTGTTATCACAAAATATGAAATAGAGGGGACCAGGCAAAGAACCTTTGAGAACAATTGACAAAACAAGGTGTTAACAGAAGGGACTTTCATTCTTTTCTCTTACCTCAATACTTTACTCAAAAGTCTCGCACTGTCACTTCCTCTCTCAATTGCGTCATCAAAGCTAAACTAACCAATCATGTTGCCCATAAACACAGACCTTAGGATTTTATTATGTAGAAGGTGTTCATGTTGTTATATGTGTTTATTGTCTATTAGAATTATGTACATTTTATCAGTTTTGTTTATTGTTTGGTTTCTATATTGTTCTGCCAGGTTGTCCAAGAGGTGGGGCCACCTGTCAATCTCTGTTGAGGGACTGTTCCCAGCCCTCTAAATGCTCATGGGAAATGCACTTCCTCCACAGTACATTGTATGTGCTTGGTGGTTGGTGAGCTTTCCTTTCTTTGCTGTTGCTATTTCTTGGATTCACTGGCTTTTCAACTCTTTTGATTCTATTTTGGGGATTCTGATTTTTGGTTAGTGTTTTAAGACAGGTTTGCCTTTTTGACAAATCATTTTTGCCTTCTTATTTTTTGCTTCTTCGATTTTTTGTAAATAAATTCTCTATTTTTATATACCAATTCCTGGTGGATGCGGTTTCTGCAAGCCAGAAGTTCATGGTTCTCCTTCTTGTGAAGATTATTTATTGTTATTTTGGAACTATCAAGTATATTTCTTGAACTTTGAAGTGAAGCACATTATGGCACTATGTTGGCCAAAGCCTGCCACTAGAGTGGGCGCTCAGACTGCCTTTGTGTGCCTCCTCCCTGGGCAGGCATGTGAAAATTCTAGCCTGCTTCACTGGCTATTCCTGGAGGCCTCACACTAGTTTGATTAGTTTGGGTGAGTGAATCAGTACACTGCTGAAACTTGTGGTGCATAAGAGAAAACAAGATGGCTTTGGAAAAAGACACAGTATTGTAGCTGGTAAATAATGATAAAAAAACAAAGTCAAATTATAACAGTTCTCTGGCATTCAAATCCTTGATTGAGCAGAGATTAAAACTAATAAAAAAATTATAAAGCACAGAAAAAAAATGAACCAAAGCAGCAAATCGCATCCCAATTCCTCTGATTACCTGAACCTCTTCAGGTGTCAGCAATGGATATCATTGCCAACAAAGACATGGTATTGTGATGACATCACAAGAAACAATAATAAAAATTAATAACAACACAAATAATAATGATGTTAAAAATTGAACAAAACCTACATGGCCCTCACTGACAAGTACCTCTCTACATACCTGAGCCGTTTTTCAGGACCACGGACAGCAGCCTCTTAAAGGTTATACCCTCCCCCCATGTTGTGCATCCCCTTGCCCTCTCCAGTGTTAAGACAGGTGGTGGGCATCATGCTTGTTGCTCCAGTCAAACATGTAGTGTGACAATGATTGCTTGTTAAATAAAAATGCCCTAACCCTAACCCTCGAGATATCTGAGGGTCTCGCCAATCGACATATTGACACAGGCCAGCCAGGTCTGTTATCCATGTGAATATTTCAAAGGCTGTCTTCTGTGAAATTGCATGGTGGAATCCACGGCTTTTGTTCTCCTTCCCCGGAAGAATTTTTGATTGAGCTCACCATGCTTATTTGACCAAGCACCAATTATTTTCAAGTGACAAATTGCTCTGCAGCATGCGGCTTAGAAATCATGTTCCTCCAGCTACAAATTTTGGTAAAGAGACTAACAAATCATCAGCCCTCTAAACAAAATGCTAGTTTACTTAAACGGTAATTTGTACCTTGCCAGCTTCCTTGTGGGTGGAAAGCACACCGTAGGCGAGCGTCTGTCATGGAAAATACAGGATTGCTAAATTATAAGGCTATAAGCTACTGGTCTAAAACCAACATCATACTTGGAGTCGAGCGAAACCCTTCACTGGCCTTTACCTGACTTCATTACTCCGTCACCTCCTGGCTTGAGCACTCAGCGTTGCTTTTAATTGGGACCTCAGAAGCCCGCAGAGAGGCCTCAGTGTCTTCATGCTAAGTCTGTCAGGTTGACTCATTGACCTTTCACAGCTACTTTCTGCAATGCCTTGTGATGGTGACTTTGTGAAAGGCGCTTTATTTTTGTATTTTTGTTTTTGCATTTTATTGATTTTATTAAAATCTCATAACATTCCATACAAACCAGTCAAGTTTTACAAAACTAGGTTTGAGAAAAATCAACCCCCACTCATGAAAAAGAGAGCTAGGCCAGCAGAGTAAAACTTTAAACTAGTAAAAATATGTAAATAGATAAGTTAATAAATGAATAAAAATAAACAGAATAAAAAAGAGGGGAGAGAATCTGCTTCCTCAATTAAATGCTGATTCTAAAATGTCATTTATTAGATCCTGACAGGTTTTGAAAGAGTTTTGTACAGATCCTCTAAGTGAGAATTAGATTTTTTCCAATTTCAGATAATATATAACATCAGTTACCCACTGACTTAAAAGAGGTGAGTTAGGATTCTTCCAGCTGAGCAGGACAAGTCTACATGCCAATAGTGAAAGGCGCTTTATAAATTGATCGTTGTTTGCCCAGTGATGCCTAGGCAGGATTGGTTCCTACATTGTGGTTGATGTTGCTGAGATTGACACCCACCACCCAACTGCATAGCTGGACATGCCAGTCCAAAAAATGTGGCTAATGGGTGTAAAGTGGAATAAGAAAGTCTTCAGGGCTCTTCACTGTCTGCACATTTTATTGGGTTGCAGATTTACTGTGAAATGGATAATTCAGCCATTTCTGTCCATCAGTCTGCATGCGATATCCGATAATGACAAAGTGAGAACATGTTTCAGAAAGTTTTGAGCATTTATTAAACATCAATAACTGAATTCTCTGCTAAATTTCTGTTAAGTACAGAGACCCTTTGCTGTGGCACTCCAGATTGTGCTCACGTGCCTCCTGTTTGCTGTCATTTTCCTTGAGATGTGTCTCAAACTTAATTGGAGTCCACCTGTGGCAAACTGAATTGACTGGGCATCGGTTAGAAAGGCACACGTATCCCTGTGTGTGGAAGGTCCACAATTCACACTGCGTGTCAGGACAAAAATCAAGCCATGATGTGCAAGGAAATCTCTGTTGACCTCAAGTTGTGCTGAAGCAAAGATCAGGACAAGAGGATAAAACCATTTGTAAAGCTGTGAGTGTTCCCAGGAGCACAGTGGCCTCAATAATTGTCAAATGGAAGAGGGTTGGCACCTCCAGGACTCTTCCTAGAGTAGGCCATCCGATCAAACCGAGTAACTGGGCAAGATAAGGCTTTGTCAGGGAGGTGAGCAAGAACTAAAAGGTCACTCTAACAGAGCTTCAGAAATTGTCAGCTGTGATTGAAGAACATGTCAGCAGGACAACTATCTCAGCAGCACTCCATCGATCAGGCACTTATGGTAGACCAGTTAGACAGAAGCCAATCTTGAGTAAAAAAAAACATATTACAGTTTAATGGAAAGCTTTTCTGGTCTGATCAGACAAAAACTGAACTCTTTGCACAGACGTCAAAGCTCTTTGTCTGGCAAAAACAAGGCCCTGCTTATCACCCGACTAATACCATCCCTACGTCAAACATGGTGGTGGCAGCATCACAATATGGCCTTGCTGGGACAGGGAGACTGGTCAGAATTGAGGGAAGGATGAATGTAGCCAAATCCTGCTCCAGAGTGCACACCACCTCTGACTGGGGCGACAGTTTAGCACAACAATAAACCAAAGTATACAGCCATGGCAGTGCAGGAGTGGCTTTGGAACAAGTCAGATGTGTGCAGATTGTGACGTCACCATCCTAACACTGTAAAGGTCAGCGCCATGCACTTTCTGGTTATCCTGGAATGGAGGATCTCTAAACAGACTTTGCATGTGTGTTTGTTTCCTGGTTTGAGATTCTTGTGCTGTGTTGTTTTAATTGCGATTCTGTTTGGCATTTTGGCTTCATTATTCGGTTTATTTTGACCTCCTGGTTTCTGGTTGTTTGTCCCTTACTCTGACAGTGTTACATCTAATGGCCTCCGAAACTATTCCAGACTGGCCTTTAGTCTCTGACTTGGTCTTCTGCTGGTGTAGTCTGTGTGTTTGAAGGTGCCAGCCGCTGTGTGGTCAGAGATGCCCTTCCGCACACCCCCGTTACAAAGAGCTGTTACTGGAATCAGCCCTTTTTATTTGTTCTAATTAAAACTGTCCCTCCCTTCCAAAATCTATCAAGGCGTCACACTTTAGACAGATCGCTGTGTAAAATGTTAAAACTAACAGCTGATGCCAACCAGGTCAGCAGTTATAAATTAACATGGACACTTTGACAAATCATTTTCCCCCTTTCTGTCCCTTGTAGTAACGCTCGGCCTAACTGGACAGCCTCATCCTGCACCTCATGCAGCTTTGCTTTGCCTCCTGGCAGCCCTCCCAGTTCATGTCAGCGCTTAGCATAACTGCCATTCAGTTTCACTACTTAGTGAACGCTCCGGGGCCGAGCCAAAGTAATGAAATGTCATTATTGCACAAGGCCTTCCACTTCCCTGTGTACACTCATTAGGCTGACAGGTCCTGGCAGTGCCCAACAGGTGAACCACTTGAAATGTCGAAGCAGGAGAGCCAAATGGAGAATTTCAGGGAATCATCAAAGCTCCCAGTGAATTGACCAGCACCTGAAATATTATACCGTACCCTAAAAGGTTTCTGCCAGCCGAGGGCAGTGTGAAGTCAAATGAAAAAGTGCTGCTGGGTGATGTGCCAAGACCACCTGTCTCACATGCTGTCCTTGACAAGCTGCCCGTGTCCTTTGAATTTGGCACAGCAGGCTGAACAGATGATGGGAAACTAAAAAAGAACATTTTTATCCAGCGATTCTCTGGAACCTTTTTACTGCCAACTTGTGCGCACAAGGCAAAGCTGGACACGGTAAAGGATGCCAGCCTTTCGCATGGCAGACACAAAGGCCACCTACTGGCAGGAATGTAGGTTGGCAGAGACATATAAATAGAAGGAAGGGTCTGACTGGCACTTGAAGAGCCAAAATAGTGGAGCCAGACAAAAACTCAGAGGAAAGACACTATAATTAGATTCTTGTAACGCCGCCAACTGCCATACACATAACAGTGGCACACTCTGCATGGCATAGCAATTTCTTTTATAGCTTCTCTGTGTTACAAGACCAGTCCAACTTATCATAGATGTGAACCCCCAAGTACCAGTAGCAGTGCACCACCCGCTCCCTGAATTGTGACCAGGCATTGAGGCTCCTCTAGTCAATAAGCAGTTCCTTGGTTCTGCAGATGTTAACAGTCCTTCCAAATTCTCCACCTGACTCCTCTCCTCTGTCACCTTCATCTTGCCAATACACCCCATAACTGTTGAATCCTCTGAGAACTTCAGCAGGTGACATGACCTGATGTCATATTTATAGACTGAGGTGTGCAGAGTGAAGAGCAAAGGAGACAAGTCTGTTCCTGCTGGTGCTCCAGCGTTGCTCACAGAGACCTTGAGTCTCACAAACAGTTCATTACCCAGGACACCACAGGCACATCCACCTACACACCCCTTAATGGGGATGGCTGGAGGGTATTAAAGGCACTAGAGAAATCAGAAACCATCATTCTCACACTGTGGCCAACTTTGTCCAGCCTTATGGAGAAGATGGATAATTGCATCCTCCACTCCAGACTTTGTCTGATAGGCAAACTGCAGTGAGTCCAATTGAAGTCAAAATAAAAAAAAAAATAAACCACACAAAAATCATTAACTTGAAATAACATGAACTGAATAAAATTATTAGTGTGAAATGCCCAAATTAGCACTACAAATGCACATTTCCGATATCTTAAAATAAATGCAAGGTCAGTTTACGATAACGCCAATTGTATTGCAGATGTCTTCAAATGTAAAGGAACACATGCTGAGACGTCTGGAAACGAGTTTCAGATACCGCAAAAAGAGGACTGCATTTTCTTTTGATGTGTCTCTAAAATGTCCATGCGACTCGCCATACTTCCCAGTTGCGTGTTTTCTGACTTCTCTATGCCATCTTCTGATTCCCTTGTCTCTCAAATCTGCGGTCGCCTCGCACACACAGTCCACAGCCCACCTCTACTGCCTGCCACCACCACATACACCACAGATACATGAGTCCCCCAACACTCATCCCATGAGAAACCCCCACCCAGGGGTCTCACTCATCTCTTATATAATAGTTTGTATCTGTAGGTCACATTGAGCAAAGGTGTCTGCCAATTAAAGAATAGAAACTGTAAGAATATGACAGAACATAAACAATTTGATGAATGAGAGGACACCTTTCAGTCCATTTGTTGCTTGTTTCTTTAGCTAATAGCTCAGCTGTCCCCGTATCTCTTCCAGAGATCCAGAGAAAAGGATCTCTTACTCAACATTTAGAAGCAGGGTGGAAGGCAGCCACGCACAGAATTCACTCAAGCGCCATATGTGCAAAACATTCAATTATTCAACTAAAAATCTTTTATCGAGCACATGTCTCTCATTTAAAATTGTCCAAAAAGTTTCCAAGGCGAGATCCAATCTGCGAATGTTGCAATCGAGCTCCAGCCTCACTCGTCCACATGTTTTGGGCATGCTGTACCAACTTAACATCATTCTGAACTAAATGTCTATCAGACAGCCTTGGTGTCACAATCCCTGCTAAACCATTAACAGCTGTATTTGGTGGGTTCACAGAGGGGGACAAACAAACTGTAATGGCCTTTACTTCACTATTAACACGTAGACTTGTCTTGCTCAGATGGAAGAATCCTAACTCTCCTCTTTTAAGTCGCTGGGTAACTGATGTTCTATACTATTCATCCATCCATTATCCAACCCGCTATATCCTAACTAGAGGGTCATGGGGGTCTGCTGGAGCCAGTCCCAGCCAACATAGGGTGCAAGGCAGGAAACAAACCCCGGGCGAGGCACCAGCCCACCGCAAGGTGTACACACACACAAACACCCACACACTAGGGACAATTTTAAGATCGCCAATCCACCTAACCTGCATGTCTTTGGACTGTGGGAGGAAACCCACGCAGACACGGGGAGAACATGCAAACTCCACACAAGGAGAACCCAGGAGGCAAACCCAGGTCTCCTAGCTGCGAGGCAGAAGCACTACCCACTGCGCCACCGTGCCGCCCTCTATACTATTCAAAATTGGAAAAAATCAAATTCTCACTTAGAGGATCTGTGCAAAACTTTTTTAAAACCTGGCAGGATCTCATCAATAATTAATAATAATAATTGAGAATAAGCATTTATATTGGGGGGGGGACTCCTTTCTCTCTTTACTACTCTCAGTAGTTTAGATAGATAGATAGATAGATAGATAGATAGATAGATAGATAGATAG
>JANRMT010062846.1:9417758-9459626 GCA_026402145.1 Polypterus bichir lapradei | reverse complement strand
AGATAGATAGATAGATAGATAGATAGATAGATAGATAGATAGATAGAACAACAACAACAACATTTATTTATATAGCACATTTTCATACAAAAAGTAGCTCAAAGTGCTTTACATAATGAAGAAAAGAAAAATAAAAGACAAAATAGGAAATTAAAATAAGACAACATTAGTTAGCATAGAATAAGAGTAAGGTCCGATGGCCAGGGTGGACAGAAAAAACAAAAAAAAAACTCCATACGGCTGGAGAAAAAATAAAATCTGCAGGGGTTCAGGGCCACAGGACTGCCCAGTCCGCTCTGGGCATTCTACCTAACATAAATGAAACAGTCCTCTTTGTAGTTAGGGTTCTCACGGAGTCACTTGATGTTGATGGTCATACAGACTTCTGGCTTTTAATCCATTCATCATTGTTGGAACATCACGGTGCTTTGAGTGGCCACCACCAAAAGGACACCAGAAAAGGAAACAGAAGAGAGAGTAGGGGTTAGTACAGATTTTAGAGCCACCATGAATAATTATTATAATGAGTTGGATATACAGAGTATTAGGATTTTAAGTACAGTGAAGTTATGAGAAGGCCATGCTAAAGTAATGTGTTTTCAGCAGTTTTTTAAAGTGCTCCACTGTATTAGCCTGGCGAATTCCTATTGGTAGGCTATTCCAGATTTTAGGTGCCTAACAGCAGAAGGTCGCTTCACCACTTTTAAGACAGATACTTTATTAATCCCAAGGGGAAATTCACATACTCCAGCAGCAGCATACTGATAAAAAACAATATTAAATTAAAGAGTGATAACAGTGCAGGTACAACAGACAATAACTTTGTATAATGTTAACGTTTACCCCCCCGGGTGGAATTGAAGAGTCGCATAGTGTGGGGTCTCCTCAGTCTGTCAGTGGAGCAGGATGGTGACAGCAGTCTGTCACTGAAGCTGCTCCTCTGTCTGGAGATGATCCTGTTCAGTGGATTCAGTGGATTCTCCATGATTGACAGGAGTCTGCTCAGCGCCCGTCACTCCGCCACGGATGTCAAACTGCCCAGCTCCGTGCCTACAGTAGAGCCTGCCTTCCTCACCAGTTTGTCCAGGCGTGAGGCGTCCTTTTTTATGCTGCCTCCCCAGCACACCACCGCGTACAAGAGGGTGCTCACCACAACCGTCGGATAGAACATCTGCAGCATCTTATTGCAGATGTTGAAGGACGCCAGCCTTCTAAGGAAGTATAGTCGGCTCTGTCCTCTCTTGCGCAGGGCATCAATATTGGCAGTCCAGTCCAATTTATCATCCAGCTGCACTCACAGGTATTTATAGGTCTGCACCCTCTGCACAGTCACCTCTGATGATCACGGGGTCCATGGGGGACCTGGGCCTCCTAAAATCCACCACCAACTCCTTGGTTTTTCTGGTGTTCAGTTGTAGGTGGTTTGAGTCGCACCATTTAACAAAGTCCTTGATTAGGTTCCTATACTGCTCCTCCTGCCCACTCCTGATGCAGCCCACGACAGCAGTGTCGTCAGCGAACTTTTGCACGTGGCAGGACTCCGAGTTGTATTAGAAGTCTGATATATGTTGGCTGAACAGGACCGGAGAAAGTACAGTCCCCTGCGGCGCTCCTGTGCTGCTGACCACAATGTCAGACCTGCAGTTCCCGAGATGCACATACTGAGGTCTGTCTGTAAGACAGTCCACGATCCATGCCACCAGGTATGAATCTACTCCCATCTCTGCCAGCTTGTCCCTAAAGAGCAGAGGTTGGATGGTGCTGAAGGTTCTAGAGAAGTCCAGAAACATAATTCTTATTACACCACTGCCTCTGTCCAGGTGGGAGAGGGATCGGTGTAGCATATAGATGATGGCATCCTCCGCTGCCACCTTCTCCTGGTATGCGAACTGCAGAGGGTCGAGAGCGTGGCGGACCTGTGTCCTCAGGTGATGAAGCAGCTGGTCTTCATCACATGTGATGTCAGGACGACAGTTGATTTGAATTTAGTTTTGTTAAGTTTGACTTGATTGTATGGAATGTTATATGCTTTTAATAAATTCAATAAAAGATGCAAAAAAAAGAGATTGTCAATGTTGCTGCTGCAACTCCATGGCTCGGTAGGTTGTTCCAAAAGTCCCACAGCTCTTTGTGTAAACAAGTAGTGCTTTCTGGCTTTACCCACTCTGGTGCTGGCCCTGAAAGGCACTATAAAAGAAATAACGTTGATGCACCCTCAACTCCCCACACTTCAAAGATGCACAGAAAAGCGTGAAGACCTCACATCTCAGCAGTGGCATTTGGAGCGGACAGGCAGACTGCTGAAGGCAGCCCCATGTTCTCGCTTCTACACATTCATTGCTTCACGGGAGCCCGTCTCTTCTTTCGCTGTTCATTATGGTTTATTTATTTTTTAAATATTCATTTGGGCTCTGCTCCACTTCTCCAGGCACCTGCCAATCAGTTTCCATTTGCATACATCTGCATATGCATTTCTTGCCATTAGATGCACGACTACATATCATCCTTGACATCAAAATTTCATTTTCCTGAAATTTTTTTTTTTGATCTACTTATCTTCCAGCAAAAAAATGAACTTCGTTCAAATCAATCTGTCTCCCCACCTGCTTCCTCTCCGTTGATGGACTGCTGCGAAATCACAAAGGTGAAACGCAGACATCGAAGAGAAGGGGTGTTGTGATCCTTAACATGAAACCAGCAGTAAATCAATTGAAGAGGCAGAAAGAAGACTGTAGGAAATCACCTTTCTGCTTTTAACATAACATTTTCCAACCACCCTAATTCAGGTCAGGTCCCAGCAGCACTGAGCATTGTAATTCTTTCCCCCCAAACACTCAAAAATGGAGGCTTGTATCCTCAATAAAAGTCACAGAAAGGACAGTCCTTCCCTAAGTTTGGGCCTGAGCTCTGGATGTGGTCTCACCCCAGGTAGCTTATCCCCTACCCAACTGGCAGGCTGAATGTGGCCAGAATGTGATTGTGATTTCATTTTTACTCTCCTGGAGGTGATAATATTTGGCATCCCTTTCCAACACCATTTTGTTTTCTATGGGTTGCCATCATTTTGTGGTGTGGTTGCTGCAGGGTTATATAAAAATCTGCCAAAAGAAGGCAGCCTATGATGTCACCGGCATCCAAAGTTGTAGATTCTGAAAAGATGTACTGTAGAATGTGCGTTTCTTAGTGTAGCTTTCTTGGTGACGATTCCTTTGCTATGTTCTATCAGCAGTGACTTTGGTCTACTGTTGCGTTATTTGATTTGTTTTATCTTTCTGTGTATGGCCTATTTTCTTATTAATTCGAATTTGACCAAGCAGGGTTATCATAAGAATAAGTAAAAATGAGTAATAAATATAAGAACACTAAATAAAAAATAACACAACAAGAAGGAAAATGTTCCCTTGGTTGTAGCTTTAAAATGCCCAGCGGTAGCCACTTAAAGCTTGACATTTCTGGCAAGGCACTACAGTTATGCAAATTATGAGGCTCATTAACATACCACTCCATTAACTTTGGACTCTGCAGCGCCGGTCAGCTGCGCGGTAAGCAGATATTTATTGACCACCGTCACTCTTGGCACAGGCAGCAGGTGACCAACAACCATGGAGGCTGCCAGCCAAGTGATCTCTGCTGGCAACAGTGAGACCTGGAAGCTGTTCAGTTTGGGAGCCACGGTGTCCGTTCAGAACTTGGCTTCTTGATTCCTTTTAACAAGCCATTTTGAGAATGACTCACACACTTCTTGCCGTCCAAAACAAAATGCATTTCTATTGTTTCCTTGGTCTTTTCTTTTTCTTTTTCTGTCAGGGTATTTGAGAAGACATTGATAGAGACAACAGAAATCTAGAATGTCCTTCATTAACTAGAATCTCCTTGCATTGACTGGTCACTAGTGGCAAAAAGAACATGGACATTATAGTACCACCAGTCAGGATGTCCAGTTGAGTCAGTAGTGACCCTCCCTAGCAAGCCCTGGCCAAAGTCACACTGTTGTTCTGGGTATCCAGTGTTCATTTTTGTGTGCTCTGTAGCTTATAGCATTCCCTGCTGGCAAATCTGAAGGACCTGAATGAAAGCATCACTCCCCATTTACAGCTCAGCTCATTCAGGTTAGTCCAGAATCTCATATACAGATAGATAGATAGATAGATACTTTATTAATCCCAAGGGGAAATTCACATAATCCAGCAGCAGTATACTGATACAAAGAAACAATATTAAATTAAATAGTAATAAAAATGAAAAAAGTTAGCATTTACTCCCCCGGGTGGAATTGAAGAGTCGCATAGTGTGGGGGAGGAACGATCTCCTCAGTCTGTCAGTGGAGCAGGACAGTGACAAAAGTCTGTCACTGAAGCTACTCCTCTGCCTGGAGATGACACTGTACAGTGGATGCAGTGGATTATTCATGATTGACAGGAGTTTGCTTAATGCCCGTCACTCTGCCACAGATGTTAAACTGTCCAACTTTACTCCTACAATAGAGCCTGCCTTCTTAACAAGTTTGTCCAGGCGTGAGGCGTCTTTCATCTTTATGCTGCCACCCCAGCACACCACCGCGTAGAAGAGGGCACTCGCCAAAACCGTCTGGTAGAACATCTGCAGCATCTTACTGCAGATGTTGAAGGATGCCAACCTTCTCAGAAAGTATAGTCTGCTCTGACCTTTCTTACATAGAGCATCAGTATTGGCAGTCCAGTCCAATTTGTCATCCAGCTGCACTCCCAGATATTTATAGGTCTGCACCCTCTGCACAGTCACCTCTGATGATCACAGGGTCCATGAGGGGCCTGGGCCTCCTAAAATCCACCACCAGCTCCTTGGTTTTGCTGGTGTTAAGATGTAAGTGGTTTGAGTCGCACCATTTAACAAAGTCTTTGATTAGCTTCCTGTACTCCTCCTCCTGCCCACTCCTGATGCAGCCCACAATAGCAGTGTCATCAGCGAACTTACAGTAAATCAAGCAGGAATCATGTTGGTGTGGAATCTATCTAGGCGAAACATCTGAGTATTCAATAACCTATTGTGCCCCCTAGTGGTCAAACTTAAAGAGCAAAAGCACGTAAAGTTCACAGAAGGCATCAGCGGTGAATGAGAGAAGGCCACATCAGCTTGTCCAGACTATTCAGATTCATAAATAAGTCACATCAAGTTCATGGTCAGACGTACCCAGTACAAGGACATTCTTACTGCATGTCTCCTCAAGTAGGCTGTCAAAAACACAAAAAAAATAAAAAAAGCAAAAAAATAATATAATGTATGTAACATAAACTATATATGCAATACGTATACGCTAATATTATTTATGTCTGTCTGTCTACTATATAATAAAATGCTATGGTCTGTGTGTGTGTGTGAGATCAAGACAGGAAGTGCTGGACAAGAAAGGTTGACACACAGGGAGTCCAAGGAAAGGCTTGGGAGGAACACTGAGAGTCGCCTTCACAGGAATACGAGTGATGTTTTCAAGTGGGTAGTGGAGGCCCATTTATAATTTATGTTAGTCATAAAGAGACAGGAGGTGAAATGACAGTCTGAGAAGCGGGCTTGAGACACAGGAGGTTTCTTGTCATGACAATGACCATTTTTTCTTCTCTTAGATACCTCTCATTACTTTGTTTGTTTGTTTAGTCTTTTAATTATATAAATATATATATATTGTCGAGGATGCCGTGGCGACGACCCAGCCGGGACGCCTTGAAGGACCGGAAGTGGGCGTGCGTCCATCTGGGATCACGTGGGGGCCGCCTTCCTGGTTGCTTTGGGGGCCACGGGTTCAGGGCATGGAAGCCCCACCCTGTAGGGGCCCGTGGTCACCCCCAGGAGGCGCCCCAATGCCTTGGGGACTTGTGACCTCAGCACTTCCACCACACCAGGAAGTGCTGGGGGGAAGATTTAAGAGGACACCCGGAGAGCTGCCGGGAGAACAGCCGGCACTTCCGCCACGCTGGGGTGTGGCCAACGAAGGAGTGTCGGGAATCACCTGGAGCTCATCCGGGAGGATATAAAAGGGGCCGTCTCCCTTCATTCAGGGCTGGAGTCGGGTGGGAGACAGACGAGGCAGAAGAGAGAGTGGAGGCGGCCCGAGAAGAAGGCATTGTGTGGCTAGGACTGTGTGTTGGGGTTTGTGCACTATTTGGACTGGGTCTGAGTGACCATTTATTGTAAATATTGTAAATAAAATACGTGTGGTGGTGACAAACAACATGTCCGCCTGTCTGTGTCCGGGTCGGCTCCACAATATCTATATAAACATCTACGCGTGGAAGTGTGTGTGTGTATGTCTGGCCCAGAAGTGAGTTGCAGAGTCAAGGTAAGAGCTCCACCTCTGAGGAAACAGAAAACTCGCTTAGTCACTAATAACACAAGCGAGGCCACAACACATCAGAAAAACGAAACCTTCGAAGAAAGACAGTCACTTGGTCTGTCAGTAATGCACAAGTGAGGCGAGCACGCCAGCAAAACAAATCCTCCTAGGAGAGAGACAGCCAGAGGAGTTTCTTTCAATTACCTGACATCTCTACGTTTCAATTTTTTTCTGACGATTTCAATAGTTTCTGGGACCGTGCAACAGACATCAAGGGACACCGTTTTAGTAACTCAAGGGGAGCGTGGTCCGGGCACTGGAACCACCCTCATCCTAAGGGCCTTGAAGTCTAACAATGCTGAACGCACACTGTGGGCACTAAGGGGCACCATTTTTGTAACTCGGGGTGAATGATGCATGCATGGAGGGAGGACTACACCCTGGGCTCTGTGGGTACTGAGTATGACTCACCTGTGATATTCCATCTCTTGCCCTGGCATGACAGCATGTTGCAGTGCTGCCAGCAATTTGGGCAAAAGTGGAGAATTTCCCACTCAAAATTAAGTGATAGCAGAATAAAATGAAGTGGATGGAATATTTTCTGATTTCACTGCATGTACTGTATTTTTGTAAACAGATACAACTGAAATGTATTCTAGAAGTATTTTCATTTTTAAAAGATAAGATGAAAAGTAAAAAAAATGGAGACATAAATAAAGAAACTAAAACACCCATAATAATAAAATGAAATGAACTTGAGAAGAATTAATAGAGCAATAGATTTGCTTCATTTTTTTCATTGAGATTGTAATTTTGTCAGTGTAGTTGTATAATTTAATAAAGTGATAAATAAGAAGGTAACCGTCTAAAAAATGTATTCTGTATGTATATAAAATGCAGCTACTGTTATAATTAAATTAGTTAGAAAGTGTTTATTTGGTCTAAATGAAGGGTTATCAAAAATGCAATTATATATAATTTCTTAGAATTTTTTTTTACTAATTAATTTCTTCAAGTCCAAAGAAGTTACAAAAATGCCTTCATGGCATAAGACTTAGTCAACTGTTTTGAAAGTTGGGGCTTTTTTAGTTTTTGTATTTACTTCATCAAAGAGACAGAAATGTCCACTTTTGTTTATCAAATACTTAACACGTCATACTCAGAAATAACGGTGAGAACAGGACGTAATGCCATATAGTGGTAAACTGTAGTAAAGGTCAGTCAGTCAGTCATTATCCAACCCGCTATATTTTAACACAGGGTCACGGGGGTCTGCTGGAGCCAATCCCAGCCAACACAGGTGCAAGGCACGAACCAAACCCCAGGCAGGGCGCCAGCCCACCGCAGGGCACAAACACACACACCACACACATACACCAGGGACAGTTTAGGATCACCAGTGCACCTAACCTGCATGTCTTTGGACTGTGGGAGGAAACCCACGCAGACACGGGGAGAACAGGCACACTCCACACAGGGAGGACCCGGGAAGCGATCCGGGTCTCCTAACTGCGAGGCAGCAGTGCTACCACTGCGCCACCATGCTGCTCTTCTGTAAAGGCCATGTTTTTAAATATCATGTGTTTGGGCACACAGCCCAGGTGGGCTTCTCAGGACTCAGACAGCTTTCTTAGACACGAATCAAGCAGAAGAGATGTCAACAATTTCATCAACTGATGTACTGTTGTTAATTGTCGATTACGGAAGGTTTTCAGCGCACTGCATTTTAAATTTCATGCACATAACAATTTTTGAAAAAGTGCATGATGGAGAGGTTAGTAAGTGTGTGCGTGTGTTTATTCACTGTGCTCAAAGCTTTCTTTTTTGACTTTTACAGTCTAAAAAATCATGTAACTTCCCTGGTGGGATTACCAGTAGAAGGAGAAGTGAGCTGATGTGGCCGAGGTTTGCTCAAGCAGCTGCAGCCACTTCTGCTGGTGTTTCACTGTTCAGCTGTCATATGACACACAAGAGGAACAAACTCAAAATCGACATATAAGAGGACACAACCTCTCTCAAGGTATATCTGAAACAGTAAACTTATTAATAATTGAAGTTGCACTGCACAGAACAGTACTCTGTTTTAAGTTAAGACAAGTTTAGTAATTCACCAGTGCTTCACAATAGGAGGTTTTGATATTTCAGAAATGTGTACAGTGCACTCTGTTTAAGATATCTAAGGAGAAAACTGAACTTTCTCGACAAGTTTCTTTGAAGAATAAGTGTACCAAATTTCTACAAAATCAGTCTATTGGGAGTCAAGTTGTTTCATGCAGACAGGCAAGCAGATGTGATGATGACAGCAGACGCTTTTCATATCAAATAAAAATGTCCCAAAAAACATCTAATCCAAAAAAGGTAACAAATAAACAATGACAGCGTTCAGTGGATTCTTCAACCCCTTTACAGCAAACAAAGGCCTTGTTAACATCAAGGAGCTTCCATACTGTAGTATTCCATTGACAGGCTCACACTGTATCTATGTAATAAGTTAAATAGCAGCTCTCTCATTTTGTTTTTATCAAATGCTGTACTTGTAGACAGAAGTCGAGCCGAAGTGTCAGTTTTCCTTTGTTGAGCTGACCACTGAGATGTTACTAGTCCAGTGTTTCCCAAACTCGGTCCTGGGGAACCCCTGTGGCTGCAGGTTTTTGTTCCAACCAGCATCCTAATCAGTGACAACCCCTGATAGTCCTGATCTCATTTAATCAGCTGGTTTGTTTTTTTTTTCTTTTATTTGACATTCAGAAAAGCACAGCAGCATGATTTTTACGTTTATAAGATATTTATAAATATTTCTGTTTTTGTTATTGATTTAAATGCTTACCTCTCTTTTGATGATTTCATTCTATTTTGCCCTTTCTCTGTGCAGTTTTTCCCCTTCGTTGTATCTTATTAATGACAATTTGAAATGAGCAGATCAGACACCCAGGCAAACAATATGGAATAATCAAAGGCTGCAACTACTTTAGCATCAGACCCACTAATTAGTAAATAATGGATTAATTAAACAATTAGAACACCTAGAAAAGTAGAATGAAAATCAAGATGAAAATACTGTTAAAAAGAAAAAAAATACATTATTCCTATATAACTGCCTGGTGTATTTTAATATATATATTTTTTAGCAAACTTAGTTTTCTAATTTCTGTATTGTTCCGTAAACACAGAACTTGAGAAATAACACATCACTTAATTAGTCCAGGAGTTCAATTAAAAACAGAAGCTGGTTGGAACAAAAACCTGCAGCCACAGGGGTTCCCCAGGACCGAGTTTGGGAAACACTGGACTAGAGGAACACTTTATTTAAGTGGTTTAAATTCTCTCAACATGTAAAAAATAAACATGGAGTGGCGATCATCTCCAGCCAGTATGTAGCCATAGGACTGGACCCTGCCAAAAAGATGCTGCCCTCAGATGCAGAGTTTCAAAGAAAAATCGGTATCTGAAACTGGCAAATAAACAGAAAACATTAAAATAGGCAAAAGTCCAGCATCACCAAGAAATCCATTGCCCAATGTGTCAATTCATTTACACATTTTAGTCTCTTCTTTTCTCGGTTGCATATGGTGTTGGTGTTTGACGTGCATTTAGGGTAGCAGCCAACTGAGGACCTGTAGGGTGTTTGTTTCTCAAGCTACACACTCTCAAGTCCTTATCCTCTTGTGCATCTGGGACTTCTGCTTCTTTTCTATCCTGGTCAGATCCAGTTTGTCCTCTTTCCTCAACAGAATTGTGGGCATACTTTAAGAAATACAGTCCATTTCTTGGCAATCTGTCACGTGGAGTAACCTTCATTTCACAAAATAACAATTACTCTGTTTGTTGAGAGAGCTGTGTGGCCATCTGTGAACGTTAGGAATGCCAGGGGAAGATAATTTAGTGGCCTTATAGGACAGAATAACAGGCTTCAGCTGTGCTAACAGCATCACAAAGATTTCTCTAATAACCTATTACCATTTAAAACTGGCTAATTAAGGTGGAGCAAAGGGAGTTTTACCTTTTTAACACTAAAAGAACGTCTGATGAAAATGAAGCTTTGCAGTCAAATGCAAATAATAAAATAAAAATCCGTTATTTCAAGCATTGATCACCAATAATAACACTTGTAATGTCTTGGCTGCATTTTTAAATCAACTTAATGTTACTTTGATAATAAAGTATCAGTTTCTATTAAAAACATGAACATTTTGAAATGGTTTTATGCATATGTATATGTGTGTGTGTGTGTATACATATATTTATGTGTGCACATGTGTGCATCAGAGGACCTCCTCACAAGCTCAGTCAAGGTACATCTATATAAAATCCAACATCTGTCTGTGTGTCTTTCCGCTTTTTGAGAGAACTACTTAACGGATTTAGATCTGTTTTTTTTTCTATAATTTACTTGAACATTCCGGTTGATTTTGCGACTTCTCTCATTGCGCTATGAATCATAGTTTGCTTGCGGTACCAATTTATTTGTGCGAATCCAAGAGAGTGGCTGCAGGCCGAGCAGAGGGGGCCGGGGCCCTCCTCAGTCACGCGCCAGCCTCCGTTCAAATCGGTCTGCCTCACGTCATGTGTTGGAGCGAACCCTGCCTCCACTTTACTAGCGATACCTGTTTGTTCAACAGACATTATCATGTCCAGATTGTTAAGGAGTAACATTTCACGTTTTTGAGAGAGAGATCAGAGCCATGTGTGTTTTAGAGGGTAGCTGCTGATTGGAGATATCATGGCCATGTGCTTTTTCTCCCGTCAGACCTGAACATGACCAGATATAGTGCCAACTATACCTTCCCCTTGGCCAGAATTACTTTTATTTATTTATTGATTTTTAAAGTTTGTCCTGTTTCACTACTATGTGGGCGGAGCTGTGGGGGACAGCTATTATATAATAACCAGTAACGGCATACTGCACAATGGCGTGCAGTGAATACACTTGGTTTATAGTTTTCCTCCTCTTTCTTTTTCTGTACATTTACTATTCATTTGCTCAGAAGTTGATGCACTTGCTGCTTCCTGGGCAGCTCTTCTTTTCTCCACCCTAGCGGCCCGCTGCTTCTCTTCTTCCATCTGCATCTTTTCTCGTTAAAACTGATTAAGTCAGTTTTTGTGTTGCAGTTACTTAGTACGTTTTTCTTAATTTTTCACTTAAGCTGGCACTTCAATGTGCCTGAAGAATGATTTAAGATATGAAGAGATAGGGGAAGTGGCGGCGAAGGTGGTAGGGATGAGAACGGCGCTCGTATGCATGCGCCACACAGCTGCCCTGCTGGCCACTGCTGGGAGTTGATTCTGTAATAAAAAAAAAAGAAAATTGTAATAAAAATCATTACCCCGAAATCAGATAGTTGACGTCACGTAGTGTACGTGTACCAAATTTTAGGTCAATCGTTCAAACCGTTTGCGAGCTACAGGTGATTTAAAATCCTGGACAGACAAACGGACAGCCACGGTAGCATATTATATAAGAAAAAACATTAGCACTGCTGCTAGCACTGTCATCTCCTTCTTTCTCCACAGTGCTGAGAAGCCACCCATAAATACCCAGGCGTCCCAGAAGGAGACGTCATTTACTGGCTCAAGTGACCGGCCAGACAGAGCTCCACTAGCGAATATGTCTTGGCTATTGAACCCAATGATTCGAGCATTTGCCTGATTTTTTCCACATAGCAGGACTTAGACCAAAGCATTGTCTTTTTGTTTTACTCTGTCTCCAGACGATAAAGGGTTTTGCCAGGTTTGGCACCCCAAACTTTTTCTGAATACTGGAGCTGTCATTCATGTACTTGGCTACAATATATATATTGTATATAATTATGGATATATTTTCTGGTGGCTCATCCAGAACAAGCAGAGCTTTTCACTTTTGCAACACATTCTTTTGTTATTTAACATGAAGAAATACAGTGTGACCACGATGACACTGCTGATGCAGCTCTGCTGAGTAGTGGTCTTCTACTGATTAGCAGCTACTTCTAATACTAACAAATTCCATTATTTCAGAAATTGATGTCTTTTGCTTTTTTTGTTTTCTTATTACAGGGCCTGATGCTATCCGGAGCAGGAGATGATGAGAACGCTGATGTCAGGGTATAACTGCAGTCTGTAGCTCAGGTGCCCTCACCGTACTCGTGGAGTTCCTTTTCATTCTTGCTTATAGTTATGGATTGATGTGCATGTTTGAAATATAAAGATGTTGTTTAGCCCTGAGTATGTCAGATTCCTTAACTGAGCCCCTCCACCTGGTTTGAAAGGGCAAGCATGCTGGTTATCCTGCTGAACTGTGTCACCTTGGGAATGTACCAACCCTGTGAGAACAACCAGTGTACCTCGGAGCATTGCAAGATCTTACAGGTGAGTACTGCACTGCCTCTCCCTTTCTCGACCTGTCACCTTGTCCAGTGGACCCCTGCATGTTTATGGGGGCCGTAGGGGCTACCTGGCCTGGGCTACTTTAGTGTTGTTGTATTTTGTTGGGAACCAGTGACTGGTTTCACTTGTTGTGTGTTGGTCAAGCATGCAAATGGGAATTTCATAGTACTCTGTTGACATCCCATTAAACTGTGCTGATTATACCGCATTACACTATTTGTTGAATCAAAACCTTTAATTTTTGAAGGCAGTTTCAGAGTATCAGATGCCAGCCCCCCTTCTCGGACACTGTGCAGGCCTGACAGCTGCAGGTGCTTTCAGCGGTCCACAAATGTGGTTTCCTTTTTACAAAATGTCTTCTATCCTCAAAAGACACTATAAAACACACATGAGAATGCACTTTCAAGCATCAAATATAACAAAGTGCCACAAGGATATGTCTCTCTGTCATGGATTACTTTAAAATAATTGTTCTGAAGTCACACTACAGAAGGTTCTGTACACGAGGTGTGGCAGTTTAATTACCAGAACAACCTTGAAGTGACTTGTGCTACAGCGTGCTACTAAAACGTTGAAGTTGTACAAAGCAGCATATGGTGGAGATGCTATGAAAAAGTCAAGGGTCTCTGAGTGGCATAAGAGGTTCTAGAAGGGGTGAGAAAATGTGAACAACGATGCCAGAAGTGGATCGCCCATTATGGCAATGGGCTAAGCCAAGGTGGACACAAGGTCTGTGTCTTTCTGGTAACAAATCCATTACCAAACTGGCTCCTCCAACCTGTTTGCATGACTTGTGAATTCTGACTCTTCCCAAAAATAAAAACTGCCATGAAATGATGAAGATATTCAGATATCTTACATCCAGTGTAATGTGACAAAGGAGCTCAAGGGTATTCCAGAAACAGTGGCCCAGAGGGTATTTCCAGCAATGGTGGCGTCGTCTAACTGAATGCATAGCTGCAGAGGTGACAGTAGCTGCCAGTGCACAGATGCTCACTTTTTAAATACAAGTTCACTCCAGGAATGCATTTGTCACACCTTGTATACAGTGGATGTAGAAAACATTGAGACCCTTCACTTCCTACACACTTTACTGTTTTGTAGATGTAATTTCAAATTGATACATTTTCCATTTTTGCTTATGGATCTACACTCAAAAACTCATAATGACAAAGTGACGGCATGTTTTCTGAAAGGTGTATTAAATTTATTAAAAAACAAAAGCTCAAATCTCGCTTATATTTCTACCAGTGTTCAGTCTCTCTGTCTGTTATATATTGTCCTTCACATCTATCTATTTATAGAGTGTCTTTCGCACCCATCCATTTTATAGTGCCTTTTTTTATTTTTTTATATACTTTATTAATTCCCAAGGGATGACCTTTGGGGGTCAGCCACTGTACAGCACCTCTGGAGGTATTTTCAGGTTAAGGGTGTTGATCGAGGGTCTTGGACAGTAACGAGATTTGAACCAGCAACCTTACAGATTCCAGTGCAGATCTTTAGCCACAGAACCACCACTTCACATCTATGTGTCTACTATATAGTGCCCTAACTGCATTCACTTGTCCGAATGAAGTGAAACAGGGAGCATTTGCCCTTATATCTTAAGTTGGGTGTTTTAAAACTTTCTTATTCATAACTAGGGGGCTCTGCCCCCTGCTCGCTTTGCTCGCCCACCCCCAGGTTTGGTTAACCGGATATACAATTTAAAGAGATTGTTATTTTTATGGGAATTGTTACATATGCATTATTTTCACTTTTACCTTTAAACTTTAGTAAAAACAATATTTGGAATTAGCTTTTCTTCAAGATCGCATTGAGTTTTGATTCCGTGTTTGGACTAACATTGTGGCAATGCAACGTGAGTGAATATCGTTTCTTTCTTTCTAATAAATAAAACGACTTTTTCAAATGTTCATCCATGCTCTTTCGTCTTCGCTTTGTCGTTGACATGTCATCTAGAATGTATAAAATTATTGTTCTGATAAAATTTATAAGAGGTGAGAGCGCAGGAAGTGTGTCTGACAAAAGCATTCACGCGACTGACGTTAGATGACCTGGGGCCTCATGTATAAACGGTGCGTACGCACAGAAATGTTGCGTAAGCCCGTTTCCACGTACAGATTGCAGTGTATAAAACGTAAACTTGGTGTAAAGCCACGCACATTTCCACGGTACCTCATACCCTGTCGTACGCAAGTTCTCCGCTCAGTTTTGCAGACTGGCAGCACCCAGAGTCAAAGCAGTGCTACTGTTCCTGTGTGGTTACCCTTTCTTTTTCAGATTCACTTCCCTGACGCAGCTTTATAAATACACTGAAATTAATTGCATATTGTTTATTAGTTTAATGCATCTGATTGTAATTAACCTGTCACAATATAATGGTCCACAAAATGGTCAAACTATTCTAAATACAATAGCTGCTTTAGCGTTGTTACTCTCATTGCACCTTCTTCTTCTTCTTCTTTCAGCTGCTTCTGTTAGGGGTTGCCACATTGAATCATCTTTTTCTATATTACTCTCACTGCACCACTCGGAGTATTTATTTCACTGTATATGAGTGTGAATCACAGCTGTACAGCAGCTGATTGGAAAGAGAATTATCGGGATACAGCATCAAGCACACGCTGCTTCAGCCATTAGCTATTTGAACTGCTCTCATCCGACCAACGCTTCAGAGCCTTTCCTGTTCGGACCTCGTGGTTCACAAACAGTATAATCCCAAAAACTATACATGCCCTCCATCAGTCCATCAAGTGCTCCTTGTAGAACGCTTTGTACTTATAAGTACATCACCTCACTGTAAACTTGCGATAGTTATAATATTGCACAACCTGAGCCACTTTATAAAGCGCGTATTTACATATGATGACGATATAATTTTTAAGGTGAAATGCAGCAAAATATGTTTATTATATTATACAGATAAAACTTTAACTTCATTTAAATAATCTATATTGTTAATAATTAAACATGTGAGGACACGGGGCCGCAGTGCCAGCGAGGAGCTGGCGCTCTGTTTACAGATTGTTCCTGCCTCGCGCTGTATTCCTACTGGGACTGGCACGACACTGGAAGGATAGATGGATAGAATAATTAAACATGTATTATGAAGATATTTCAATGTTCCTTAAAAGTTTTGAAGAATCGGCGTTCTAAGCTTACAGATGGCTTAACGTCCATTACAGAGCTGATTGTGGGGCGAACGCACAGATTTATGCATCTGGATTTTTTTGTGCGCACAGAAAAATCCAGATGCAGGAATCTGTGCGTACTCCAACTTCCACGTTCTTCCGCTACATAAATCCCGATCAGCGTGAAAAGTAACACTCGTGCACGCGCTTTATGTAACGCCCCAACTCCTCCCAGAATTACGCCTCTTTGAATATGCAAATTAATATAAATCGCCCTTAAGCTCAGCCTTCTGTGAAACGACAATGGGAAAAGCACGGGGGAAAATATAAGAATTTCAGCAAATACCAAGTGGAGGCAAAGGAAAAACATACTATTGGTTCAAATAAACCGTGGTATAATCAACAAAAGGAAGTTGATCGAGTGACATAGCGTGTTGGAGAAACTTGAAAGTTCACGTTCACAAAATCACACAGTGCCGGAAATAAAAAAGAAGTCACATATCAAAGTCGCCGTGAAAAGGCGAGTTGTAGCCCACTGTCTGAGTTTCATATGAAAGCTTATTAGGGTACAGAGAAAAAAAAGGCACACAGTGGGGAAAAAGCACGAAATGTCAACTTCAATCTCGACATTTCCACTTTAATCACGTAGTTTATTTTGTCATTGAAGTAGAACATCATAAACTTCATCTTAAAATCGTTTAATTAACCAGTTTCTCAAATCACATCGTAATTAAAGTAGCACGTTAAATGCTTTGTTTTGTATTTGATCTTCTATGTGCTCTATGTGTGTGAATTACTACTTGCTTCTTAAACCGGCTCTCTTCCTCCAACTGGACACAGAATCCATTATATTCGTGATATTACAGTTCTCTGAATAACTAAAATACTGAGATGTATACGTGATATCATTTTCATGATGACAGGAGTTAAAGCATGTTATTAAACATAAGTTTCACGGTGCATTGATTGTGTGTGACCTTCAATGAAATAATTTATTGCAGCAGTACTCAGGCTCTAGGCTTGTGGTGGCAAAGGACAGAGGAAGAATCGGTGGCTCCTTCGCCCGCCAATGTCAGTAAGGTAGCTTAGCCCGTTGCAGACACTGCATAGCCGCCTCGTGCTCATGACACAAGCATTTAACTTTTTCCGAAATTTGTCGCTGCGTTTTTAGCTGTGTTGTTATTTTCTCTTTCTGTTTTATATTCAATATATATTGGCGTAGCCGCCACTGCAGTCCTTGCTTTTCTTTCCCCAAATACCCAATCAGAATTGGGGAGCGCTGATTCTTCAAAACGTTTAAGGAACATTGAAATATCTTCGTAGTACATGTTTAATTATTCTATCCTTCACGACACTCCCAGTGAAGAATATAGATTATTTAAATGAAGTTAAAGTTTTATCTGTATAATATAATAAACATATTTTGCTGCATTTCACCTTAAAAATTATATTGTCATCATATGTAAATACGCGCTTTATAAAGTGGCTCAGGTTGTGCAATATTATAACTGTAGTGCAAGTTTACAGTGGGGTGATTGTACTTATAAGTACAAACACTTCTACAAGGAGCAATTGATAGAGTGCGTTTATAGTTCTTGGGATGAAACTGTTTCTGAACCGTGAGGTCCATAAAAGAACGGCTTTGAAACGTTTTGCCATGGCTGAGACAGCGTGTGCTTGATGCTGTATACCGATAATTCTTTTTCCGATCAGCTGCTGCTGTGATTCACACTCAGATACAGTGATATAAATACTCCGAGTGGTGCAGTGAGAGTAATATGGAAAAAGATGATCCGCTGTGGCAACTCCAAACGGGAGCAGTTGAAAGAAGAAGGTGCAGTGAGAGTAACAACGCTAAAGCAGTTATGATATTTGGAATACTATGGCTATTCCCTGGACCATTATATTGTTACAAGTTAATTACAGTTAGATGCGTTACACTAATAAACAATATGCGGTTAATTTCAGTGTATTTATAAAGCCGCGTCAGGAAAATAAGGTGTAACCACACAGGAACAGTAGCACAGCTTTGACGCTGGATGCCGCCAGTCTGCAAAACCAAGCGGAGAACTTGCGTACGACAAGGTATGAGGTACTGTGGAAAAGTGCGTGGCTTTACGCCAAGTGTAGGTTGGAAACGTGGAAAAGTTCTTACGCAACATTTCCGTGCGTACGCACCGTTTATACATGAGGCCCCTGGTCTTGTTTGAAATAAGTTGTAAGTAGGGCGTGACTTGAAAGAATCTCATGTTAAAAGTCACCATCTCGCGACACTTCATACCGCGCCAACTTAAAGTTTAAATCCGAACAATTCGATCTCTTTTCTCTGTTCCATTATTTCACCGAGTAATAATTTCCGTTTGTTTGCGCAAATCCGATCTTTCCTCACTTTCTGCATTCTGCTCCGTGCTTCTAAAATTTGTATTATTATGCTGTATTAAGGATTTGTTCTGTTCTGTGTATTGTATTGTATTGACCCCCTTCTTTTGACACCCACTGCACGCCCAACCTACCTGGAAAGGGGTCTCTCTTTGAACTGCCTTTCCCGAGGTTTCTTCCATTTTTCCCTACAAGGTTTTTTTGGGAGTTTTTCCTTGTCTTCTCAGAGAGTCAAGGCTGGGGGGCTGTCAAGAGGCAGGGCCTGTTAAAGCCCATTGCGGCACTTCCTGTGTGATTTTGGGCTATACAAAAATAAACTGTATTGTATTGTATTATTGTATTTTTCTTGAGACCTTCGAATTGTCGTACTTCCATTATCTCTAACCTGTTCTGAATGTGTACTGCGGCAACATTTCTGAATTCTTTACGACGTTCTACCTTGTCATCTACTCTTTGTCCTTTATTTCCGGCCTTTCTGTCTTTTTTGCGGACGTATAATAAGTGTCTCTCCGAGAAAATCACATCTTGTCTCCTTCCAAGATTTTTTTTTATAATAGAGAGATTTCACTGAAAAAATGGTAATGTGTGGCACTGAAGTAAGACTGTACTCATAATGATATGACTGCTACTACAGTGACAGAGTCGGGGCCATTCAGGGAGCCAATGGTGGATTTGAAATGCGTATTCAAGCTGTATATCCATTATCCAACCCGCTAGATCCTAACTACAGGGTCACAGGGGCCTACTGGAGCCAATCCCAGCCAACACAGGGCGCAAGGCAGGAAACAAACCCCGGCAGGGCGCCAGCCCACCGCAGTCTAACTGTACAGTATATACTGTAGAACCTTTAATTGTGCGTCTCACCAGTGGGCATTTTACAGATAAAATACAACAGCATAGAGAAGTCAAGTGCCTGCCTCAGGTTCACGCTAGGATTGAATGAGATGTGAGCCAGGCGCCGGTTGTATTGCCATTCAACGCCTAACGTGCGCCTCTCTGTGTCCGTGCGTGATATTAACACACACGTCGTGTTTTGCCATCGTGATTTCACCGTGCGCTGTCCGCCTCGACTCTTACCGTTTATTCTGCGCCGTCGCTCTCCCGACCTCTGCCTCCCGCTCATTTGTGTCCATGTCTGTCGCGTGTTACTTGTGACTTTAAACGACAGGAGAGGAAATGAAATGCTTCAGATTGTGGTACAGCCGGGGTTTCTTCGCTTTGATCGGGATTTGAGTGTCGCTTTGGTTTGCGGCTACCTGCAACCGAGCTTCACAACTGAGGCGAGCGCCAAGTGTTTTTTAATAAGCACCAATGAAAATGTCAGCCAGAAGTGAAAAAAGAAAAACTGGGAATTGCAACATAATCCATTATTTACACTGCAGAAATTAATAAAAGCAGAGGAATTTGCAACTCTTGTATGAAGATGAATTGAAGCGTCGCGTAGGTTTTGTAGAAGCGGAAAGGCTTTGATTTCCCGTTACAAAATGCATATTGAATTTCAGATCGTGTTTTAATGAAAAACCGAGGCACGGTAGGGTAAAAAGTGATGACATGTTCTGCTAAAGATAATAAAAGGAAAAGAAAGAAAACACAGGGAGCTGCATTGTATCGCACCGACTGACCGACAGATATTAGCATTTAGATTGTCTCAATCGGCTTCCGCACGTATTACGAATATCCGACAACATTTCCAAATCAAGAATCCCGTCCGGAGAGAATTCAGACTGAAACTGATCCGGGGGCAGAATGGGGCGACTTTATTTCAAAGCCAAAACTCATCCAACACCTGTGTTTGTCCTTCCGATACGAAAAGAAGGTGGTGCTGCGACAGTGCGACAAGGAAAGAGCGGGCAGAGCTGGGCATGTCCGTCACTGCTTCGCGGGTCAGGGGGCAGGCAGGGCCGGGGTTGTGCCGAAATCATCCCCCTAACAAAACCACCCCCCATCCCCAGCCGCCCAAAATTGCCTCTGTTGCATGTTTTGAAAGATTCATTCAGTGTCGCACATAAATGTTGAAAAAGGCGTCAGCCAAATAAGCAAATGTAAGGAAATATGAAATTTCACAAATGAGTTAGAAACTGAATGGATGGATGGAAAATAATGAGGATTCACATGTAGAATGTGAAAGACGTGATTTAAATATAGCTTGAATTTGAAACCTCAAAATCACAATGGTAAATAGATGGATGGAGGGGTCGAATTTGGATTTACGTTAACTGAAATTACATTGATAAGGATGTAAAAGGCACTGTTTAAAATTGACATTACATGAAATTTAATGATTGGCCTAGAAATTGGATGCGCTGCCCTAAACTGAACGTGCAAGGTCCTGTTTAAAATTTAAAACTGAGATTGATATCATATGAAATTGTGTGACAGGGTTAAAAAATGGATAGAGCGATTGATTGGTGGACAAATGGGCAGATGAAATTGGGATTGACCTCAAGAGCAGATGAAAGACATTAGTTATGGTTAAGTTTGACAGAATCCGAATCTTCATAACTGTTACTGGGACACCTGGTGAGAGATGCCGACTGGTGAGCACACTACAGCAAAGCCACCACAGTTTCCTTGCCTTCAGACTGCAAAACTAAATCCTGGCTTGCAGGAGAGCGCCATTTTCAAATGGAGCCAAGGGGTCTGGTTTTAAATATCACGGCTTCCCTGTTGGTGGAATGTAAACCTCCCAGGCATGTTATCTGGCGATCCAGACAGAAGTGGCACATGAGATGCACTTCATAAGCTTCATGCTTTGTCTGATTGTGCCAACGGGGAGGTCTTTTCATCATTGTGCATTGTTTCGAGCCACTGAATAGACCCCGGGGACTTTATCAAAGGAAAGTATAATAAAATGTTGCCGTTTTATTTATTTTTTCTTTCTCTCCATACAGCTGCATTTGTTCTAAAAAGACTAGCAATAAACAAGTTGGAAAGCTTTAATTACTTCTGCAGGCCCCTTTTCTTCTAATTTTACTAGCATTCACATCTACCCATTTTAGAAAAGCAGAAAATAGTAGCGACTTTTGTAATGGAAAAGACAATTTTTTCCAATCTTGGCTCTAGTGTACGCATGGAAAAGCATAAAGGCCAGGCATGGACTCCTAAGCAGTCGGAGTTGAACACTGTCGAGCTGTTACAGTCTTCCCGTATTCCTGATTAAAATCATTGCAGTTGTGCTGGCCTAAAATGAGAACAGTGAGGGTGTCCACCATGAAAGATGCTATATAATGATTGATTGATCATTCAGAAGACATGTGTCTGAAATACAAAGGCTAAAACTGTTGTTTTGGCAGGAAACAGACACAACCATTCCAACTGCAGTTATCTCAACCATCCTTTGGCTGGTTGCTTCTTGCCAGCCCAATAAACATTTTGCAATTGTTACTCAATTTCCTAATAACTGATCTTTAACTAACCAGTTCTCACAAACAGCTTGAGATTCTTTTTTGCTAAAAAACAGATTTGCAATCAAGTAACCACCTAGGGCACTAAGGTCCATGGTGCAGGTCTAAAACCACCTTGCACCTCCTCAATCCTCAGAGCTACCACTGCCATGTGTCCTTCACTCGGCCCTCCTTTTGAACTTCTGTTCTCTTCTTTAGCAGAGGGTGCAGTTGCTAATTGTTTGATTTGGGGGCTCTCCAGTGGTTCATAATGTCTGAAGTGAGTGAACTCGGTTGATTTTGTGGTCTTTGTGCTCTTCTAGTGTTTAAAATAAAACAATGCAGTCCAGGGGACTTTCCTCCAGTTTTAGCCTCCCAACCTTCATGTCGATCTTTAGCAATGCCTGCCTCAAGTTCATCTTTTTGCATACTGTTAATTCTGGGTTGGAAAGGCAGAGCACCCAAAGAAAATTCCACCCAGTCAGTCATGAAACTCAGACAAGGGGTGCTGGGTCTATAAAGCACCCTGCCCATCATTTTATAAGGTAGGATTTCTAAATGTAATTGCATTTATTTTGAGTGATGGGTTAAATTTTGATAAACTCGCCGAAATTAGCAGAGAAAGAGTAATGGATTGGTGTGATTGGTGTGGAGGTGGCAACCCTACCCTACCATTTTATTCACACATCCTATCTTTGTCCTACGTAAGTAACTAGATACCAAGCAATGTTCAGTGTGTGATTATGGAGCTTCCCAGCCACCCCTAATCTCACAACAGGTACAGTCAAGGCCAACAGTTTCCACCCACCTTGGCTAAAGACTTTCAAACTCCATGTTTCACACCTGCACACATCTCATGTTACAAGACATTACCTGTTCCAGGTTGTCTATTTTATTTCCACAAGTGGTCATGTCACAATAATCACTAACAACAGATTGATTTGAGCCTTTATTTATATGTCAGATTTTCAGTGGGTCAGAGGTTTACGTGCACCAGTCTGTCTCTTTTTTCATGACTATTTAATTTTAAATAATGTAGATACCCTAATTGGATAGATAGATAGATAGATAGATAGATAGATAGATAGATAGATAGATAGTTTTGCCATAGCGATCATTTAGAGTTGTTACTCCATAACGTCAAGAAAACCACAGGGGTATACTGTCTTAGTGAGACAAATAGGAATACTTCATTAGCACATCTGACACTTTGGACAGGCTAAATCTCAGCTGAAGCAGCCAGCAAGAAGACTTGGCTTGTCCAAACCAACAGGGGCCAGGGTTATGGACTTGGATTAATCAAAGTCAAAGACCACTTCTTCTTTGTTAACACACATGGCCCTACCTTACATAGGTCATGATATTCTAGAACATAATGTTTTTTTAATTCAGCGTTTCCATATCTATCTATAAGACACAGTGCATATCTAGGATAAATTTAGCTCTGCCTGATGTAATGCTTTTCATTCTGTCTATAACAGTACAGTGATTTCCAGTTCTATCTATCTACTGTATCTGATGTAGTGCCTTACATATCTAGCTATAAAACCATTCTGTTCTATATTACATAGTGCCTATCAGTTCTATCTGCCTGTTAAAGTGCTTTGGGTATATAGGTATGATATAGTACCATTCAGTTGTATATTATGTAGTACCTATCAGTTCTAACTATCCATCTATACATTTATCTGGCGTACTGCCTTATCTCTCTGGTTATGATACAATGCCATTCAGTTCAGTATCATGTGGTGCCTGTCCATCTAACTTTTATTATGTATTGGCATTAACTCACTCACTCTCTACCTATCTTTTATTACATGCACCATTCACACACTCACTAACTCTCTGTCTCTTATTATATAATGCCTTTCATTATCTGCTTATCTACCTACCTGTTATGCAATGCCTTTCACATTCACTTGTCTATCTACCAATCTGATATACTGTAGTGGCTTAGATATACAGTATACCTATGATACAATACCATTCAGTTCTCGGTTATATAGTGGCAATATTAGTTATTTCTACCCATCTGATAAACTACCATTCAGTTCTATTTTATATCAGATACACTACCATTTAGCACTATTGACATGACATTTGTGGAGGCGGGAAACATGGAGTTTGAACATGAATGGTAATTTTTGGCCTCTACTGTAGACTAAATGTAACTGATTCTGATAGAAGAGGTTGTTCTTTAGGGTCATCCTGCCACAGTTTACAGCCTGGATGGGGATTGGGTGCCCCTGGTAATACTGGAGGTATGAGGTTAATAGGACACAAGACAAGTACATTTTAAGGATACCATTTTCTTTATGTAAAGTGTGAGAGGCTGAAAACGTTCTTCAGAAGTGTGGCGTATCAGTCCCCCATCAAGTAACATAACATAGAATAGTGTGAGTTTTGGTATGTCTGCTAGTTAATAATAGTTTTGAAACCAACTGCCTATCATTGTAACTGAGCTGTTAATTCTTCCCTGAATGAAATGTCTTCTGTTTTGTATTTTGTTCCCTGTGCAGAAATTTGACGACTTCATCTTCGCTTTCTTTGCTGTGGAAATGCTGATCAAAATGATAGCTCTGGGAATTTTCGGAAAAAAATGTTATCTCGGCGATACGTGGAACTGGCTGGACTTCTTCATTGTGCTAGCTGGGTAAGTGAGCAAGTAGAGGGTGCCCAACCTTATTGTCTTATCGTCTCTGAGTGTCTTTGACCGCCTTGGTAAAGCAACGGAGAGGCAAGCAATACTTCCGTGGTCCAGTCCTGGTCCATTTTTTGCCTCATCAATTTCAGCTTTTCAGCTCATTGTTTAATTAGCTGGTCTTTCTTTCTTCTTGTATTCTGTATTTAGAAAAGCACAATATGACCCATTTTTCTCCATTTAGGACCTTTGGTATTTTGTTTCTTTTCTGTTTATTGAGAATTAAATTTGTGTTTAATTATTTTGACATTTGATTCAATCTTTAGTTTTATTGGTTTTATACTTTATACATGATATTATTGCGTTTGTTATTTTCCCCTGTTGCTTCTCCAATTAGTTTCAGTTTTAAGTTGTTGATGGTTTCTTTCTCTGTTTGTCCTTGGCAGCAAATTTCTGTGTTTAACTATTTAATTTTAGCATTTTTTTGCTTAATTTAGTTAGTCAATATTTGTGCAATTATTGCTAAATTACTCTAAATAATTGTATGGACATGACTGACATCCACATGCTACACCCATTGACAGATTTTAGCTTTCCCATCCATTAAAATTGTTGACAGTGTTATAGGAACTTCTTCAAAAGTGATAGCATGTGATGACGTCCAAAACAAACAAGTACAGAAAGAAAAAAAAAATAATAATGTGACAAACAAGAATAAAATATTAGAATAAATTACCAGAACATTTATTACTCTTCCTGAATCATATCAGACATTTAAATCCTGAGCCATAGCTGGAGGGCATATGATGGCTTCCATTCGTACCCAAAATATTCTCTATAAAACTGACTGCCCAGTGGAAGTGCCTTTCCCTTCAAATCCAATGCTTTAATGGACATTTAAGGATGGCGGGTCTATAATGAAGGAGGCAAAATATTAAAAAAATAATAATAAATTGAATTATTTAGTGCATTTTATATATCTGATACAGCTCAATGTGCAAAGAGTTTTCAAGAGGGATCCCTCTCTCTGAATTGGCCTGGTGTGAGGCACTATGAGTGTGTGTTGAAGGAGTAATGCTTTACATTAACAAAGTCTAATTTGTACGCTCTTCAGCACAACGATCACTCTCTGGAATTTTGCAGGATTAGGAGAATTAATTTGCCCAGGGCAGACTGATAGGCCGAAGATGCGCCTTTCCTAACAGTTATGACCAGCTACACAGAGTGCCCATGCTTTCAATACTGCTTCAGTGCAACCTGTTTAAGGTATCCATGCTCAGCTGCCTTGGCACACTGGCATAAAATAAAGGAGCCTTCAAGTCAACCAGCACTTCAACTGATTATTTAATGAAGAGAAACTTCTTTACAGTGTCCATGAGAGTAGCGTCCTGTTCATGGTGGCTTCCTGCCACATACCTCAAACTAGCTCCCAATCACCCTCAATTTGGATTTCGTATGTTCACACTAACAAGTAATGAGATTAATTCTGCGCCAGCGTTAACTGGCATTATCAACTGAAGTCACAGAAGCCAGTTAGTGGGTGCCATGTTGCCCTGAAAGCTCCATGCTAACTACTTTCCCAATTTTCCGCTGTCTGCATTACATGCGCAGTTCACCACACAAACAAAATGAAACCCGCTTTCAGAATCCAATTCTGCCTCTCTGTAAGTCAGGGAAAGTGGAGTAATTATCTGAAACAATGGCATGAATGGCGGATTTCTTGGGACTATAGTCTCTGTCGGCTTCTCGGCTCGTCTCTTTCAATTTCAACAGAAGGGTACAAAACACCATTATTGTTTATTATGGATTCAGCATTGCAATGAATTAGAGCTGTGATTACCTTAGCGGCACGGCACAAAGTAGTCCTCAAGCACCGCAGCAATCTATAGCCCAAGAGAAAGGCTACTTCAGAGTAGGAAAGAATTACCTGAAAAGAATTCGAGAAAATTGATTAAAAAAAATAAGGAGCCTCGGCAGAACGAGACGTCCGTGAATGGAGGTGTTATTCACTTTTCACAATGAGGGTCCATTTGGTAACTGAATAGTTTGCATAGAGCTGTTCTAGGAATCCGCTGAAAGGACAGGAAAGTGTGTCTTCACGTTCTCCCCCCTCTTTCTGTATGGCCAGTTCTCTCCTAGCCGTCACAGCAAAAGAAACTTGGGCACAGCTTAGGCTGGTGCCCAGACAGTGCCATGGTTTAAAAGAAAGAAGTGGAGTGTTGTGGAATGGCCAAGTCAAAGCCCAGCTATGATATACTGGGGGGGGGGGGATTTGAAACAGGCTGTATACACAAGACACCCCTCAAACACCACACAGCTGACAGAATTCTGCATGGAGCAGGAGTGGGGAAATCTTTCACCCAGTTGATGCCAAAGACGGCTAGACAAGTAGAGGAAACGCGGACTTGAGGGAGCAACAGCAGCTTTCACGCTACGTTCAAATCACAAGCCTCACTGCTGAGTGGCAGTTTTGTGCTCAGGTCAGATTTGCCTATCTTGACGGATCACATCTGTAAGTACAAGTGACTTGTATCAGGCCTCTGAAACAGAACGCATGTGCACATTAATACATTTGTGTGAGATGACTCGTGGTATTATGCTACATTCCATTTGAGCTGTAAAGTCAGAATTTCTGAGTTCCTAGTCAGAATTTTCAACTGGAACGTCCCCACAAGTCAGATTCCCTACACAAAAACTCTGGGCTGGTTTGTTGAGTTTGATTTCAGATTATGACGTCAATCCAAAATTGCAACCTACACAGCACACTTTAGTATTATACTGTTTATCAGAATTTCTGTTTATTTGTGTCTCATTAAATCAGTCGTACACACGGTACTGTCCAACCTCTATCGTGGACATGTTACTACAGTGTTTGGAGGTGCGTAAATACCTCATAATGTGTTGTTCGGTAGTTGTCTGTGTTTGAAAAGAGCAAGCACAACACAGATGCCCATATTGTTTTTCGGAAAGTTTTACTGGAACATGATCAACTTGGGTGTGATGTCATTCCCAGCCCTGACATCAGACTTCCAAAGTAAATGCAATGCAACATTAAAACCGACAGGAGTAGTTGAAACTGCACAGCACTAGTAGCTAGTTATGCATGGCATTTTGCTCTGGAGAAAAGTCGAAAAAAAGCCAGACGGCTAGCTTTTGCTGCTTTCACAGCTACTGCTGGCACTGCTGCACTACGAGATGTATCGGAATGAGAAAGGAGCCAGCGATGGTAGGACCGTGACTGTTGTCACAGCTGTAGCTCTCCTCCATTGTTCTTTTTGCCGATGCTGGACAACAGTGCTCAGTCCCTGTGTCCAATCTAAGGGCACATATGAAAGCGACTCAAATCTGATTTGAAAAGATTGGATTTCTGTGTCCACACAGCCCTGAAAACATCAGATTTATGTCGCGTTGAGTCAAAAAAATAGGATTTGAGTCACTTTAGCATTGGTAATGTTTACATAGAGGGCACTTACTTTTCCACAGATGGAAATGGCTTATCTGTTCCTTTTTTTATTCAAAAAAATGACTACACAGTCAAATTCCCATTGTTTGTTTTCAAGTGCATCACCGTTTAAAGTAAAATTAGATCTTGATACAAGAACATAGGAAATCTGACGAACAAGAGGAGACCACTCAGTCCATTTGTCACTTGTTTGTTTAGATAATAGTTCAGCTGTCCCCACATCTCATCCAGTTCCTTCTTAAAGGTTGTCAAGGTTTCTGCTTCCACTCCATGTCTCGGTAGCGTTTTAGAGATTTCCATAACTCCTTACATAAAGAAGTGCCTCCTGGCTTTAGTGCTAAATGCTCTTCTGATAAATTTCCACTGCTGTCCGTGAATATGTGATTCACATGAATTCTGGTGGATTTACCTGATCAATGCCATTGTGAATTCTGAAGACCTGGGTTAGGCCCTCCTCAGAGTAGGACATGTCGTCAGGACCTAGGATACACCCGGTTGCCCTCCTCTGCACAGCTTCAAGTGCTGCTATGTCTTTCTTGTAGCGAGGTGCCCACAATTGCACACAGTACTCCAGATGCAGTCTCACCAGTGCGTAATACATTCTGAGATCTCCACACTTGTTATAAAAGGAATAAAGATCCCATGGGGAGTCCTTTCATTTTCACATGACTCTAAGTTGGCCGGGTGTGGGTGTGGCCCCTGCATTGAACTGGCACCCCGTCTCCATCCACAACTACCCAGGGTTGGATCAGAAGGCTCCGACAATGTTATTTCATATTAATATGTTCCTTGCTCTGAAAATGTGTTCCTTGCCTAGTTGTTGGTGTGATTGCTGCTATGTAAAAAAAAATTATTGTTCTGTTCTCTAGACATGGAGTGTTGTCTTGGGTGCCAGTGATGGCACTTGGTATGCCCTGCAAGGAACTGGTACCCCACCCGGGACTGGCACTTTTTTTGTGCCTGATGCTGGTGGGACTGTATACGGTGTCTTTTATGGTGAACACCTTCTATGTGACCTGTTAGCCTTGTGAAGATCATTGTCAGGGACATAAGGGTGAGAGGTGATCCCGCAGCTCTCTGGTATGAGGGCTCTACTGCTGATCCCAGGAGAACTGCTTCAAATGGAAAAATCCATCATCCCGCTTCTGTTCAGAAACAAAAGGGGATTTTGAACAATTTAGAAGAAATCTGTAAACTACACCAGTCAGTCGCTCGGGCCGCATTCTTCCTGGGCAACTGGAATTGGAAATTTGTATCCATTCTGAGATTAGAAACGCCTGCTTCAAATTAAGGCCCCGCCGGTGCTCACTGCATTGTAAAAGCCTGGGGAGACACGCCTCGATGGAAAGCCTGCTTGGCACAGAGCGCAGAGTCTGGAGTTTTACTGGCAGCCGGATCGGTCAGTGCTTTGATTTTGAAATTAAGCAGTGTGGAATTTCTTTAAAAAAAAAACAGGAGGATTGATTTACAGAATGTCGGTCTGCCCCTACCCACTCACCCAGCCTCTCCTTTTGATGGGACTGGTGCAGCATGGATGGAATTGTGCCTTTGGAGCTCCATTTAAAGAAGCATCTGCACGGGATAAATGGAAAGTCAAGCACACGCAAGGCTCTTTTATCAGGAAATGTGTCTGCACCAACTCAATATTGTTCAGTGTAGCACTAACCACACAGGCATTGTGGTCTAACAGCTAAGGACTTGGACCTGAACCCATAAGCTGGCCATTTCCATCCTGCTGATGACTCAGTGTGGAAACCTGAGCGAGTTGTTTCGTCTCCCAATGCTCAGCGTTAGGCATGTGGCTGTACTTGTAAAGCTCCTGAGAATGCAAAGGCGCTATACAGACTGACAAGATTACCAAACACTCAATCAATATAACACAGAGTCAGTTAAGCTGGCAAAGCTACAATTGCGGTGCACCTGAAAGTACATTTACGGGGTGTTTTCAGTGCTGAGACGCTCTGTGAAATGACAGGATTGCCAACTGAATTCCAGTTACTAAGTCTGTGTGACTCTTGAGTTTGTCAGTCCACCTCATTGTATCCCAAGGGCACAACTATGGAAACAGTTGTGTTGTACCTTTAAGTGTCTTAACGGGCTCTTGCAGTGTGCTAAGGCACTATATAAAATCACAAGATCACCAACTGAATCCCTACCACTTACTCAGTGTGACAGGAAGTCTTTTGTATGACTCCAACTGTGTACTATATCTGTTAAGTGTTTGCAGTGCTAAGGCAAAATATAAAATGACACCATTACCAACAAAAATGGAGAAATAGTTGTGCTGTACCTTTATGCGCCTTTTAAGGTGCTATATAAAATGACAAGGTTATCAACTAAATCCTTAACCACTTATTCAGTTTTTATTTTTTATTTTTTTACTGCCAGTGCTCCAATTGCAAAGTTCTGGAAAGTGCCACTATAGGTATGTAGTGCTAAAGCGCTATATGAAATGATGAGATTGCCTACTGAGTCTCAGTTACTCACGCAGTGTGACACTGAGTTTGTCTCTTCATCTGGCCAGACATGAAGAGGAACATTGTGGAAACACTTGTACTATACCTGTGAAGTGTCATGGCATGGTGTTTGCACTGCAGTCCTAAGGCGCCATATAAAATGACAAGAATAACAACTGAATCCTAAATTCCAGTCACTCACTACACCTGGTAATGTGCCAACTGAAAATTTAGAAAAATAACTGTGTCATACGTGTAAAGTGCCTGGGGCGGCACTGTATAATATTAGAAAGTTATTGGATGAAGACCCCCCCACCGAGTTAATTTCTTCACCTGGCAGTGCTCACACAGTAGAAATATGGAAATAATCAAGCACAGGGTGAGGGAAGACACTGGAAAGGACCCCACATAAAGTCCATCGATCCAAAATCAACCTTTGATGGAACATCTACATAACAGACCATCCATCCATCCATCAATCCATCTAACCCAGTTATCCAGCAGCAATTGGGCACAAGGCAGGGACAACATATGAGCAGGAAGCCAGTTCACCACTGAGTGAACACACACACACACACACTATGCTCAATTTCACAACACCCATAGGGTGGTCCAGATCTAATTATGCAACTTTCATTATGCTATAACTTATTAAGTTTATTACATAGACAATATCCCGAAAAATCCCGGTCCATCAAGAAGTGTGCGAACTGACGACATGAAGAATCGTCTTTGCGCCGAACTCGAATCGTCCCCGCATAAATCCAAGTCATCCAGACGATCTGGATCTGCATAATTAGATCTGGACCACCCTGTACATGTCTTAGACTGTGGGAAGAAACCCACACGAACACAGAGAGAACATCCAAACTCCACAAATGGGGCACCCTGAACCTGAACCCCATTCCCCTCACTACAAGGCAGCTACCCTACCACTGCTCCACTATGCCACTATAACAGACCATTCTGTCCATTTTCTTACTGTCCTATGCAGTTCATGGTTTTGAGGAGCTGGCACATATCCCAGTGGTGAGAAGTAGTGCTGGTTGGGATGTCTGTTTAATGAGCCATTCATCTCTTCATTTTATAATTTGCTTATCCAGTTCAGGGTCCTGGTGAGCAGGTGCCCTCTTAGCACCATGGGGCACAAGATGAAAACCAACCCTGGGCAAGACACAGTTGCAGTATAAAATGACATTGTGGAGTAGATTTTGATTAACCACCCAGATGGCACAGCCAGTTTTGACCGAAGCCGAGAGTTCCTCGCTTTCTTCTATTGCCACTCTTCTTAGTGACATTTCTGCCATGGCTGATGGCAGTGGGTTTGTCGTTCGGGCTGCTATCTCACCTTCTTCTCCCAGAGACAGACTGCAGGGCAGGCAGTGCAGGGTAGCCGTTAAGGCTTTGGACTGCAAACCCTGAGGTTGTGGGTTCAAATCCAACTACCGACGCTGTGTGACCACGAGCAAGTCACTTCACATGCCTGTGTTGCAGTTAGAAAACCAAAAGAAAATGAACCAATTGTGTCATGAATGTTGTAAGTCATCTTGGGTAAAGGAGTCAGCCAAATAAGTAATTGTAAATAATGCTCTGCAGATCTGACAGTACAGGAGTTTTTACTACTTTGCTCCTTCCAATTTTCGTTAAGAGCGCCACGCTGTGGCAGTGGTGAGGCATCTCACATCCAGTGTCTTCTTAGGTATCTCCCCCTACACACGTTTAGATGCCTTTCTTTGCGTATTTCAGCTCATTTCTCTGTTACCGTTTAGCCAGCCGTAAGTAGATACTGTATGAGAGCTGAATAGCGCCTTCTGAATGGTGGGCTGACGTCACTCATCTAACCATCTGTTGGCAGCGACAATCACCTAAATGCCAGGCTCATTTACACGCGTGAAGGCTGGGAGTCTTTCTTTCTAAACATCTTCAGCCTTCATTATGTTTTGTCTCCTGTTTGTTTTTTTGAGTCCTTTTGACGGGCTGCGTGCAGTCAGTGGTCTTTACTGGAAAATCCCCTCTGTGCCGCCTCCGTCCTGTGGAGCTCCTCTTCTGGTCTATGTGTCTACTTCATGGACCACTTGAATGCACCTTGTCTATACGAAGGTGGTTGGGGTGGTACGGTGGTGTAGCTGCTAGCAACGCTGCCTCACATCTCTACAGTCCTAGGACAAAGTGTCTTGGGTTCAAATCTCACACTTGGTCATCATCTGTGTGCAGTATGCATGGTCAGCAGTTCAGTTTTAGTAAATATACATACAATCCCAAACCCACTCACTCCCATTCAGGGTCTTAGGGGGCTGGAGCCTATTCCAGTGTAACTGGGTGCAAGACTGAAATGAATTCTAGATAGAACATATTCCTGTGTCAGGACCCCCTCGTGCACGCATCCACACTCACAAAGAGCTTACTCTAAGTGTCTGGAGCTTTGGTTAGGATTTCCTGAATTTCCTTCTACCTGCAAAGAGTCGGGTCGCCCCCTAGAGGAGTAATGTGGGAGTGGGAGTGAAGCTCTTACAGCCGCAGCCCACAGTTAGGCAGCTGTTCCATTATTGCATCTCTGGTCCCCTTGCCTTTCCTTCAGACTTCTCGGATCTCGCAGCACTTAAAGGTCTTCTGCTCTCACGCCACTCATCTGCGATGCCCGTTTTCTTGTTTTTCTGTTGTTATTTTCCCTGTCATTGCCCACTCTGTTCACTTTGCATTACCCACGTTGATTTTTTTCTTTCATTCTCTACGTGCCCCTTCCAATAGCAGTCATCTTTCAACATCTTTCAAAAAAGGCCCAACAGGTGAGCAAAAAACCAAGCCATGGGGTTAAAGAAATTGCCTGCAGAGATTAGAGAGAGGATTGTGTCTGCACAGATTTGGGGAATGTTGCAAAAAATGTCTTCACCATTGAAGGTTCTGAAGACCACAGTTATCCTCATAAATCCATCCATCCATTATCCAAACTGCCATATCCCAACCACAGGGTCACAGGGGTCTGCTGGAGCCAATCCCAGCCAACGCAGGGCACAAGGCAGGAGCAAATCCCGAACAGGGCGCCAGCCCACCGCAGGGCACACACACACACACATGCACACACCAAGCAGACACTAGGGACAATTTAGAATTGCCAATGCACCTAACCTGCATGTCTTTGGAGTGTGGGAGGAAACTGGAGTACCCGGAGGAAATGCCTCATAAATCTTAAGGGATAAATGTTTGAAATAACCTCAACTCCTCCTAAAGCTGGCCTCCTGTCCAAACTGAGCAATCTTATGGGAAGGGCCTTGGTAAAAGAGGCGACGTGACCAAGAACCCAATGGTTACTCTGACTGAGCTCTGGAAAACCTGTGTGGAGATGGGAGAAGCTTCCAGAAGGACAACCATCACTGCACCACTCCACCAATGTGGACTTTATTACCAGACAGGAGCTTCTCATTAGTATAAGGCACATGGAAGCTGACCAGGAGTTTGAAAAAATTCACCTGAAGAATTCTCAAACTGTAAGAAACTTGATTCTCTTGTCTAATGAAACCAACATTAGTCATCGTGTCTGGAGGAAACCAGGCACTGCTCATCACCTGTGTCAAAGGATAAGTGTCTGAGTGTCCATCTGGTTGCTATGTGTCTTCCAAAAGATGGTGCACTGCAACCATTAACACTGAGGTCTACGTTAACAACTTAGATTTAAACCTGTCCTTGACAAGTAGCACAGCTAGTCCACCTAAATGAAAGGAGAGGTGTCAGAGTTTCTGTGTATCTCTGTGTCCACCCAGTTGCTGTGTCTGTGTCATTCGAACAGATGGTGCATCACAAACATTAACGCTACTTTTATGAGTCTTATACCTAAAAGAGACATATGCATTACATTTGTCATTCCAGCCAATGGAGCGTTTCATTACTAAAGATGTTTGATGTGCCATCTGTTGGAATGACAAATGCAATGCATTTTATTACTGAATGTATTACAAAACACAGTCCAACAGATGGAGCACTGCAAGTATTGACACTGAGGTCTATGTTGGTTACTTTTAAAGAGGTAGCATGGGTAGTTTTTAATAAATTTGCAAACATTTCTAAAATGCTGTTTTTGCTTTGTCATTCTGGGGTGTTTAGTGTTGCTTGATGAGGGAAAAATGATTTTTAATGATTTTAGCACAAGGCTGCTATATTACAAAATGTGTAAAAAGTGAAGGGGCCTGAAGACTTTCTGAATCCACTGTGTATAAAATAAAGTCTAGTGGACTGGCTGAAGCCCAAAGAATGAGACGGACCCCAAAGTTGCGCAGCCGCCATCCACTGAAGAGTTAAAGCAAAATGAAGGGCGAGTGTTGAAAATTTCCTTCAGACGTGTTCCGGTTTAGTGTTTCTGAAGTCTCCCGAGGAGGACCTGTCAGTAGTGATTGAGCCTGATGGGAGCCAGATGTTCAGGGAGAGACCTGAGCCACAAAAAACAGTAGTGAACTCAGCGCAGTGGAAAACAAAAGGCAAACTGGTGAGTGGCGTCCCACAGGGTCCACAAAGGGCTCTTCTGGAGCCTCCTTAAGACCTCCAGGCTGCCCTGCTGCACTGGCACCCGATGAGTAGGCGCCTGCCAGCCACATATCATCAAGTACGCCACACACCGCTCAGGTGGCAGCTGCCAAAATGAAGGCTGACGAGTTGTTGGACCGGCAGGAAGTTGGCTGGCGGCCTTGCTTGGGTTCATTGCGTGCCGTTTATGGTCCTCCAGGAGCTCTCATCCCACAAGAAGTGGTAAATAAAGTGGAGGTTTCCAGTCTTGGCACTGCCCCATTGTGTCACTCATTCCTGTGCCTCTCCCATTCATTTTCCAAATGCTGTTTTCCTCCACAGAGTCACAGTAGCTGATCCAAAAGTTGAATGCGGGTCCTTGAAGCTGCGTGGCAGCACGCTAATCATTAAATACAGATTGTTTTGAACCACTGGACACAAGGCAGGAACACATGCTGGATGTGATGCCAGTCTTTGGATGATTAGCTACTGTATACTCACTGACAGACGAGATTTAAAGTGCACATCCTTGAGGTATGGGAGAAGACCAATAAAGCCAAAACTAAAGAGCAGTGGTTTTTAAGTGGTGCCTTTCCTACCTTGAATGTTTTATTGATCCAGTTCTGTGAGCGTTGGCAGGTGATGTGACTCAGTCAGTGACACTAATTGGTCACCCTGAACTGATCATTTTGCGATTTACAATGGATTGAGAAGGTATTGAGACCCCTTCACTTTCTGCACACTTTACTGTGTTGTAAATTTGATTTTAAAGTGATAAAATGTACCATTTTTGTCCATCAGTTTACACTCAGTAGCCCATAATGACAAAGTGAAAACTTGTTTTAACTCTTTGAGGGCTGAATATTTTTTCCAAAAAGCATAGTTTCTGAAAAGCAATGGGTTCACACAGAAATCAACATAAAACGTCTGTTGCTGCATGCAACCTAACTTTCCTTCTAGCAATGAGAGTCCAACTAAAACATAACGGTTGGTTTTGTCATAGTTTACAGTCGATTACTATCGTCAACTCCTCCTTTTGACAAAAGTCGACATCAGCCCTGAAAGAGTTAAGAGAGGTGTGCAAATTTGTTACAAATCAAAAAGTGCCATATCCCATTGACACAAGCATTCAGAGCCTCGTTGAAGCCCCCTTGGCAGCAATGCCAGCCTGCATTTTTCTTGGCCCTGATGCCACAAACTTCTCACACCTGGACTTGGGGATTTTTCTGCCATTCTTCACTGCAGATTCTGTCAAACTGTTTCTGGCTGGAGGGAGACCTTCAGTAGACAGCTATTGTCAGGTATGTCCAGAAATGTGCAGTTGGGTTCAAGTCTGTGCTCTGGCTGGGCAACTCAAGAACATTCAAGAACATTCCCAGAGTTGTCCCTAAGCCACTCCTGCATTGTCGAAAGTGCACAGCATTCTGGAGCAGGTTTTCATTCAGGATATCTCAGTACTTTGCTCCATTCAGCTTTCACTTAACCCTAACTAGCCTTCAAATCCCTGATGCTACCACCGCCATGCTTCACTGTTGGAATGGCATTGCACAGGTGATGAGCAGTGCCTGGTTTCCTCCAGACATGACACTAATCTTAGTTTCTTCAAACCAGAGAATCTTGTTTCTCACAGTTTGACAGTCCTTCAGGTGACTTTTTTGCAAACTCCAAGTGGCCTTTTGTATGTTATTTACTGAGAAGGGGCTTCCACCTGGCCGCTCCACCACAAAGCCCAGAACAGTGAGTGTTGCTGTGCTGGTTATCCTTCTTGGTAAGTTTCTCCCATCTCCACGCAGGTTCTCAGGAGCTCAGGCAGAGGGACCACTTGGTTCTTGGTCACCTCTTTTACCAAGGCCCTTCTCCTCCAGTTGCTCAGCTTGACCAGGTGACCAGCTATATGAAGAGATGTGTTGATGTCAAACTTCTTCTTTTTAAGGATTATGGAGACCACTGTGCCCTTGGAAACCTTCAATTCTGCTGCCTTCCCTCGATCTGTATCTCCATGCAGTCCTCTCTCTAAGATCTGCAGGCAGTTCCTTCAGTCTCATTGCTTGGTGTTACCTCCACTGTGGGACCTTCTGTAGACAGTCCAATCAACTGAATTCACCCCAGGTGGACTCCAGGCATCCTGATGATGATCAGTAGAATGGGATGTACTGTACCTGAGCCAAATGTCATAGTCTGAATACTTGTGTCAGTGGGATAATGTGGCTGTGTATTTTTAACGCATTTTCAAAAACTTCTAAAATCCTGTTTTTGCTTCATCACTCTGTGGTGTTGAGTGTTTCTTGATGTGAGGAAAAATGAATTTAAATAATTTTAGCACACGGCTGCATGTTACACAAAATGTGAACAAAGTGAAGGGGTCTGAAGGGTTTGTGAATGCGCTGTATGTAGCGCCTTTACCCTCCTCATCTGCACTACCACTCTTTATTTTTCTGTTCCTAAAATATGAGCAGGAGAGGAACAGGGTACCATGCAATCTTATATAGTGGCTTTTTAAAAGGAAACTCGTAAAAATGTTTCAAGTTCAAAGAAAACTTATAATAGATTTTGATATATTTTGGAAAGTGGACACACTGACGGTTTAGGCAACTCATTTATCCATCGTGAAGATGGAACAAATTTCTGAATGGTGAGTACTTCAACAGCTCCACCAGTAGGGGGCACCACTGGTCTCAGCTTTGTTATACTCAAAGGTTTCCTTAAACAGCCAAAAACTTGACCTTTCTTTCCTTCACTGAAGTGTCAGCCCCAATCCGAGGTTTCCAGGCCACGCTGCCCAGACCGAGCGAGGAGCTTGGGGCTGCCATTCACTTCAGATTCCCACACTGCTGGTACTGCCCATTCACTTTTCTTCCTCTCCATTTTTTTTTTCCCTTTTCAGCCGCATGCTAGATCTCATCTGTAGAAGCAATTAAATTTTTAAAAGATTTCGCATGAGGAGAATTTACTGCATCTATTAAAACGCATCTAGAGCTAACCGGTCCTGATTTGCTTTTTGCCCAGACTAAAAATATGACCATTGAGTTATACAAGACGTGCAGAAGGAAAGCATTCGACTGAAACAGGAGACCATTTCTCGTAAATCTGAGCTAAGCTGAACCTCTGATGCTTGTGCCATTGACTGCCTGATTCATTTCAACCACCAAAAAAAAAAAAACCTTAAATGACCAAAAAAAAAAGAGAGATAATTTGCGCCATTTGCCTTGTTTGGTAAAGCCTGCCACTTGTAAGTATACATTAGTGGCATTGTGCCAACCAGGCAATCCCAAACAAAAGAGCTGTCAGCTTTGAAAGTAGAAACCGTGCACACAGGCCAATAGGCAGTGTGGCCCCCTACTGGTGAAGGCTGTTACATGTGTGATTAAAACACATGTGACCAACTGTAGAAATGTGCAGGCAGTGCAGTTTGCGGGGTCATTGCCTGTTTGCACTGACCAAGGGATTCCTTAGATTTCAATGTAATAAACTGAACCATCTGTCTGTACTGTCAAGTGCCACGTGTAGTAATTAATGTGTTTTATACGTGTATTATCGTAGTATTTCCCTCTACGTACCCTTTGCCTGTTTTCTTAACTCAAGGGTAAATGTTCTCGTCAAGTTCGTTATCGGGTTGGTCTACTGTGGCACTTTAAGATGAACACACACACACACACATAGATAAACACACACACACAGACCCTAACCACAACAGTGCCCTATGAATGACACACACACGCTGATTCACCCTTAGCACTTTAAATCACACAACAACCTGTCACTCAGCACTTCAAGAGACTTACTTATTATCGGCACGAACAACATACGATGTTTTAGTGATATCTCAGACCTAAATATTACTTTTGGTCTACAAGAATACATTTAAACATACAAAGACTCATCACTCTTGACTATAGGCCATTTATCAGCCAAGAATACCTTCTTTATCGTACTCTCCCTAACTATTGAGTGGCGCTCTCACTCTCAGCCTTATAAACCTCGCAGCACAGAAATAATGGCAAAAATCCGGCTACACTAGATGCTCAAAGAAATCTAACTTATTAATTCAATCACTCTAGACGTTAAGACAAAGCATAGAAAGTTAAAAGCAGTATGGTATTTATTACAAGAATAATAATAGTACCACTGGAACAAAGAATACTAGAAAATAGGTACTGATAGGAAAGTCTGAATATATATAGTCTTTAGAAAAGGCTTACGAAAAAAGGTAGAGATGACAAGGATGAATGTTCCAGGGAGGCGTTTGATTTAGCAATCAATGTTCATGATGCCTTTCTGACGACCAGTGCTGTCTTCGTCCATTCCTCTTCTTCTTCTTCTTCTTCTCCTTCTTCTTCTTTTGCTTTTCTTTGCTTTTACGTTGCTTTTAAACCAAGGCATATTTATTATGAAATGTTATGCCTTGGTTTCACAACACATGCACCTGATTGGCTGGCTGTCAAAATGATTGATGAATTAATTCACCGTCCATTTTCCCAAACAACAAAACCTTTAATGTTCTCTGAGGTGTCAGTAGATCTTCCTTTCCCAGGCTGTAAACCAAATTGTTGTTCCAGATGTCCATCCATAAAGTAATCAATAGCCTGAGGTATCAGCTCAGCATCCTTTCCCAGGCTGTAATATCAAATTTGCACTAAGCTGTGAACAACTGTTATAAAAGTAAGGTGTAAGGGAAGAAAACCTGCTTTTATTTGTCTTAGTTCATCTGTTGTCTTGTCTTGAACAAAATATAATGGAAACCAACATGTGCAGATTTCATACACCATAACAATACGTATATTAGGAAATACGCGGACCTTCAATCCTACGTTAAAGGTGGCTCATATTGAGCAAGCTCAACAAGTCCATTAGGAGCAGCACGAAACAATATGGCCTCCAAGTAAGTGAGCACATCGTACATGTGACATTCGGGAGTTGTGCTCCTCAACCAAACATTGATAAAGGGATGTAAAAGCAAAGTTTGCTTATGAAGTTGGGAGTACTGGGCGATCTCTTCGTTTGTCGGCATAATGTACATGTCTCTGTCATTGTCATTCTTGCTTCCTGTATCATGAGGCATGTCAATGAGCCACTGAATTAGCCAGCCTGTATGTACTAAATAATAATTGCACGGAACAACTATCATAACAAATGAACAGTACTGAAAAATGAATGAAAAAGACAAAAGAAAAATTTAAATATAAGCGAGGGGAGGACCCTGGTTAAACCACAGCACAACCTTCATCGACATTTGCCTTTAGACTCCATGTTATTTCAGTAAAAGTGCCTTGCCGTTCCATTGCATGCCAGTAGATGATGCTGTACAAGTCCCTACATTTTTCCCCAGCCTTAAAGACTGCCACTCACCCCCCAAATTAATAAAGAACGGTTCCTGTAAAAGTGGCAAAATGGTCACACGGGGTATAGAGTTTTTATGGGATGCAAGAAATAAGTGAAGCGTAAGATGTGCTGATGTCCAAAATTCCTGGAGGGCAGTGAGATTTCTAAAAAATAATATTAGAGGATGAAGGAGGGGAGTGTGAGACGTCATTGACTCGGCTGCTTTCCTCAGTTGGGTATATGGCAGTGATTGGCTTTATATGGGGAGGCGAAAGAGAGGAAATCAAAAAGATGGTGAGAGGGCAAAGCAGAGGAGAGCAGAATGCCACCCGTCTTAAGGTGTTGTGACCTTCAGTGAAGGCAGAAGAAGAAGGTGGAGTAGAGACCCTGGATCACCCTCTCTGTGACCTTCCAACGGGGTACTCCCATGATCTAAAGTGAAGAAAATGCAAACGACGATGCTAATTAGGATCACATGAGTTTAATTCGGTTTCACTGAACCATCAGACAGTCCATATTTATGTATTTATGTCAACGTCTGTTCTGAGAAGACAAGTATTGAAAAAGGAGCAGTGGAAAAAGGAGCCACTGTCACCATGGTAACTTGGAGCCGTCCAGAGTCATCCCCTTCAGCTGGTGCGTGCTGGAGCCGGCGGCCAGCGTCTGGGTAAATAAAACGTGGGCGGGCCGCCCGATGCCAGCAACTCTTCTTCCTCAGCTTCACTCACTTTGTGTGATGCTTGTGAAACGGCAGCTGTGTGCACCTTCGTTATTAAGCCATGTGTTTTGTATGGAGTCACTTGCAGCAAGCGGGTTATCTGACAAGGAACTAACTTTAGAGGAAGCCATGTGCTGGAGATACGTAAGGAAAGAGAGAGGAAGAGTGACTTGACAGCATGTGGCACATTTGTGGAGACAGGGAGTTGGCAGCCATGCAGTTTTCATCTCTAATGTGCAGTATCCATATGCACTGGTGTCTTTTTTATAAGACTTGGGATGCCATTATGGCTCATCTTTGTTTTGACTGAAAAGGTGTTGACATCAACAAATCTTGTCATTAACCAGCATGTTTTCTAACTTAAAACAGCAATGAAAAAGGTTGTCAATGTGTGCGCTGAAGCCAGCTTGTCTGAATAGAGCCGTTCTGCGCCAATGCCAGGGACGACTGCAATCTACAACATAATAAGGTGTGCCAAAACGTGAAGGGGACCAAACACTTCTTGAATCCTCCCTAGGAAGTTGTGTTGCAGCCCTTCAAGTCAGTTTCATGTTCAGGAGAGTTACGGCATAAATTTTCCCATAATACCACTGCAGCGGGGAGTTGTCTTTTCCTCATAGACATTTGAACAATGCCAGCATGCAGGCGCTATCATGGACACCTTGACACTCAGCTGAGCTCTGCTCTCCTCGCCAGAAGCGTCACCTGGTGAACTTGCTGTCACACAAACTAAATGAGACCAGTCTGGAGTGTGAAACATTTCCGTAGTGCCTTCCAGGGCTGAAGAGAACAAGTAAATGAGGGCCATCCTCCCAGGGCCTTCACTTAGCGGGCATTCAAAGAGTTTGTTCAGATATTTCATTGGAAAGCCAGTCCCTCCGGTCTGACAGGAATGTTCAGTCGAAGTTATTAAGGGGTGCTAATGGATGTGGAGTGCACATTAGCACCTTTCCTGTAACAATCTGCCTTCCGCTGTACGTGTCTGGTGTTTGTCGCTGAGGCACTGTGGGTAGACCTGCTGCATCATGGTGGGCCCCACACACAAACACACAGACACACACATACACAGACACTCTATTTAATTGGGACTCAGAAGTCCCCTTTATCAGCCATTTACGGTAGAAGGGCCTTGCAGCTCTAAAGACACTTGCAGTACATCAGGAAAGAAAGAAAGAAAGAAAGAAAGAAAGAAAGAAAGAAAGAAAGAA
>JANRMT010062846.1:9364958-9399990 GCA_026402145.1 Polypterus bichir lapradei | reverse complement strand
TATAATATAATATAATATAATATAATATAATATAATATAATATAATAATGGCGCAGTGGGTAGTGCTGTGTGTGCGCCCTGTGGTGGGCTGGCGCCCTGCCTTGCGCCCTGTGCTGGCCAGGATTGGCTCCAGCAGATCTCTGTGGCCCTGTAGTTAGGATATAGCGGGTTGGATGATGGATGGATGGATGGATAATATAATATAATATAATATAATATAATATAATATAATATAATATAATATAATATAATATAATCCATTTATCCATCCTGACAGTGCAGCCAGCCTTGTCAAGAAGATAAATAACTGCATCCTCCATGCCAATCTTTGTCCAAGAAGCAAACTGCAGTGGGTCCAGGTGGTCTGCCACGAGGGGACTCACATAGTCCAGAATCAGTCTGAGAATTTTGAAGACCTGCATTAATGTCCCACACAGTCTCCTCTGCTCAAGACCAAGCAGGTTTATCTCTCTGATCCTGTCTCAGTAGGTCATGTGCTTTAGTCCCATGATGCATTTGGTTGCTCTTCTCTGCACCTCCATAAGTGCTGCTATGTCTTTATTGTAGTGTGGTGTCCAGAACGTCCTAGAATAATCCAGGTGTGTTCTCAATAGTTCATAACATAGTCTGTGGAGTACCTGGTGTGGCATCGTGGTGGGCATGCAAATGAGTCACCCTCCAGGTAGGCAGTGGTTCAAGGGCCGGAGAGGCAGCAGGTTTTGCTATTTTACAATTTGTTTGGCCTTTGAGTTCTCGACTTTTTGTGTCCCAGTTGTCTAGCATGGACTTGGAGCAGCTCAATCCTCTTTCAGTGGCTACCAAATTAAAAATGTGGAAACCATTCTTGTGTAACATGTGAGTTGCTTAATGTTAGCCAAGTGAAAAATGTCAGCTGTGAAACAGGCCAGAACCCACAGGGTGATGCGTGAGTTGCTGTTTAGAGAGACCGCGAAAGCCAGCCAGCCAGGCATCGGCGCACCGCGCTGAGTCAGGACAGACGCTAATGGAGACGGATGCACAAGCAGTTCATCAATCACATTGCCATTAATTGTAAGTGACAGTGCGTCTATCTTAATGTCAGTGTGATTGCGTGGAATAGAATTAGGATAAAAAATGGCTTTTATTGTTGAATTGTTGTAGTCTTTGGATGACTTTGATTGATTGTGGCAGTGCATATATATTTTTTTCAGCCTTTTCTTGTCAGTGTTTGAGTTTTGCTTTTGTTTCCCATTCCTTGTCAGTGAATGTGATTGCATGGCAGCGCTGTTTAATTCTTGCTCTTGTCGCCTCAACAATGTTTGCCCATAATGTGCTGCTCCAAGACACTGAAAACCCTTTCCTCTTCATCTGCCATTAACTCCCACTGGAAATAAATTCAAAAGCAACAGCAAAAAAAAAATAAATAAATAAATAGAAGAACATGAACAGGCCCTAAAGTGCAAAGTGGAATATCTGAAAAGCAGACAAATTATAAAAGCGTGCCGAGCAAGCGGCCCTCGCGGCCTCCTCCTTCTGATCAGGGCTTTGACAAACTCTGACAGCAGCCGAGTTGTGCCGTGAGGCCACGTGATTAAAACTGAATACAGCATCACCGCTTCCTCAGACTAATGCTTGAGTCTTCACAGAGTCACTTCCACTTGTCTGAGTGACTTCATGATGTCCAGGGTGCACTCGGAAAGTGGGAGACCAGACTGGAGAATTAGACGAAATCGGCTCAAATGAATTTATAAAGTGTTCATCGACTTCTAACAGTACTGTAGGAAACAGTTTGAAGTTCCCATGTTGATTGTTTTCCATTTTGAAGTACTGACTTACTTTGTTAAATAACATAAACAATTGATCACATAAATATAATTTATTTAATTTTACATAATTTAAATTTACATGTATGCAGGCACAAACACACATACTCTCTCTCAAAGAAATGTATACTGTAAGTGAAGATAGTGACGGTAAAGAAGAGAACAGACACAGAGACACACAGACAGACCTCAATAGATCTGTAAAGCAGCTCATTTACTTCATTTGACCCAATGTGTTTAGTTTCAGATTAAATATTATTGAAGTTGTTCACTTCATTCAGTTTACTCTACATTTACAGCATGTGTGTACATAATAAATATCATATAAGTTAACCTTCTTGCCCCAAACCCCAAGTGTGACTCAGGCTTGGAATTCTATGCAATCACAGTTATACCCGAGTCAGTGGTGGGGTGACGTTTAATGATCCACTTCACAGTGTTAAGCCTCAAATTAGGCCCGGGACAGTATTCTGCTGCCATCTAGTGGAAAAAATTACATTATACTGCAAAACATCACAAGTATTTCTATCTGTTTTGCCACACTAAGTTAATTCATCAATATTTATGAGTGGGGCGGAGCCTTCAACCAAAACACAGTGGTGTGTAAATGAGAAGCTGTAAAGCCAGTGACATTTATGTGGAAGTACTCTGAGGACCAGTCCATACTAATTTTTAATAAATACAAGAGTCCAAAGAAGCCTGACAACGTTCTAGAAAGAAGCAGCCCTGGATGAAGTGCCATTCACACATACACCCATTTTTAAACACCCCTTAAATCCATTTAGAGTCACGGGAGGGTCAAAGACTACCCCAGCAGCATTGAATATGATCCAGATGCTTGATTTATTATGTTAAATTATTACTAATACATTCTAAAAGATGTTCCCTATTTATCTCTGTAAACTTTATGTGCAGTGTTGACAGTTTAGACATTAATGGCAATTGGTATAAAAACACAGCCGACCTTGGCTTCATGTTTAAATTTTCAACAAACAAGCGCATTATAAAATGCAAACAGCATGCCTTCAATGATTTTCATTGTCTTTTAATAAGTAACATAATTTTACACACAGTATGCACAGAACATTTATTCCATATGTATTCTAAATGGAATTTTAATGAAAAATTACCAGAATGGAGCAATGTCTATGAAATACAAAATGAGGACATAACTCAAAAGTGCATAATTTTAATTTTTTTAATGCAGTGATTAAATAACAAGTCTAAGATAATTTTGTTAGTGTTGTAATTTTGTAATTAATTGGCAAGCAGTGTAGCATAACATTTAAGGCTCCGGATTTGGACTTCAAACCCTGATGTTGTGGGTTCAAATCCTGCTACTGACACTGTGTGACCACAAGGAAGTCACTTCACCTGCCTGTGCTCCAATTAGATAAAGACATGGAGCCAATTGTATCATAAATGGTGTAAGTCACCTTGGATAAAGGTGTCAGCTAAATAAATAAATGTGATTTTGATCCAAGTATTGTTGAATATGTTGATACATACAGTATATGCTGTAAATAAAAACAGTTTGTCTAAATATACACTTACAAGTCACCCTATTAAGTCCACCTGTCTAGCATGAGTTCGGACCCCCTTACATCTGCTGAACAGCCTGAATTGTTATGAATTCAAGAATTGTTAGAGAAATCTCCTTCAGGATTTTGAAAACAATGGTGGAATGAGAAGTTCACGGCAAAAACACAAAGGTGGACAGTTGGATTGAACATGGAGGGGGTGCAGGCTACTTGGTCTGAATTGTTGGGTATGTCATAATAGACGATTCGCTTCATGTGAGCGCAGCGCCAGCTGCCTCAGACTGGCTAAGAATATGTCATTGAAGGCTATGACTAAAACTCACTGGAAAAGTCATCTAATATGAGATAAACTTTAGCCCCTTGGTGGTGTCTGCATAAACTGTGTAAAGTGAGCTGGTGCCACATGATTGGCTGTTTGGAGGAACAGGGTATTTACATTAAAGAGCAGGTGGGCCTAATAAAGTGGCCAATGAGAGTACAAACAACAGCAACTACATTTGCTGCATTTTATACAATATTTTCATAGAAAACGTGTCGCCTGAAGTGCTTTACAATTAGTTGAAGAAAGAAGAAAGAATTGCAATCACTAACAGAATAGTATGACACATTAATAGATATGTAAGGCACTATATACTAGAAGATAGATAGATAGATAGATAGATAGATAGATAGATAGATAGATAGATAGATAGATAGATAGATAGAGGATGGGTGTATTGTGTATGTTCTTGAGTGTTTGTGCACTTCCTTTGAAGATGTCGGTAAAGATTCTACCTTCTTCATAAAAAGGTTATTTGAACCTGGGCCTGTTGTTTGTGAAGTTGTATCAGTCAGTTGGAGTTCCAAGACTCCCGCTAGCAGCCACAGTATATATGTATGTATGTATGTATCTCTCTCTCTCGTGTATGTGTATATCTTGTGACAGATAGAGGGCACTATTGCTCCCTTGAACCCTCAGACAATACATCAGACACCAGGTAAAAGTCCAATAAGTTGACTTTATTATTAATAACAGTGCACAAAGCACCCTACACTCCACTATTCTCATATAAATAAACAATATTCCACAATAATCAATTCCTCCAACTCCCAGACGCGTTGCCACCCTTCCACCCAGCTCAGCTCAACCCTGGGATCACCGACAGTCCTTTAAATAGTCCGAGACCCAGAAGTGCTCCTGAATCCCTGTCCATGTGACTTCTTAGCACTTCCGGGTCAGATCAAAACTCCTCTTCTTCAACCCGGAAGCATGTCATTCCCTTTGTCCATGTGACTCGGATGCACTTCTGGGTTGTAGGGAAAATACTCGCTGCTCCTCCCTGCAGCACCTTCTAGCGGCCCCCGTGGTATCCAGCAGGGCTGTAACAGAAAACTCCAATGTCCATAATTCCCTGCTGGCATTCGGGGCACCTCCATGCTGCAGGGAGGGCTCCACCTGGCAGCCTGGGGGTATTAGCCGGGATGACTGGCCGGCCATAGACCACAATCTGTATATTGGCAGAATGCGATTTATTTCAGATTAGCTACTTACAAGTGTCAGAGGAAGATGCTTGATAATGAAAGTATGGTTCAGCTTTCCTAGGAGGAAGCTATATTCTTGAGGGTTTTATGCACTTGTTAGAGGGTTGTAGAAATATGAAGAGGTGCCAAGGGCATTCATGTACAATCTGGTGCCCAGTAAAACAAGCCATCCATCCTCGGTTTCGTGGAAATGATTATTGTGGATGCACAAATTCAATAGGCAATCAGGCAGGGCATCAGAAGAGTTTCCTTGGCTCTTGCCTCTCAACCCAGACAGTTTCTGCTTTCCGATGTCAAAGAGTCAGGAATAAAGGAGAAAAGATGGCCTGTCCCTTCAGATATAATAGGGCTCAGGTGTGCAAAGATGTCCACAGGACCTTCTGGGGTCATTCTTTCCCGCTGCTAAGTGTTTTTAAGGAAGTGGCCGAGCTGTCCCGTAATCAGAAGGAGGATGAGTTTAGGGTCAGGAAGTGAGCACAGCCAGTATTGTATAGCAGAAAATAAAGAAGAGTTAAAGAGGAGAGTGTGGAAATTTAATTGGATGCATGTTCACTGTATTGGCTTCAGCAGACTTCCATCACCCTGTAGTTTGGATATAGCAGGTTGGATAATGGATGGATGGATGTATGGATGTTCACTGTAGCTTGCTGATTTATTGTTCTTTTTGTATTCTTCCATGTACCTCTCTCATAAATGTTATTTGTGTTAAATACATTAAATCCCCTCTAGCACATGCTTGAAAGAATTTCCCTGTACTCTGTACACGTGACCCTGTAAATCTATAAACCCATAAATCAGCCCCTGTTATGCTGGCGACACACCACTCAATTGTGACAATACATATGAATATGTGAGAATATATTAGGGGAGATCAATCAATAAATTTATTGTAATTTATTGTAATCTTTGGCACTGCATAGCTGTAGCAGAATAATTCTCATCTGACGAACAAAAAGCTGCGCTGTTCGTCTAGAGCCTGAGCATAACAAACAAGTCCAGCACGGCAGGCACAGGGAGCAGGAGCAGAGTGTGGTGTCTCGGCCACATACTTAAAGGAAGCTGACATCTGCCACCAAGACTTCTGGAGCTCTGCCTCACCTTTCCAATCGCTAGAGGCTTGTCTGTGATACTCAGACATACAAAGAGACCTTTAGCATTAGTAGCCTTAACATGCAAACTCGTTCATAAACTGTGCGTGTCATTAGGATGTTAGAACAAAGGCGGTTCAATACTCCACAAATATCTTGGCTTTAGAAGTCAGGCTAACCTGTGCTAGCTACAAAGTTTCTCTAACACGGTCCTCTTGCTGCTGATCTGAAAGCTCAAGTGCACAGTTCTTAGTTGTCACACTTGAAATGACAGGGGAATCTAAGGGTGTTTTTCCTGAAGCTCTCATTCTCCAAACTTTGAGCTGAATTAGTGAAAAAATTTTGCCTGAGTTTGTATTGCCATTGACTCGTACCACAAAGCATCAGAGTTTAAAGATTTGCACTATGGTGAACTACTGGTGGCCAGTCATGAACCTGTGACGTCTGACCTCAGAAGTGGTGTCCTTGCAGCTGAGTTCATTGGAGAGCTCCTCTTAGAGCAGAGCTGAGCACTTCCTAGTGACGTCGCTTGTTCCCCCCTCTCTCTTTTGTCTTTCTCAGCGCCCACTCCCCCCATCCACAGTGCAAATCCCATCCTCAATGGCAAATGAACTGCAATGGACTCGCACCACGAAGCCTCTCATTTCAGTGAACTGTACTGTGGTGAGCTGCTGGTGGCCATGACATCTGTCTCCTTGCAGCTTGAGCGAATAGCAAGGCTCCTTTAGCCGGCCACGCAGGGATTGTCTGTGAACATCACAAGCGAAGCACTCCCTATTGACGTCAGCTGAATTTTCCCTCTGTCAGTCCTCTCCTTTTCTGCGCAGCATTGCTGCTACACTCCTCTTCAAACTGAGATGCTTCATGGTGCGAGTCCGCAGCCATCCAGAGGTGTTTTGGAATGCCTCTGTAGACCGCCAGAAGAGCTTGGCACCAATTACACTCTGCTTTAAATAATACACATTTCTTAATTTCTTTCCTTTGTGCATCTTGTAATGCTGTAAGCTGTACTGAAGTGATAATCGATTATTAATGAGCTACATGCCTCCCCATCAACACTGCTCGCAGCTTCATAATTATTGTTTGCGTCTCTAAATTGTATTTCAAAAGTTGGCAATCTTCAAGTATTATACCCGTGGGAGAAAATGAGCTGCTTGTCTACACGACTCTGTATCAGTTTATTAGAGCTTGTGTCCGTAGTGTGACCTCAGGCTCTCAAAAGTGACCCTCAGACTGCATAGCCTTAGCGTATCAGTGCAATAAAACACGAGTGTGTAACCTCTGAGGTGGAACCCACACCGTATGAAGACACCTACTTTGAAACTGAATGAAGCAAGACGAGGGATCTCATACATCACTGAGCCTCTGGTGCTGTGAAATGACTTGTCTATTACATTTGTTACATGTTTATTTTTATAGATTTAATTATGTTGTGTTTCAATCAGGGCAGCACGGTGGCGCAGTGGTAGCGCTGCTGCCTCGCAGTAAGAAGACCTGAGTTCGCTTCCTGGGTCCTTCCTGCGTGGAGTTTGCATGTTCTCCCCGTGTCTATGTGGGTTTCCTCCGGTTTCTTCCCACAGTCCAAAGACATGCAGGTTAGGTGAATTGGCGATCCTAAATTGTCCCTAGTGTATGCTTGGTGTGTGGGTGTGGTTGTGTGTGTATGCCCTGCGGTGGGCTGGTGCCCTGCCCAGGGTTTGTTGGCTGGGATGGGCTCCAGCAGACCCCTGTGACCCTGTAGTTAGGATATAGCGGGTTGGATGATGGATGGATGTGTTTTCATCAATGATTTTTGGTGTCAGGTAATCCATGTTTAATGATAGTATTTGTGAATTGGTATTTTTTAAGTCGAAATTATTCCAAACAATGGATATATGCATTTGCCATTCAAAATTGTGTTCTGAAGTTAAATGTTTTCTAAACATTTTTAAAAATACATACCCTGTCCTGGCATTTTACATTGAACCCTATGGGGTATAAAATATTAAAACTTTCTGAATACATTTTTCTTTCCAAGACAGTTGATCCACATCTTACAATTACCCACACATTATAAAAGAGTTTATTCATGTCATTTTTGAACAATAAAAAAAAAAACAACAATATGAAATTCAGCCATTTTGAAAGAAGTCCAGCTGTGTGCACACCCTCAGGGTTTGTCTTTTTCTGCAATAACCTTTCACCCCCCAGAGTGTGGTTTCCCCTCAAAACACAAAATCATAGTAAATTGTTCATGCCACATGGTTAGTTTTGTTTAGATTTACTTCCGCATTTAGGTGAGATCTCACAACTGCGAATAGAAAACATATCCTCACCACGAAAAAAAAAACAGTACCAGGAATATGCGATAAAATGATTATTTCAAAATCCCTTTTGTTTTCACAGACATGCATCGGAAGCACAAAAGGCATATTTTCTTTTATCGAAACTGAAAAAGGACACATTCAGTGTGTTTTTATGCTTTTATTTTCCATGCTCTATAAAGTTCATTATATAACAGATAAAGGACAGGATATGTGATGTTCAAAATTTTGTGTGGGAAATGCATATATATTATGTTTATGAAGAAATTATTTTGAATTGAAAAATACCAAACTTATCCTTTAACGTGTGGATCAGGTTTGTGAATTATTTTGACCCATTTTCATCACCATTTTGTTTTTTACAATGGCCGCCGTTATTTTTCTTCAAACCCAAGCTAAGTCCAGTTCAACAGCACTTTGTCATGTAGTTAATACAAAAAAGGAGCCACAGGGTAGAGTGTGACAGCAGGTGTGTGATTTGACATTTCTTCTTTCCTTCACAGGTATGCGCATCTTGGTGACGCTGCTCCTTGATACTCTCCCCATGCTAGGGAATGTGCTGCTGCTCTGCTTCTTCGTCTTCTTCATCTTCGGGATTGTTGGTGTCCAGTTATGGGCGGGGCTTCTGCGAAACCGATGCTTCTTCCCAGAAAACTTCACAACGTGAGCAAACCGCCCGAGGGACTGAAAAACATGGAGAATGGGAGAGGGTGGAGGAAGGGAATAGATTTAGGTTACGCTGGGCTTACACAGTACGATTTTTAGAATTCGCTGGCCAGTCGTGTATGTGCGCAATCTGTATCAGCATGGTTGGTCTGATTAACATACTGTGATGTTGGTGTTCTGGCTGTGTTTGTGTACATGGTACCAGCAGACTGAAAAAAATACGATTGCCACAGACCTCCCAAAATGTGAATAAAGAAAAGAGCTGTGTTCATGACTCTTGCCATACCGTGCTCTAAAACTGCAATGAAAAGAAAAAGCGTAACTTGAATGGTTAAGGTGCGGACAACATGGTCTGCCTATTTTACAGAGAGAATCAGAGCTACGTCATCGTATTTAATTTATGACTGTGAGTGTTTATTTTGGGTTCTTCCAGTAAAAGTTTTCTAAATTGCTTTTATTATTGGCCATTTAGTTGTATTCATTATATGATATTTAGATTTTTTAAATGAAATATTTGAAAACAAGCATGATAAATGCAATACCCAATAAACGGTAAAGTTCAGTTGATGCACAATTACATTTTATAGTGACATCACAAAATCATGTTGTGAGGCTACTCACACTACAAAATAGCCATCTGAAATTTGTGCCATGACAGAACTTCTTCAGATCGTACAACAGCCCAAACATAAGATGAAATTGGGTATCGCATCCCATCTCATTCTGCACATGGAATGATGGCCAGGCCAGCAACTTCAAATGGGGCTTAAAATCATGTCAACATCGCACAGTGAATTCCCAGGATTAGGGAAGGTTGAGGTGAATCTCAAGTGATGTACAGTGGATTTAGAAAATATTCAGACCTTTTCACTTTCTGCACACTTTATTGTGTTGTAGATTTAATTTTAAATGGATAAATTTGCCATTTTTGCCCATTAATCTACACTAAATAACCCACCATACCAGAGTGAAAACAGGTTTTCAGGAAAGTTTTGGAAATGATGTGAAAATATTATTCTGGATGGAAATCATTTTCATTTAAACATTTTTCAATCCAGACCAGGGTTGTGGAAGGTGATTGCTGCTTTGGACAGGAGTCTATGCTAACTGTCAAAGGCCGCAAAGCAGAGACAAACTCTGGCCGCCAGCTCATCGCAGGGCAAACACACAAACGCACACACCCATTAAGGCCAATTCATATAACATGCATGTCTTTAGACAGTGAACATTAGAACATTAGAACACTCTACACGAGAACAGGCCATTCAGCCCAACAAAGCTCGCCAGTCCTATCCACTTATTTCTTCCAAAAAAACATCAAGTCGAGTTTTGAAAGTCCCTAACGCCTGTCTACCACACTACTTGGTAGTTTATTCCAAGTGTCTATGGTTCTTTGTGTAAAGAAAAACTTCCTAATGTTTGTGCGAAATTTACCCTTAACAAGTTTCCAACTGTGTCCCAGTGTTCTTGATGTACTCATTTTAAAATAACAGTCTCGATCCACTGGACTAATTCCCTTCATAATTTTAAACAGATCAATCAGGTCTCCTCTTAATCTTCTTTTGTTTAAACTGTAAAGGCTCAGCTCTTTTAATCTTTCCTCATAACTCATCCCCTGTAGCCCTGAATCAGCCTAGTCGCTCATCTCTGGACCTTCTCTAGTGCTGCTATGTCTTTTTTATATCCTGGAGACCAAAACTGCACACAGGACTCCAGATGAGGCCTCACCAGTGTGTTATAAAGGTTGAGCGGAACCTCCTGTGACTTGTACTCCACACATCAAGGCGCTATATAACCTGACATTCTGTTAGCCTTCTTAATGGCTTCTGAACACTGTCGGGAAGTTGATAGCTTAGAGTCTACTATGACTCCTAAATCCTTCTCATAAGGTGGACTCTCAATTTTCCGACCACACATTGTGTATTCAAACCTCACATTTTTACTTCCTATGTGTAATACTTTACATTTACTAACATTAAATTTCATCTGCCACAAATCCGCCCAAGCCTGTCTGCTGTCCAAGTCCTTCTGTAATGATATAACGGATTCCAAATTATCTGCTAATCCAGCTATCTTGGTATCATCTGCAAATTTAACCAGCTTGTTACTTATATTCCTATCTAAATCATTTATATATATTAAAAATAGCAGCGACCCTAGCACTGCCCCCTGCTGGTCACCACTCTTAATATCGGCCAGTTCTGATGAGGTTCCTCGCACCATCACCCTCTGCTTCCTGTGTCTGAGCCAATTCTGCACCCATCTAAAAACATCACCCTAAACTCTCACTTCATTTGCATCTTATCAAATGCTTTCTGAAAGTCCAGATAAATAATCTCATAAGCTCCACTTTGATTGTATCCTTTTGTTGCCTCCTCATAGAATTCCAGCATGTTAGTAAAACACGACCTCCCTCTTCTGACCCCATGCTGACTGTCCATTCAAACTCCTGTCCTTGCCATGTGTTGCTCAATCTTATCCTTAATAATTCCTTCCATTAATTTTCCTGTGATGCAAGTTAAGCTTACTGGACTAGTTGCTTGGATCTGCCCTGTCACCCTTTTTATATAATGGGATGATATTTGCCATTTTCTAGTCCTTTGGAGTATCTCCAGTGACTTCCTAAAAATATGTGTCAAGGGTTTATATCTGTACTCACTAGCCTCCTTAAGAACACGAGGGTAAATATTATCTGGTCCTGGTGATTTGTTTGATTTCATCTTATTTTTATTTTTTTTTTTTTTTTTGAGATTTTATTAATTTTATTGCAATCATTCCATATAAATCAACCAATTTTTACAAAAAGTAGAATTGAGAACAAGTCGACCCCCACCCCTGAGAGAAGAGAGCAAGGCCAATGAAGTAAAATTTAAGGCTTGTAAACATACCTAAATTGAAAGTTTGATAAGCCAATAGAGATGAATGAAGAAGAAAAAGAAATACAGAAATAATTGCTTCCTCTGTGCTTTAAGAGCTTATTTTAAAATATTACTGATTAGATCCTGCCATGTTTTGAAAAAAATCTGTACAGATCCTCTAACTGAGTATTTGATTTTTTCCAATTTCAAATAGTATAAAACATCTGTTTCCCACTGACTTAAAAGAGGAGAGTTTGGGTTCTTCCAGTTTATCAGAATAGGTCTGCGTGCCAAAAGTGTAGTGAATGCAATCACAATTTGTTTGTCTTTCTCCACTTTAAACCCTTCTAGAAGAACCCCAAACACAGCTGTTAATGGGTTAGGAGGGATTTTGACACCAAGGCTGTCTGAAAGGTAATTAAAAATTTTGGTCCAAAATGATGTTAATTTGGTGCAGGCCCAGAACATGTGACCCAGTGAGGCTGGGACTTGATTGCAGCGTTCGCAGGTTGGTTCTCGCCCTGGAAACATTTTGGAGAGTTTTAGACGAGATAAATGTGCTCGATATATAATTTTGAGTTGAGTAATTGTATGCTTTGCGCATATGGAGCTCGAGTGAATTCTCTGCATTGCTACTTTCCACTCCTTTTCTGATATATTAATTGAGAGATCTTTTTCCCAGTGTCCTCTTGGATCTTTGAAAGGGAGGGACTGTAAAATCATTTTTTATATTGCAGAGATGGTGTCTGAGTCCTTGAAATTGAGCAATATTTTTTCCAGCATGGATGAGGGTACAAGATGAGGAAAATCGGGAAGGTACTGTTTAACAAAGTTCCTGATTTGAAGATAGTGAAAGAAATGTGTAGCTGGAATGTAAAATTTGGAATGTAATTGTTCATAGGATGCAAAGACGTTGTCTATATAAAGATCTCTAAGTAAGTTAATCCCAAGTTTTTTCCAGATATTAAAAACTGCATATGTTTGTGAAGGTTGAAAGAGGTGGTTCTCTTGCAGAGGTGCCACAGATAAAAGCTTCTCCATCTTAAAATGCTTTCTACTTTGGTTCCAGATTCTAAGTGAGTGGAGCAGAATTGGGCTATTAGTATATTGCTGATAACGTGTGTCTATTGGAGCACAGAGCAGGGAATATAAAGAAGTACTGCAGGACTTTATTTCTATTGCGGACCAAGCCTGTGTTTGTTCTTCTATTTGTGTCCAGGTTCTTATCGCCTGTATATTTGCTGCCCAGTAATAAAACTGGAAGTTAGGTAGAGCCAAGCCACCTTCTGTCTTTTGTCTTTGTAGGGTCGCTCTTTGGATACGTGGATGTTTTGAGTTCTAAATAAATGAGGTTATTGTTGAATCTAATTGCTTAAAAAATGATATATTGATGTATATTGGGATGTTTTGAAATAAAAAAGGAACTTAGGAAGAATATTCATCTTAACAGTGTTAATTCTTCCAGCTAGAGTGAGATGAAGGGTTGAACATCTATGCAAGTCTTGCTTAATTTTTTCCATGCAGATGGCGTAATTTTGTTGATAAAGAGCTTTATGTTTACTTGTGATGTTTACCCCTAGGTATTTAAACTGTTCTGCAATGATAAAAGGTAGGGTATCTCATCTAATATTATATGCTTGAGAATTCACTGGAAAGAGTACACTTTTATTCAGATTAATTCTGAGACCAGAGATCTTTTGAAATTCTGTGCGTGCTGTTAAGACTGCAGGCACAGAATTTTCTGGGTCTGATATATACAGTACCATATCATCTGCATATAAAGAAATTTTCTCTTCCAGTCCTTCTGTGATAATCCCCTTTACCTGATCACTATTTCGACAATGTATTGCCAGTGGTACAATGGCGATTGCAAACAGTAGAGGTGACAAAGGGCATCCTTGTCTGGTACCATGTTCTAGTTTAAATAGTCTGAACAAATGCTGTTGATACAAACTGAAGCTTCTGGATTGGTATGCAGTAATTTGATCCATGCACAAATGTTCGGGCCAAACCCAAATTTCTCCAATGTAGTAAAAAGGTATTTCCATTCAATCATGTCAAATGCTTTTTCTGCATCCAATGATAATAATATTTCTGAGGTGTTTGATTTAGTTGGTGAGTATATTACATTAAACAGGCGTCGAAGATTTGAAGATAAGTGTCAGCCCTTGATAAATCCCATTTGATCTTGTGATATTACTGAAGGGAGCACTTTCTCCATCCTTGAAATTGGTCTGTATGATGGCCATTGTAATAAGTCCTTATTTTGTTTTGGAAAAACGGTGATTAATGCTTGGCGAAAAGTTTGAGGAAGAGTTTGATTGTCTCTGGCTTCTGTAAATGTTGCTAATAGGAGGGGAGCTAGCTGAGCGGAGAATTTCTTATAAAATTCTGCAGGGTAGCCATCAGGGCCTGCTGCTTTCCCGCCTTGAAGTGACTTTATAGCATCTAATAATTCTGATAATGCCAGAGGTTTATCGAGTTCCTCCACACTAAAAGTGTCTATTTGTGGTATCTGTAATGTATCCAGAAATGCATTAGATTGTGTGTTGTCTTCTTTAAACTCAGTAGAATATAAGGATTTATAGTAGTCTCTGAATGTGTGCATTATATTTTTGTGGTCGATGATTTTGTCTCCGTTCGTGTTGGTGATTACTGGGATTGCGTTGCAGACTTCTTGCTTGTGAATTTGTTGAGCTAAAAGCTTATTAGCTTTCTCTCCATGTTCATAGAAATGATGTCTGGATTTATAAATTAGTTGTTCAGTTTCTTTAATTGTCAAGAGGTTTAGTTCTGAATGTAGAGCCTGCCTTTTCCTATGTAGAGCCTCGCTTGGAAGCCTGGCATGTTCTTCTATCTATTCTAGTAATTCTAGTAATTTTGCTTTTTAGCTCTGCTACTTTCTTGGTTTCTAATTTATTTCTGTGGGAAAGATATGAGATAATCTGTCCTCTTAAGAAGGCCTTAAGAGTTTCCAAGAGTATTCCTGCAGAAATCTCTGAGGATGAATTTGTCTCTAGGAAGAAACTGATTTGTTTGGATATAAATTCTGTACAATTCTCGTCTGCAAATAGAAGCGGGTTGAGACGCCATCTGTGAGGTGAGTGTGTAGGGCATAGTAAGTTTAGCTCCAAGATCAGAGGTGCATGGTCAGAAATAACAATAGCATCGTATTTGCAAGATTTAATCAAAGGCAAGAAATTATTATCTATAAAGAAATAATCAATTCTTGAGTAGCAATGTTGTACTGGTGAGTAGAAAGAATATGTTCTTGAGTTTGGGTTTAAAAACCTCCAGGGGTCTGATAAGTTGTGATCCGTTATAAACTTTGTAATTATCTTTGCGGTGTTAGATGCCGTTCTCCCTGTGGAGGAAGTCCTATCTAAGAGTGGATTTAAAACACAATTAAAGTCCCCAGCCATTATAACTTTATGAGTGTTCAGATTGGGAATGGATGCAAATTAATTTTGTATAAATTCCTTATTATCATCCTTAGGTGCATAAGCATTTATCAAAATCATTTTACAGTTAGGTAAGTCTCCCATGACCATCACATATCTCCCTTCAGGATCTAATACTACATCTGATGCTACAAATGGTACTGTTCTATGTATGAGAATTCCCACACCTCTAGTTTTCTTTGTAAAACTAGAATGGAACATTTGGCCAGTCCAGTCTTTCTGCAGCCGGAACTGATCCTTGCTTAGTAAGTGGGTTTCCTGTTTACTATTTTATACTATTTTAGCATTTAGACCTGTTTGGTGAGAGAGTACTTTCTTTCTCTTTAATTCGTGATTCAAGCCTTTAACATTCCAGCTCACGAAGTTAACTGTCCAATCATGAAGACATTGATTCTGAATTTTTGATGTCATTTTATAGTCTTAACTTGAAGTGAGACAGCTTCAGCCTTAATTTCCTATTTCCCCAAGAGTTATTGCCATGCAGCCTATTATTACGTTGGCAGTTATAATTATAAAGATTAAAAGGATAGATTAGGTATAGATCAAGCCTGCTCTCTTTCTCTCCCCCCTTAAACCCCCACCCTCCCATTTTGCCTCCCCACGTAAAGCTAGACCCCACTTCACACAGTCCCGGTCCTCTGACATACCCAGAGACAGAGCATGTCCAAAGCAAAACAAGCCCCCACGCAGCGGCATTTTAGGATTAAAAGATAGAGATATCTATTACCAATATATGCCTAAAATTTAATCATTAACAAACTTATTTAATCTCAGCAGCACTTCTCCCTCTGCAATTTCCAAATCCCTCAGTACCTCCTTAGTAGTCTCTGTTACTGCTCTGAGGTTGTCCACTTGCTCACTTGTAAACACCTCAGAAAAATGTAAGTTTAGGGCATCTGCTATTTCACTGTCTGTATCTTTTAATTCCCCTTTACTGTTTCTAATGCACTTGACCTCCTCCTTGACTGTTCTTTTACTACTAAAATACTGAAAGAATCTCTTAGGGTCTTCTTTCACCTTATCTGCTATATTCCTCTCCAACTGTCTTTTAGCCTCCTTGATATCCTTCTTAATAGTTGCCCTCATGTTCTCATACGCTCTATGATTCACTTTGCAGTCACTAGTCTTATATGCCTTATAAAGCAGTTTTTCCTTTACAACTTCTTTTTTAAATCTTTATTAATCCACCGTGGAGTTTTTTTTAGTTTCCTATTAATTCCAAATTTAGGTATGTATCTGTCCTGCATTACATGTAAAACACTTTCAAACCTGTTCCACTGCTCCTCGACTGCCTTCACATTTAAAAGCTTATCCCAGTGTATCCTACTTAGACTTTGTCACATCTGCTCAAAATTAGCCCTACCAAAGTTCAACTTAACAATTTTAGTCTTCGCATCTGCACTCTTACAAAATACTGAGAATTGTATTACATTATGGTCACTTGACCCTAGTGGTTCAATCACCTCTACACCCTCAATTCTTTCCTGATTATTACAAAATGCTAAATCCAGACAGGCTTCACCCCGTGTTGGTGATTTAATGTGCTGGGTTAAAAAAAAGTCATCGATTACTTCTAAAAACTTATACTCTTGTGCTCCTCTGTTTGCAACGTTATCCCAGTTAATATTTGGATGATTAAAGTCCCCCATGACTATAATATCTCCCTGTAAACTTGCCTTTTTGATATTACTAAAAAGATGTGTGTTGAAATTACTGTCTGAATTGGGTGGTCTATAGCACACACCTAAAATAAGACCTCTTTCCCTAATATTTTCCAGGTGAAGCCACATGTCCTCACTAAGATGGGACTCATCATCCAACTGAAGAGGACTTACATTTAAATCCTGTTTGGCATAAACAGCAACCCCACCTCCTTTTCTGTTCTGTCTATTCTTCCTAAAAAATGTGTATCCCTCTATGCTACACTCATCCCCATCTTTGTTATTTAGCCAGGTTTCCGTTATTGCTATAATATCATAATTATGCTCTGCTACATACAACTCCAACTCACTTACCTTATTTTTGGTACTTCTAGCATTAAGGCAAGCTATTTTTAATGTGTTACCCCTTCTATATTTAAATGTTTGCTTAGAATTTACATTACTATGCATTTTTATTTCTACACCATTGTTTGTTCTTCCATGTATAGATCTAGACCTGGCCTGTCCTAAACTCCCTGCCCCCCCATTACCTAGGTTAAACAAACAAAGCCTACACATACGCCTCCCCAATACATTGGTGACCATCCAGTTCAGATGTTCCCATCTGTTCCAAAAGGAGTCCCAATGCCCCATAAACCTATACCCTTCTACCCTGCATCAAGATTTGAGCCATGCGTTAAGCCTCCTAATCTCCTCAGCCTTACCTGGACTGACGTGTGGCACAGGCAGAACTTCGGAGAAGACTACCTTGTCAGTTCTGCTCCTCAGCTTGGCACCTAACTCTTTGAATTTTGACCAGTGTAAGGAAACCAGACCACCCGGAGGAAACCTACCAGACACAGGGAAAACATGCCAACTCCACACAATACCCGGATCATGAAATTAGGTCTCCTTACTGCGAGGTAGCAGCACTACCACTGTACCACTATGCCACCCAAAAGCCAACATTTTAAAGAAAATGAAAATTTAAACATAGAGTACAATAAAATATTAACCCTGTGCCCAGAGCTACCCCCATAATCCCAAACCAGCCTTGCAGAGCTCAACATTCTAAATAACAGCAAAAAAGAAACCTGAGTAGGCAGACAAGTGAGGAGCTGCACTGCATAACCTTGTCATGGAGGTCTTACGTTTAAGGATCAGGATTGGGATAAAGACCAAGGGGCACCTGCACATGGACTAAATGTACCTTGTTTGACCAATTATCAATGTAGGGACCAGATGTTCTGTTATCTCTCAATGCTGAGAGTTCCAAAGGGTTGAATTAAAAAAGAAAGACTTCCAAACAGAGTTAGAACAACCGTCACAAGATTTCCACCAATTGGCAAAAGTGACTTTTGCAGTCAGAGTGAAGAAAGCTCTAGCAGTGGAAACGTGAGGAAGTTAACAGAGAAAATGGATGCAAGACTATTAGACATACCAGACCAAGCACTAAACACTCAGAGGTAATCCCAAAACATGTACATGGAGGTGCCTGATCTGTTTAAGGATTGACGATGAAATTAGGGTTGGAGATCAAACCCCAGGTACATAGCTTACGTGGAGTGTAATATGAAAAATTAACTAACTTGAATTGGGTACCTTGATAATTTGGGCCGCTCAACACTAAAGTAATACACAGTATGGACAAAAGTTTGTGGACACCTAACCATGGCACCAAAATGAGCTTGTTGGACAGCACATTGAGACAGATCATGCTGCCTGTTTCTTCTACTCTACTCAGAGGCCAACAGGTAGCAAAGACCAGGCCAGACCAGAGACCACTTGACATACTAAGACATACTAATTCATATTATTTTACCAACACTCCAGTTTGTACTTTGCTTATACTTTGTGCATATTATCTATAATACATGATGAGTAAATGTGTTACTTTTTCCCCTGCCAATTGTGGTACTCTATCTTGTTGTCTGAGGTCATAAATATAAAAGGTAATGTAACATATGAGGGCTATAGCAGGGATTTAGGGCATTTTGTTCAGGTCTACGTAATATAGAGTGAAAAGGGAGGGAACAGGGTAACCCCAGGACCCTATGACAATAAACCAATAAGACTGACCTCAATATCAGCAAGATGTGGCTGAAGTGTGTCAAAGGACTGGATTCTATTTATGGTAACTAGCCATCCTTTGTCTGTCTCTTTCATTTTTCAGACCTCCATCTTTGGGCCTTGACAAATACTACCATACAGAAAACGATGACGAGAACCCTTTTATCTGCTCACAGCCTCGGGAAAACGGCATGCGCTACTGTCGCAGCATCCCAATGTTGCGTGAAGACAGGGTGGAGTGCAATCTGGACTACTACTCATACAACAGCACCGACAACACCACCTGTGTGAACTGGAACCAGTACTACACCAACTGCTCAGCCGGCGACCACAACCCCTTCAAAGGAGCCATTAACTTTGACAACATAGGGTATGCTTGGATTGCAATTTTCCAGGTATGGCTGTCTTCACCTACTTGATTATTTTTTCTGGATGTTTTAAGTTTATGATGTTCAAAATTGACAGATACACTCAGAAAGGTTTAGCTAAAGTTTGAAATGAATCGGGCTCACACTGCTCTTCTGAAGCCTTATAGGGTATGTGTGCTGTTTTAGTCTAGCTGTTGGTCTTATCAGCTTATATACATCTATAGATTTTACCCAAATTCATCCAATCTATATAAAAATTGCCATAAGGCCCAGATGAAACACACAGAAGAAATTATTATGTATAAAAGATTTAATAAAAAGGGTCAGAACCAAAGTATATGTGGGTGTTGTTATTACTAGGGTAAAACTCTCATGGTGGAAGGTACCAGCTGCTGTGTGCCAAATCATGGAATAAGACGGGTGCCAAACAAAGTTCTGTGGCTCTTCCAGCCAACCAAGCTATGTGCTGCTTCTCCCCTAAATTCAAATTGACTGTCATGTGCACACAGCATGATAAGATCCTTACTTGCATGTCTCCAATCAAGTTCTAGACACATGTCAAGTATCAGTAGTGACAGTAGTAACCTATCAACAACAGGCAATAAAACCTCCTTCATTAAACACAACATCCGAGACAGATAGGAGGTCGGTCATCATGGTCAAACATGCAGTTGTCAGAATTAGCAGCCATAGAGTAGCCTTATGACTTGTGGGTAGAAACAGTCCCTGAATCTAGTGATGTGACTGGAGAAGGGAGGGAAGTGTCTCGGCAGTACATCTGAGATGTTCATTAATACACCTTGCCTTTCTACTGCAACATGTTGTGTTGCTTATGTGCTGAACTAAAGGCAGCTGCATTAGAGTAGTAATCTGAGCCAAGCTCACCACCCTCTGTAGTAGTTAGTGGCCCTGGGCTGAGCAGGAGCTCTACAAAGATGTAATGCAGCAACTGTCCGCCTGTAGAAGCTGACATAGATGGGGGCATCCAGACATCTAAGAAAGTAAAGACGTTGGTGAACCTTCCTGTCAGTTGTCCATTTCAGATTGTCAGCTATCCTTACTCTGAGAAATTTAAACTGCTGATCCTCTCCACAGTCCCTCTGCTGATGTACTTAGCAGTGTGGACTGTCTTCAGCTTCTTGACATCTCTGACCAGCTCCTTGGTCCTAATGACACTAAATAAGAAATTGTTATCTTGGTATCTTTGACTCAGAAGCCAAAATCTTTTTTAATTGTTGTTGATCAGGCTTATGATTGTGGATTCATAGTAGGACCCCCTTTTGCTTCCAGAGTTGCCCAAATTCTTCAAAGCCTCAATCCAACATAGTGTTAGAAACTTTCCTTCAGGGTTTTTGATTCTATGCCTTCCCAATATCATCCCTGCAGTTCCTACAGATTTCTTGGCCACCAATTCATGCTGCTAACCATTCCATTCCACTTTATCTCTAAGGTGCTGTTTTGAAATCTGGAGATTTTGCATTCCACAAGCAGTAAACTGAAGCCAGCATCATGTGTGTGGGAATCATCTTGAGATGAAGTGTGCTTTGTGACATGGTTCATTAAGCAGCTTGAAAAAGCATAGAATGTGGCCATAAATGACAAGGCATGGTCAGTAACAGTGCCTAGGTTTGTTGTGGCATTCAGGTTGATATTAAGAGGTCTAATGTGTGCAAAGAAAACATTACCTGCTCCATCACACTCCTGTGATTTATGGTTTTGAAGGCATAGGACTTTTATTTTATGATTTTGTTTCTCTTTTAGACTTACTAGTATTTTTTACTTTTGTATTTTTTTTTACCACCATTTTGTATTTTAATGTTAGTAATTGTCACTGCCATTTTGTGAGCTCATGGTTGTTAGCAATGATGCCCATTCCTGTCATGGAAGTCGCAACATGTGGCACCATCAGGTTGTCACTATTTAAGATGGCAGCTCACTGGCAACTATAATTGCAAGATTCCGGATAAAACCAAAATTAAGTTTGCATGAGTCTTTTTTCAAGGTCTTGGTACTGACTTATGCTAAGTTTTTTGGCTCCAATTTTGGTTACCATATTGAGCTTTTGTAGTTTAGTTATCGTCTCCTTTTCTAGTTTTGACCGTTTCCTACTTTGACTAAGCTCCTGGTCCATTAGCAGTATTCTTTTTTTGCCCCATGATCATAGCAGTAGACACACACAACCACCCCAAAAACCCATACCATTGGTACTATAGATTTTTTTAAATAAAATTGGATTCAACCGTCTCCACAGTAAGGCCGAGTATACTCAGTTATAGAATACAACACACACATCATGTAAATCATGTAAATTTAACTTTGAGTGATGCCGTGTGAGATGAGCTCTTACATTTTCTTGTCAGCTTAACCAATAGATGATGTTAGACTGCTTCATATTTAACATATATATTAATTTGAATATATTTGAATATAGGTTAAATATTCTGGCTTCTATGCATTCTAACCTGACCTACTGTAAAGGTCATTCAGGAGTCAGTATTGGAATATTTTCACAATTATTAACTACGTTTTTGTATGTTCATCAAATATTTGCACTTACAGTATGCTAAACACACAAAAATGTGAATTTCTCCATGGCATTAATACAGTTTATCTCATCTAATCCAACCTAAAATGTATGAATATTCTCAAATTTTGACAAATATTCTGTGCTAATTAACAATCGGGGAAGAATCATCCTATGATGCCCCATGACTTGTAATAAGCTTTTTAAACCTTTTTTCATTTGATCATCGAGCTTCATTGCAGGTCAGTTCCAGGGTTCTACTTCATGAAGAGACAAACTTGTGGGCACAGTTGAACCTTGAAGGTCTCAGACAAATGTAATCAGCAGGTTTACTGTAATTGTTTTTCTTCACTACGTTTTCATAGCCTCACATAGCGAGAAGTGTGTGTGTTTCTCTGCTTCTCGTTGATTACAGCAGTTTGTGCACGTGACGAAGTTGAACTCTGCATACACGTGACGTATCAGCCATCAAATGCTACAGAAAAGAGAGTCATACCTGCTGGCATTTCCAGCTGAAGGGGCAGCCATGATGAAAACAGAAAGAGTCCAAGTCATTAATGACAGTAGACAATAGAACAGAAGTTATCCATCCAAACAGTAGTCATGTGCGAAGACAAAATGGCAATCTGTAAATTCCTGCTCCAGAGTAATTTGCCACTGACTGGAAGCATGAATGATTTTCAATTCAGTTTTGAATATTCAGGTATAAATGTGAAATTATTACATTGTAGTTTGTTGGAATACTTAATGCAGCCCTCTGGCTTTAAAGAGAAACGTTTATGAAATCTGTGTGAGGAGTAGCCTGCCGTGTGGGAGTGACGCAGGGCCAAAGAAGCAAAGTTGGAAAGAAGAGAGATAGGAATGATCAGCTGGGTGTGTGGAGTGTCACGGAGTAAGAGGAACATGATAATAATAATAATACATTTTATTTATATAGTGCCTTTTGCATGTTCAAAATGAACACCAAGTTCAAAGAAAGATTTGGTAAGAAAGCAGTGGAGAAACAGATTAAATTGGTTTGTGCAAAGGGCACAGAACACTTGGGTGAGGAGGTGAAACAGGAAGGTGACGGAGAGGATCAGGCCACAAGGGATGCCGTAGAAGAAACAGTTAGAGGTGGTGTCAGAGCATGTGACAAGTATAGAGCTCACCACAAAGGATGACTGTAGAAACTGGCCGTTAAACTGGTAACTTGACAAGCATGTCAGAAAGCCAACTTTCACATGGCGAAGGGTACATCCAGACAGTGATGGACAGGTAGCCCACTCACAAAACATTTGGAACAAACAAAGCTGACAGTAAACTAAAGTAATATTAGCATAGCTCAACGAAAAAGACATAAAACAAGACCTTGAACCCTGGCTGAGATAGAACAAGTGCAGGCCTGACAATAGCCAGACATTTTCTTAATTAATGTAGCATGGAGACACTTATAATTTAGAGCACCTTCTGGTCACAGTTCTTGTTAGTTTGTCATTATGAATCATTCTTAATCCTTTGTGAACCCAAATAGTAAACTATATTACAAGACCCTAACTGTAAATGTGTCCAGTCCTGTATGGTTACTTGACTTTACACAGTAACTACTTAGCATCAGTGGCATCTTAGTGTACCTGTATGCACACCTGTGCCAGTACCTGAGTTACATGACATTAACGGCAAGTTGCCTAGTTAGATTTTATTTACGTATGTAATTAACATAGTAACTGTACTGCAAATATACTATAATATTAAACACTTAATGTAAAGTTTTGTGATAAATATTTATCAACTTATGAATGAGCTGCTGTGTGTTCTCTTGGTGAGATGCAGGTGAAGAGATACCCAGCCTGTAGGCTGAAGAGTGCCCAGAGGTATAAAACTGCCCCAAAGGTTACTGTGAGCAGACTGGGAAAATGGAGGAACTTAAGGACTCGTATGGTCATGTATTCCAACTGTTTAATCCACAGTTTCACTGATGCGTGACACAGCTTTAACTGTCAGCCTGGCCACTGTCTATGTGCAGTTTACACTTCCCTCAGTTTTTGGTCTCACCAACCAAGGAACCCCATGTTAGAATAATAATACAGTAGAGACACTAAACTGTTCCAGTGTAAATGAGCCCGGCCGTGTGGACTTGTGTGTCATTCAGGTGGGTTTCTGCCTACAAAGGCTCCGAGTGCTCACTTGTGAACTCCTTAGGCTTGACTTGGTAAGCCAGCTCCATTTCACTGTTGAGTATAAGGACTGGATCTGAGTTTGCCTCTCAGTCCAAAAGTGTAAGAAGCTTACAGGAAGGGTGCCACCTCCTTGAAATGATCCAAAGTACATAGGTGAGTTAAGAAAATATCTTATCATACCAGTCTCCTGCACCAGCCACTAATGCCTCCCTTACTCTCCATATCGGGTAGAGCAGGTTCTTTACATTTCTTTCCTGCCACCCCACTCTACCAGGCTGGCATTTTTATCCAGAAAAGTAAATTGTTACCTGCTAGTGTTAGAAAAATGCCAAGGCTGCCCAAGAGATGGGAGGGCATCCTGACCTTCAGCAGGCAGATCTTTTGGATTGCTCCTCATGACAGTGACTTTTTAATATCTTGGGCACCTCAATGTTCTTGGAGGGGTGCGATATAAGGATCTATAGTTCTTGATTTTTATTTTGAAAACTTACAGCTGGCTGTAAAGTGTGAGTTTTCTGGTGAAATCTTTAAGGAACTCATGTTGTGTGTTTTAAATAAGGGGAAAGCAAGCTAGTGTCCTACTCGGCATAGGGTTTCATTTGCCCTAAACCAGAGTTTAAAAGACACATTACTTACTGAAAATTGTCTTGAACTGTTAAATTTTAAAAGATATTACTTATGCTTCTCCATGTACTAAGTAAGCGAGAAAGGCAAATGTGTTTGTGAATATAAAGATTGTGTAATGACGACTTCTTCCATCTACAGTAGATTCTGATCCAGGAGCCTCAAGCATACAGCATCACATTGCATTATTTCTGACTCTCTCAAGCCATACTTTGCAGTGCACATTTTTTTTATTATTATTATATTTATACTTCTCTTGCTTTCTTTGTTTCCAGTCCTGTTTTCTCATTCATAGGTCAGTGTGTTACTTTTCATTGACCACCTGCCACTTGAATAGTCCACCAGGCCTACAGCAGCAAGACAAGATATAGAGAGCTGGGCTGGCTGGCTTCCCTGTGTGCCCCCCACCACTCCCACAAAAAAAAAAACCAAACAGCATGACTGTCATTTACTGTTGATCCCAAATGTATCTGATACTGAAGTAACATGTCTTTCCATTGTCAATTCCTTTTAGGTCATCACTCTTGAGGGCTGGGTGGATATCATGTATTTCGTCATGGACGCCCATTCTTTCTACAACTTCATCTATTTCATTCTGCTCATTATAGTAAGTAACATGTGGGGGGGGGGGGGATGGAGATGTTTAGGATAATACTGCATTAAACTGGGCTTCTTGAAGAGTTGCAAAGACTTTACATGCATATCATATGGCCACAGCATCCCATTGCTCATTTCTCTGGTCTACGCTGTGAGTACCACAGCCCACATTACTGATGTCCAGGATAAGGCACCAAAACTGCAGTATCAGCAGGATGGCCACTAGGGCTGCTGCTGTTTTATTACACCAAAAAGACCTGAACAGGAATATAAACAACAAGCTGGTTAAGTCTGCCGATGATACCAAGTGGCACATAATCCATTGGAGCATCACAGAGGTGACTTTTACAGCATATGTGCTTGGGCAGATTTGTGTCAGATGAGACTTAATGTGCTTAAATGTAAAGTGTGACATGTAGGAAGCAAAAATGTGAGCTAAGAATGCAAAATGGAAGTACACCTTATGAGAAGGACTTAGTGGACTTGTCACTATCAACTTGCAGGCAGTGCTCAGCAGCCATTAAGAAAGTGTTTTAGTGGGGAAGAGTTTTGGGGTGACCCTGTCCTAAAACATAGATTATTTTATTTCCATTCTTCCTTCTGAAGATCCACACATGTGGTGCTCTCCATAATGTTTGGGACAAAGACACATTTTTCCTTGATTTATCCCTCTGCTCCATAGTTTAAAATTACAAGTCAAACAATTCAGACATGATTAAAATGTACATTGCCAGCTTTAATTTAGGAGTATTTGCAGACATTTCAGTCACACCAGGTAGAAATTGTAAGAGTTTTTATACCTGGTCCCCCCGTTTCCAGTGAATGCACAGAAAAAAAAAAATAACCAAGACCTAAGTGAATACTGTAAAAACAATTTATTTTAAATTAAAGTGCAATGTGATCAAACTCTATCATGCCCTAATGATGCCAAATTTGACAAACATGTTTTTCTGGTCACCATACAATACAAAGGATAGGCCGTGGCCTACACTGTGTGGACAAGAGAGCACTGGGCCTCTCTGATCTTAGATATGGCTGTTGTGGAAAACACTTCTAGGTCGTCCTCAATAAATTTGAATTCTTCTACTGCTTTGGGATTCTGAGGGGAAGTGCATTCAAAGCTGAAAGCAGAAATGCACTTCTTCACACAAAAGAATGAGGGTATTTGGGAGTAATTAGTGATGCCAAGTGCTAGACGGAGACCTTAAGAGCTCTGCCGATAAACCTGCATGAGATATTTACGATAAGTGAGCTGTTATCTAACCAAATGGGCTTTGATGAGCGTAATTATAAAATATGTTTGCTCTAATGTGAGAGAATGCATGTGCACTACAAAGGTCTGGCGGCCCATCCAGTGCTTGTTCTGGCTTTGTGAGAAGTGCTGATGGATTGGCTTTATCTCCTCATGACCAGGATTTATGTAGATCTTATTTTTGGTTTGTATGTTTTGATGAGGTGTCATGTGTAAAGTCATTTATTGTTTTATTGTTTTCAGGATTGGGGAGTTGATTTTTAAAATGTTACTCAACAGTTCAAATTATGGAGAACAGGGTGTAGTTCATGAGCAGTCAACTAAAAATAGGTAAACTACTCCCTGCATGCACAGGTTTGCCGGCACCTTGGACAGCTCCTAAATTCCAGCTGGCTACGGATTCATGAACTTCAATGAAAAGATGAAAGTACGATTTGATGAATTGTCATTGTGGTTTATCTGGCGAAGGAGGACTAGGTGAACTCATTTTTGATCCCTCATTTGTAACTGATTGTCCTTTCTTATTTGCAATGGTGATGGACAGGTTGACAGACGAGATTAAACAGGAGTCCCTGTGGACTGTGATGTTTGTTGATAACATTGTGATCTGTAGCGATAGTGGGGAGCAGGTTGAGGAGACCCTGGAGAGGTGGAGATATGAAAGGAGAGGAATGACGGTCAGCAGGAACAAGACAGAACACATGTGTGTAAATGAGAGGGAGGTCAGTGGAATGGTGAGGATGGAAGGAGTAGGGCTGGAGAAGGTGGATGAGTTTAAATACTTGGGATCAACAGTACAGAGTAATGGGGAGTGTGGAAGAGAAGTGAAGAAGAGAGTGCAGGCAGGGTGGAGTGGGTGGAGAAGAGTGTCAGGAGTGATTTGTGACTGACGGGTATCAGACAGAGTGAAAGGGAAGGTCTACAGGGCAGTAGTGAGACCAGCTATGTTATATGGGCTGGAGACAGTGGTACAAGAGACAGAGCTGGAGGTGGCAGAGCTAAAGATGTTAAGATTTACACTTTGGTGTGACAAGGATGGACAGGATTAGAAATGAGGACATCAGATTGTCAGCTCAAGTTGGATGGTTGGGAGTCAAAGTCAGAGAGGCGAGATGGCGTTGTTTTGGAAATGTGCAGAGGAGAGATGCTGGGTATATTGGGAGAAGGTTGATAAGGATAGAGCTGCCAGTAAAGAGGAGAAGAGGAAGGCCTAAGAGAAGGTATATGGATGTGGTGAGGGTGGACATGCAGGTGATGGGTGTAACAGAACAAAACGCAGAGAACAGAAAGGTATGGAAGAAGATGATCCGTTGTGGCAACCCCTAACGGAAGCAGCTGAAAGAAGAAGAAGATTTGTAACTGATTGCCCTTGACTTCAAAGTTGTCATGCTGGTTGGAGAAGTTTAAGCTTGTGAAACATGTAAAATATTATCTAAAGTCGTCAAAGCAAGAGATTTGTGACTTTCAGTAGTGCCCCACAATCACACCAGGTTACTGACCATTTCAATTCACAGATATTCAAATGGCAGTAAAAGAAAAAGAAAGAGGAGACTCTTTGTACCATATAACAGTATGTAGACTTGATCAAGAATAGGTTAAGATGAAGGAAAGTGCATTTTAAGAAAGGCCATCTGTAACTCCATCCGAAGGCTTCTGTCCAGCACTAATGGTACCCAGATGGGCTGACACCAGAATCCAAATCATTTCAGGGTTAACAGCTCTTCATGTAACACCATTACAATTTGAGAGGCATAGCTACATGCCATGGGCAGTGCATTGTGCACTGCAGACTATAACTCAGTTGGCTTTATCCACTACAGTCAGAATGAATGATTACTGAAGATTCATTTTCTCTCAGTATCAAATTGCACAGAGGTTTGTGGGATTCTCCCTTGTTTAATCTGTTGAGTGTTAATAGTGAGAAGCATGGCTGTTCTCCCAGAGGTGTTATCCAATGTCTTCCGGTGGGTGTTCCACCATTCTAAAGCCAGAAACGGGAGAGTATTTACCTCCTATGCCCCTTCATTTTCCCATGTGAGAAGCCATCAGACAGTCCCAAGGCTCACACGTCTGACATTAGACAGACTGATACACATACAGTAACTCTCGCTCACCAGATCGGCCAAGTCTTCTTTTTCTTATGACCATCTCTAATGTATCATTTCTTCCAGTTGTTTATAATAAATCCTCATTGACATTTTTTTCTCTTTTAGACCTTTTATTATTACTTATTATTTGAGTGATGTCTTTATCCATGGTGGCTTACAACATGTAAGATGCAATTGGTTGCATTTCTTTTGTTTTTCCAGTTGAAGTACAGGCAGGTGAAGTGACTCGCTCCGGGTCACACAGTGTCAGTAGTGGGGTTTGAACCCACAGCCTCAGGGTTTGAAGTCCAAAACCTTAACCACCACACCGCACTGACATATCTAGTGAGCACTGATGAAATATTACAGTATAGCAAAGTAAAGCTATTAACATTTTCCATATGAAGTTTTTTTTTCTTCTATTGCAGCCAGAACTGTACAAATTTTTTTCAGTGTAGTTCAAAAGTACAGAGGCAACTCTAACCTCCCCCACCAAGCATCTTACAGTTTTGGTAGAATTCCGGGTGACATTTTCAGGTTACAGCAGGGTAAAGATGTCTCATACATCAATATTAATGAAAGGGGAACTCACAAAATGCACAATGCATCAGTATAACGTGAACAAAATTTGCCGCCCCGCTGCGCTCTTCTCACTGTGGTTTCACTGCACCCTCTGCAAGTGCTAGAAATGCAATTAACAGCACAATACTGGCCCTTCAGATCTTCTGATTTATTTTTAATGAAACGTTATATAAACCATTAAGTAACAGCCTTACATTGAGAATATCATGCGGGCCCACTCTGTGGCTACTGTTGGGGTAGAAAGCCTCCCCTCTTTGGGAGTGACAGTGACAGTGATGTCTCTCTTTTGGCGCTGCCTTCTTCAATGTTCTAAATTATCTCTGATTAAAGAGCAACCCAGAAGTCGTCTTTCAACAAAGACAAATTGAGCCCAATGCTGCCTCACGTGTGCACAGCTGGATTATGTAAAGCCCTCATAAAATCTCACCATGAATGGCCGAGGCTGCTTGAGCACATTCAGAGCAAAGGCAGGTATAAAAAGAAACAGACCGGTTCTGGCAGTCCTCTTAACTGGCTTTCCATTCCTGCGCTCATCAGCTGCAGGAGACTTCACATTAATTATCTGTAACAATGTTCATGCAGCAGATGTGTATTGTGTTTACCGTGCCTACCTTTATTTGTAATTCTGCATGTGCACCAGGCCTAACGTCTGAGACGAGATCTCATTTGGTGCAGAGTGCAGCGGTGTGGAGCCGTCTAGATGTTTTCCTAGGCTGACCCTGTTCTCATCTTTATACTCTTTTATTATGTAGACCCTAACAAAATGACCCCATATAGCTGCTGTAACCCTCAAATGTTACGCTACCTTTTATATCGATGACCTCAGGCAACCAGACAGAGTCACAGAACAGAAAGAAGAAAAACTTACACATTTATTCATGCATGAGATTTTTTCCTTGTTAATATTAAAAATTAGTCCCATAAACATAAGGTAAATAGAATGTGCCAATGCACACCGTGCAGCCTGATAGTCCTAGATGTGTAAATTCAAGCAGCACATAAACTTGTACTTTTACTCATTTCTCTTCTTTGCCAGCTCATCATCTGCATAACATATGGCCACCGGGGGAGAGACTTGGTCTTTTCCTCCATGGATGGGAAAATGGCAGATGGAGAGATAGATAGAGAGGCACAGAGGCCACACTTATGCCAGTCCTTTGTTTTGCTGCCACACATCATGGACCATATGGGGCGTCGTGGTACAGAATGACTCTCCTGATTCAGCGGCCAATCCTAATCAGCCACAACCCAGTTGCCCAAGGACCAATAGGATGAGCTGACTCTCTACTTCATGCCAGTTCTTGTTTTGGGATGACCCCATTCCATCTCTAGGGCTAACCTTGTTGCCATGTCATCTCAGGCTAGCTGGTCAGTTTCAGGGGTTGACTTGTCCTTTCCCGGGGCAATGGCTCATAGAATGTTCTTATAAAACTGACTGCAAGTAGATTGATGAATGCTCCTACCACAAATTATGCTCCCCAAAGCAGCAATCCTAAAACTTTGGTCAGTTCACAATGACTTTCTCTTTTTCTCTTTAATTCATTAATTCATTCTTACATGATAATTCATAAACAATTATGAAAGTATTAAAAATAAATCTACATTACAGTAGAGTAGAATAAAGTTTTTTTTTTTGCCATTTGCACAAATACAAGAAAACGAGTACAGTTACCTCAGTTAACCAGGCACACATTTGGTGCAGTGATGGTTGTCCTTCTGGAAGTTTCTCTCATCACCACTGAGGTTTTCTGGAGCTCAGCCAGAGTGACCATCGGGTTCTTGGTCACCTCTCCTAATATGGCTTTTTTTCCATGATTGCTCAGTTTGGCCATGTGACCAGCTCTAGGAAGAATCTTGGCTGTTCCAGACGTCTTCCATTTAAGAATCATGGAGGCCACTGTGCTTTTTGGCTTTTTTTGTAGAGATCTATACCTCGACACAGTCCTGTCTCTAAGCTCTGTAGGCAATTCCTTTGACCGGATGGCTTGGTTCTTGTCAATTGTGGGACTTTCAGTGTGCCTTTCCTAATCAGGTCCAGTCAATTGAATTGACCACAGGTGGACTCCAAACAAGGTGTAGAAACATCTCAGTGATGAACAATAGAATGGAATGCACCTGAGACAAAGCAAAGGGTCCAAGTACAGTGAAACCTTGGTTCACGACCTTAATTCGTTCCAAAACTCTGGTCGTAAACCGATTTGGTCATGAACCGAAGCAATTTCAACCATAGGATTGTATGTAAACACAATTAATCCGTTCCAGACCATACGAACTCTATGTAAATATATATATTTTTTAGTTTTTAAGCACAAATATAGTTAATTATACCATAGGATGCACAGCGTAATAGTAAACTAAATGTAAAAACATTGAATAACACTGAGAAAACCTTGAACAACAAAGAAAACTGGTATCCGTCAATAAGGGCGTGTAAATAAAGGCGAGCTTCAAAAGGGTGACCTCAATTGGGCACAGCGAATAAAGGCAAATGCAACAAAATTATTACAGAAAATGTATTAGATAAAAGCAATGATTGAACGTATAAAATTATCTACGAACACCTTTATTCGCCACGCCCAATTGAGGTCGCCCTTTTGAAGCTCACCTTTTTGTGTGTGCCCTTATTGAATAGAGCCGAGAAAACTAACACTGCAAGAGTCTGCGCTATAGTGCTAGGAACTGCTAGCTAAAAACGCTTTTTTTTAATGAGTTTTAAGCGCAGGGAAAAAAATGAACATTTGAAAAATCCATAATTTAATAAACCACCAAGAAAAGTAACAGTGCCACAATGCACGCTATGAACCGATCGCTGTAAACAGAACTGAAAACAAAAACAAGCCTTTTCTACCTTACGCGTCCAGTCCTCCCTCTCTCACTCGCTCATTCTCTCTTTTGTGTGTGTGTGTCTTTCGCAAGCCTGGAGTGCCTGTATGTGCCTCTCCCTAGCGCGCCTGTGTGTGCCCCTCTCTCGTGCACCTGTGTGTGTGTGCCTCTCTCGCGGTTGTGTGTGTGTGTGCCTCTCTCTCGTGCACCTGTGTGTGTGTGTGTGCCTCTCTAGGGCCTGTGTGTGTGTGTGTGTGTGCCTCTCTCTTGCGCACCTGTGTGTGTGTTTGCCTCTCTCTCGCGCGCCTGTGTGTGTGTTTGCCTCTCTCTCGTACACCTGTGTGTGTGTGTGTGCCTCTCTAGCGCCTGTGTGTGTGTGTGCCTCTCTCGTACACCTGTGTGTGTGTGTGTGTGTGCCTCTCTCTCGTACACCTGTGTGTGTGTGTTTGCCTCTCCCTCGCGCGCCTGTGTGTGTTTGCCTCTCTCTCGCGCGCCTGTTTGTGTGTGTGTGGCTCTCTCTCATGCGCCTGTGTGTGTGTGTGTGTGTTGCACTCTCTCTCTCTTGCTCGCTCGCTGCACAGGAAATGGACAGGGAGAGACTGAACATGTACAAACCGAAAGGGAAACTGGCATGTTCGTATACCGAGTGTGTGGTCGTGAACCGAGGCAAAAGTTTGGTGAACTTTTTGGTCATAAACCGATTTGTACGTGTAGTGTACCGAGACGTTCGTGAACTGAGGTTCCACTGTACTTGTGTTTTTTTCTAATTTAATACATTTGCCTAAATCTCTAAAGTACTGCTTTCACTTTGTCATTGTGGGCCTTTGAGTGTTGCTTGTTTAGAAATAAAAGGATTTTAGCACAAGGATGCGACACCATACCATGTAATACAAGTGATGGGTCCGAAGATGCGCTGAATGCACTGTAATATGACATTCTCAAACCTTCTTAGTCCAATTCAGGGCTGTCATCCATTATCACACAGGGAAAGGAAAATGAAGCCTTAATGAATGGCGCAGAACCTCTTGGGAGTCGGCATATCCAATAATCTCTCAAACTAAAGCTGTGTTTTTTTGATGAATGGCTTCTTATGGTGGTCAATGTGAAAGGCACTAAATAACATAATGCCTGATTATATTTTAATATCACCAACTTGTGCAAATCATTACAGGAAGACATTTCTTCTTCTCTGCATTGAAGCTATAAGTGGCAGTTGTTTAATCTGAGGCGTGAAGTCGGCTGTTACCATGTTAGCTCAGGGAGGTGAGTATGAGGCTGAAGATGTTCCTGAAGGTCCGTCTCCTGCTGTACATGAAGCCATGTACAATTTGAATTTTGGTTTCATATTTCCCACCTATATTAAAGGCCCATTATCACTCATGAAGACATGACAGAAGTGCCCACTGTGCCCAGTTTAGACTTCTTCTTCATGCCAAAGGAAGTCTCTTGACGGCCCCACCTAAGTACATTGCATTTTCTTACCCAGATGGCACTTAGAGAGAATAAGCAATGGGGAGTGCCATGTTATTTTCCACATTGTTTTTTTTCAGCTATTTTATTATTGCTATCCACTGTGAAATGCCCTTCAGCAATTTTCCAAACATTTTCAATCTGCCAGTAAGCAGGCTGGAGGCTGTCCCCAGGGTCTCAACTAGAGCCATCTTTTGTGGTCTCTTGTTTTCAAGCATGTGTTCTTGCTAGGCATCCACATTTGCCATAAAGCCTATAGTGGAAAAGCTGCAGCTATTAGCAGAACCACCAGAATGAGGGCAAAAAGGCCTGGCAATGCCAATGCACTCAGGCCTGGCGCCAGGAAGTCATTTAGACAGGCTAAGCACCCCCCCAAATGTCATGTCAAGCTACCCCCAATCTCTTATGTATCATGTTACATGTTGGATCATTGGAGATCTATTACATCATGTCCCCCAAATGTTTCACATGCCCCCCCCCCCTTACCATTTTGGTATTTTGGTCTGGAGCCGAGGCCGACTGGTTGGCAAGCACCATGGTAGTCCACGCCAGCTAACACAAAGTTGTTCATACTTTTGAAACAAGCCGGATGGGTGGGGTGGCTGCTTACTGCATAGCATTGAACTCCTGCCGTGTGCGCCTGTTGTTAGGATGAACTTTGAAAGAGACTTCCAAATCAAGCCTGCCCGAGATTCCTTTCTTGAAGCTACACCCTAATGCTTTTCTCACTCATGTGGAAACACCTTTCTAGATGAACCTGCAAAAGTAATCCTGGTGTAGGTCACTTTTGTTAGTGTAGCATTATTTGGCTGACCCATCTCCTACCTGAGGCCTTTAAGCTGCTGAGTGAAGAAGAATTCTTTCATGTGTACTTTTTCATGCATGTATTTCTTGACACTATTAGAATCAAGTAGAATCGATGGCAGGCCACCTGATGGCGCAATGTTTAATGATGCCACTGCGATTAATCCTGGGCCTGGCCACACGGTGTGCATGGCTCCCTGCGTGTGTTTTCTTTCTGCATCCTGAAGATTTGTGTCATCATTTTCAGTCATTTTCCAACCCACTTAGTCCTAAATAAGGTCACAGTGGGGTGTTGGAGCCTTAACCCAGCCAGCATAGGGTGCAAGGCAGGAGCAAACCTTGGATAGGGTGGCCAGTCCATCCCAGCAAAGATGTGTATATTGTGTTAATTAGGTGTGTGCGTGGATGGGTAGGCTCTTCAGTGATCTAACTCTCTACAAAACAGTCATTTCTTGCATTGCATCCGGTGCTCTGAGGTAGACTGTGGCTGTCACCACTCCTAGCAGATCACATCTCTCTATTATAATAAAGAAATCTCGGGTCGAGACGTGATCTTCTCGGAAGACACTTTGACGTCCCTCGAGACAAGGCAGTGAGACAAAAGGACAGCTGCTGTACAGGCTTTTAAATGAACACGCAGCTCGGCAGCAGGAGCAGCAAGCCAGTAGCTGATCCGTCCATATCTCCTTAGTTATGGTGAGCAAAATGAGCAGGGGGCAAATTTTGGATTAAAAAAGATAATATAATATAATATAATATAATATAATATAATATAATATAATATAATATAAT
>JANRMT010062846.1:9349572-9364722 GCA_026402145.1 Polypterus bichir lapradei | reverse complement strand
ATATAATATAATATAATATAATATAATATAATATAATATAATATAATGGTAATTTAAAAAGTAAAGACAATGTGAAAATTACACGGTAACCACAACAGATATAAGCTGACGCAATACAACACATTCCCGATGGTTTATGGGTAATTTAAACACATAGCACTCTGCCGTTAGTCTAGTTGAAGCCAAGGTCCAATGAACATGGATGCTCCGCTGTTCGATTGTACCACTTTTGTGTAGCGCACCATAGTGAGATTTCTTTGGGCATTAGGAGTGAAACCTGCTGAAAATTCACCAAAGGATGTCGGCTTGTTCAGATCAGTAAGCACTCATTGGTTGTCAGCTCTCACACACACAGAGCCCACCCCAATGACTAAAGACAAAATCAAACCTGTTTGAGGGGCAAGTCGTGGACTAGTTGGACACCCACCGACTCACTAAGATTCGAGACAAGATGTGACATGGCTTTAACGTTTCTTTTTTTTTAACCTCATTGACATTTTTCTCATTGGTCACCATTGGCTTGTAATATATCATAAATTTTCTTTATCTTCGTTCTTCATAACAAAATGAGATTCGATTTTTCTCAGTCTTCACTACAAACTTAATGGTGTAAGTAACTTTATTAAAAAAAAGTATCATTTTTGGGGGGAAATTCTTTGAATTTGATTGAGCTTGTCTGAGAATGTTATTTTAGGTTGTGATATGTTAATACAATATCATTTAGTCTACTCCAAAATCCTGAACTGGATTAACTAAGTAAATGTACAGTTTTTTTTTTTCATTTGATTTGATATACTTTTTAAATCCCTGAGAGGAAATTGTCTTTTTGCATGACCTTTGGAGGTCAGAGCACAGAGTCAGACATTGCACAGCACCCCTGGAACAATTTTCAGGTTAGGGGCCTTGCTGAAGGGCCCAACAGAGTAGCATCTCTTCTGGCAGTAATGGGATTTGAAGCGAAAACTGGAGCACATCCTTAGCCACAGAGACACATTACACATAAGAAGTAAAATTGTGAGGTTTAAAAACACAATGGGAGCTCTGAAAATCACAAGTACACCTCATGAAAAGGACTTAGGAGTTGTAGTGGACTCTAAGCTATCAACCTCCAGATAGTGTTCAGAAAACGTTAGGAAGGCTAACAGTATAATAGGTTATATAGCGCCTTGACACGTGGAGTACAAGTCACAGAAGGTTCTGCTCAAGCTTTATAACACACTGGCGAGGCCTCATCTGGAGTACTGGGTGAAGTTTTGGTCTCCAGGATATAAAAAGGACATAACAGCACAAGAAAAGGTCCAGAGAAGAGCAACTAGGCTGATTCAGGGCTACAGGGGACAAGTTATGAGGGTGATTAAAAGAGCTGAGCCTTCAGAGTTTAAGGAAAGGGCATTAAGAAGAGACTTAATCATTGAAGTGTTTATGACAGGAATTAGTCCAGTGGATCGAGAAGATGACTTTAAAATGAGTTCAACAAGAACACGGGGGCACAGTTGGAAACTTGTTATGGGTAAATTTCACACAAACACTGGTAAGTTTTTCTTTACAAAGAGAACCACAGACCCATGGAATTGGGACCAAGGAGAGTAATAGACAGTAGGGTTTTAGGGACCTTCAAAATGCGATTGTTATTTTGGCGATATTAGGTAGCTAGGATTGTCGAGCTGAATGGCCAGGTGACATCAACATTTTTCTAATGTTCTGCTGTTCAAAGACCCAGAAGAAGTGCTTGATGAACTGCTGTCAGCTGCTTGCTGCTGTCTAGTTACTTTGGTCATCCTGCACCCTCAGTAGCTGCTGAAAGCACTGAATAGTTTAGTGCAAGTCACCAGAGATGAAGATAAAGGATCATGTGCAGGTCAAATAAAAAACATACAAGCTGTACAAACATACTGTATGAGGTGTGGACTCTGATCAGGATTTAGGGGTTTATGTTGATTCCACATTCTAACCCTTATGATAAACAGAAGACAACTGGAGTCCCCAAGAAAAGTTGGGGTGCCATTCGGGCCAGAAATCAGGCTTTGTAAGTCGTCTGAGCAGGTCAGTCACAGGGAGTTGCGTCATGTAGAGGCTTCACCCTGAAATGTGATGCTCTATTCTGGGAAAGACTCAGATTTATATTGTCCCCGTTTAAATGGGACATCATGCACTTTAACAGAGTCTGGATGGTGATCCTCATATGCCCGTTTGAGACACCCTCCAGTGAATGCACGGAAAGAAATGACCAAGAGTATAAGTTAAAGGACAATGAGCTCAAACTCTACAATGCCTTAATGAGGCCACATTTGAAGAATTTTGTGTTATTCTGGTTACCATGCAGTGGCTTGAATGGCCTATTGTCATCTAAATCTTGCTAATGTTCTAAGCAGGTTTGATAAAGTATCTTTTTAGCTTAATATTATATACTGTAAGATTGGTCTTACTGGCTCAGCCATCAGTGCTGTTGCTGCATCACATAACCAGTGTACTGGAACTGGGTCCCATATCGGGGTTTTCTTCTTGGTGCTCCGGTGAAATGAGTGTCTGTTTGTATGAGAAATGTCTGCATAGTGAAGTGGCACCCATCCAGGGCTGCTTCCAGGACAGGCTTTAGCCCCTACAATCCTGATATACATTAAACAAATTCAAGAATAATATAATATAATATAATATAATATAATATAATACACCATAGTGGTCTTGTTCAGTTCCCCACAGAGGTGTCTTCAGTGTGCAGTTTGCTTGTTCTCTCCATGTTAATGTGGTTTTCGTCTGGGCCTCTGCTTCCTAAAATAGGAGTTTAGTGTTTCTAGTTTGAGCCTGTACGAGTCTCAGAGTGTGTGTGTGCATGTGAGTGTGTACGTGTGTGTGTGTGTGTGTGTGTGTGTGTGTGTGTGTGTGCTTGACTGCACCCTAAGTCCTGATGATGCTCCCACCCTTCAATAACAGGGACAGACTTTGGCTCTGTCACCCTGGATTGAAAATACTGAGTTCAAAGATTAAATGGACAGAGGGGTACTGCCTTGTCTCACTCCCTATTGGAACCTTGGCTGTTTTTTGCTTTTTGTTGGTGGTCCATAGAACGTCCGTCATCTAATATAAGCTGCATATTGTGTAAATGGTGGCTGTGACAATGGGAGTGTGTAGCACAGCATTCAAGGCAGCTTCTTGATTTATTCCTGTGTTGGATGTACAGCAAGTTTGGTGGTGAAGCCGTGTTTCCAGTGTTGACAATGGCTTATCTTCCTTGTCTCCTCATCTAGGTGGGCTCTTTCTTCATGATCAACCTCTGCCTAGTTGTCATAGCAACCCAGTTTTCAGAGACCAAGCAGCGAGAGAGCCAACTGATGAAGGAGCAGCGCGTGCGCTTCATGTCGAACGCCAGCACACTGGCCAGCTTCTCTGAGCCCGGAAGCTGCTACGATGAGCTGCTCAAGTACCTGGTGCACGTGGTCCGCAAAGCGAAAAGACAGCTGGCCCAGGTGTACAGGATGGCGGCCACCAAAGCGGGCATACAGGTGGGGCTAGGCTCAGCAGCTGAGCGGCCAGCTCACAAGAGAAGAAGGAAGAAACATCAGAGGGCCTCTGTTCACCACCTTATCCATCACCACCACCACCATCACCACCACTACCACATGGGAAATGGCAGCCTGCGGGCACCACGCTCCAGCCCAGAGCTCGGTGACCCGGAGACAGGCTCAGTCCACAATACCTCTGGTCGTCTCATGCTGCCACCTTCATCTGGCTCCAATATCAACCTCCTGCCACCTCCCCTGGGCAACACAGAATCAGTGCACAGTGTCTATCATGCCGACTGCCACTTTGAGCCAATCCACTGTGCCCCTTCACCTGAAAGCAAGAAGAAAAGCACTGCACCACCACTGAGCACTCTGGGGGGCAAAAATTACCCTACTGTGCACCCAACCTGTGTCCAGGAAAGCCAGAAGGAGAAAATGGCAGTGGACCCTGGAAACAGTGGCTGCGGTGGCACTTTAACCAACCTGAACATCCCACCCAGACCCTTCAGCACCATGCACAGGCTCCTGGAAACACAGAGCGCAGGTCAGTTTCCATAGCAACCCACTGTTTGAGGCTTGTTTACTGCATGAAAAGCCAATGCATCTGAAAGCAAGATAAACATCTCGCCAAGCAGTTGAACCTTTCATGGCCCTCTGCAGACACAGCTAGTGCCTTTCAGTGTTGAACACCACCACCACACGCCAAGTCCAGAGTGGTGGTACATTTGGATTGTTTCTTGCAAGTGCAGCAAAGGCAGATTATATGATTGGCTAAGGGTTACAAAATGAGTGAAGTGGGGAGGATTGAACTGCAGCCATGGGGCTTATAGTCACTGGGCCACACCGAGAAGCTAACAAAATGATAAGTCTGGATTAATGCACAGCATACAGATTCAGACCCTTTCACTGTCTGCACACTTTATTATGTTATAGATTTCATTTTAAATAGATACATTTGCTATTTTTTCCTGCCAGTCTACCCTCAATAACCCATAATGACACACTGAAAACATGTTTGCAGAAAGGTTATCAAATGTATTAAACATGAAGAACTGAAAGTTCTCTTTCATAGACGTATTCTTCTTCTATGAAGGAGAGATTTGAAAACTTTTCTGAAAACATGTTTTCACTTTGTTATAGAAGAATTCAGACCCTTAATTCATGTACTTTGTAGAAGCCCCTTTGGCAGCAATTCCAGTTTCAAGTGTTCTTGGAAAGTCTCTTCAAGCTTTGCACACCTGGGTTTGGGCAGTTTAGTCCATTCTTCCTGGCAGATCCTCTCCAGCTCCATTAGATTGGATGGAAAGTGTCTGTGAACTGCCATCTTCAGGTCTCTCCACACATGTTCTCTGAGGTTTAAGTTTGGGCGTTGGCTGGGCCCACTCAAGAACACCCATGAGACTTGTCCTGAAGCCACTCCAGTGCTATCTTGGCTGTGTGCTTCAGGTCATTGTCATGCCGAAAGGTTAACTGTTGCCCCACTCTGTAACAGGTCTTCTTTAAGGACCTCTCTTTATTTGGCTGCTGTCATCCTTCCCTCAGTACTGACCTGCCACATTATCACTGCACACCCATAGCGTGATGCTGCCACCACCATACTACACCATAGGGTTGGTGATGAGCAGTGCCTGGTCTTCTCCTGGCATAGTGCTTGTAGCTCTGACCAAAGAGTTCAATTTTTATCTGATGAGACCAGTTAATCTTTTTCCTCATATTCTCAGAATCCAGGTGGTCTTTCACATTCTTTTAATTGAAGTGGCTACCATCTAGCCTGATAGATGGAGTGCTGCAGAGATGGTTGTCCTTTGAACAGGTTCTCACTTCTTAGCAAAGGAGTTCTGAAGTTCTGTTAGTGTAGGTATTGTTTCCTGGGTCACCTCCAAGATCAAGGCCCTTCTTGACTGGTTACACAGTTTGGCTGGTTGACCAACTCTAGGAAGAGTCCTAGTGGTTTTAAACGTTTTCCATTTCATAATTAATAAAGTCACTATGCCCCCAAAGAACACTCAAAGCTTTAGAAATGGTTTGATCCCCTTGCACTGCTCTGTGTCTCACCACGATTTGATGGTGGAGGTCTACAGAGAGTTCCTTGGACTTCATGGTTTGATTATTTTGTTCCAACATGCAGTATAAATTTTGGACCTCCTACACACAAGTACATGTGTGCCTTTCTAAATGGTGTCCAGTCAAATCAGTTTGCCACAGGTGGACTTCAGTCAAGTTTTAGAAACATCAGAATTAAATTAAATAGAAGGCACCTGAGCACAGTTTGGAGTTCCACAGTAAAGGGTCAGCATACCGATATACAGTAAATACGAGAGTTCACCTTTTGATTTTTATTGAATTTGGACACCTTTCTGAACCCATGTTCTCACCTTACCATAATGGGTTATCGAGTGTAAGTTGAAATTAAATGTACAATACGATAAAGTGTTCAGAAAGTAAAGGGGTCTGAAGATTCCCTCAATCCACTGTATGCCTCAGCTAACGGTATCATTTCAAGGGACTCAATTTGCCTGCCTACATTTCTTTATGTAAACTGTGGGATGCCCTGGGATGATAAACACCTTGAAAGGTTGCCATGTTTCCTATATGACCTCAGCTCACTGAATCTTCTTCTTCTTCTTTCTCAGGTCCCTGCAAAGGCACTTGTAAACTAACCAGCAACCTGAGCAACGTGGACAACCTGACCTGTGACCCTGAGAGCTGCCCGCACTGTATTAAGTCCCTGAACAACGACTCGGAGGGAACCGACAATGAAACCGTTGACTCAGACAGCGAGGGCGTCTATGAGTTCACCCGGGATGCCCACTACAGTGACAGTCGTGATTCACAGAAAGGTGGAGCTGCGATGGGCCCTCGTGCTAACAAGATCATACAGTTCCTGAAGCTTGTGTGCGAAACCTTCCGTAAAATTGTGGACAGCAAGTACTTTGGGCGAGGAATCATGATTGCAATCCTGATCAACACACTCAGCATGGGGATCGAGTACCATGAACAGGTAGGAGCATCCGTTTTATTTTTAGACAATGCAAATGCTGAAGACTAATGCTTATTCTTGCAGTATTTCTTTGTTCAGTACACTGTTGTTTAATTCAGCTTCTATAGTCACACAGCTAGAACTTAGGAGTTACATTTTTATGACACGAGCACTAGATGTTTTTGGGGAAAAGGGTCGCATGATACAGACCTTCTGTTCTGTTCATAATACATATTGATTGTGTGTTCCTATTGAACAATCAATTTTACATCAATGAGATGCAAAGTAATGTTGTTCGCTGTATGTATAAACTGCTGTAATTATGGCATTTCTTTGCCTTCTTGTCTACTTTGCTTGAGAACAGGAACAGCATGGTGCTGTGTGTAATAAATTATCACACTTGTTTATGCACAAGAGTGCTTGTCTCCAGTCTGTGTTATGACTGCCATTTTTTGTTACATTTTTTTTGAGTTTCTTTTGGTCTTAAAAAATTACCTTTGTGTTGATTCCTGTCATTAGTTTTTGTGAGCTTCAGTTTAAAAGTGGAAATGACTCCATTTCTGTTTTGACCATGACCATCCCTAGATGCACCAGGACTGGGCGACTGTTTAGAGGGCACATGAGCAGTCCTAATGCAGCTGAGACTAGACAAGCGTAACTGCTTTTCTGCTCTTACTATTTTAGATTAGTGGTTCTTGAATTTAGCTCTGTCTCCTAATGTTGATTTTTGGTTTGATTTTGGCAATGCTCTTTTTGACTTCTGGTTTATTTGCTTAATCCTGATCCTCACTCACTTGTTCTTCTAGTCTGACTGCCTTATTTAATCAAACTTTCTTTAAGCTATGAATGGCTCTTCCTACCTATAATTGTTTTCAGTGGTATTGAGACTCAGTCCGGTGCTTTGTCACCCGTTTCATCACTCAGCTTTCGAACAGAGCATCTTTAAGGCAAACAGCAAATGTACAATAAGTATAGTATGAGCAGCAGAGACCAATACTGTTGTGCTGGAAATGGTAATTCACCCCGTCGGGTACTAAACTGAATAAAGTGGCACATAGACAGAGGAAAACGAAAGGAGCTAGCGGTTCTGCTGAGTTTCATCCTATGCAAGCCCACCTGCTTTTTTAACTGCCTTGACTTTACCCCTGAGCTTGACTCAAGTTTGGAATTCAGTGCAGTTACGGTTAGACTTGGGGTGACGTTTTATGATCCGCTTTACAGTGTTAAGCCAGAATAACATTTGGCACAGAATTCTGCTGCCATCTATTGGATGAAGTAACATCATGCTGCAAAAAAGTCAAGAATATTTGTATGTGTTTTGCCACTCTAAGACAGCTTATTAATACTTTTTAGTGGGTTGGAGCCTTCAACTTAAACACCCAATGGCATGTCAACGAGAAGCTGTAAAGCTAGTTTTAGAACAAACTGAAACTGAACCATTAGTTGAGTCGAGTGATAGTGATGACAGTGTGAATGGATCATCATACTGATGCAGGTGGCACTGTGTGACCAAACCTTTCTGATATACCTGGTGAATTCGGTTGCTGAAGGTTCACTGTAGTGCATGTAGCTGCATGGCAAAAAAGGCAAAATGGTTGCAGTCAAGTAGAAGGATATGAAGGATGATAGCCCCCTAATCACTGTTCACAGTACAGCAACTGTCGTTCGTGTAAAGTGAAATGTGGAAGTCACTAAGCCTTGCACTGTGGTAGTCTACAGTAGCACAAGGGGGCCGCCGACTATGCTGATCAGGAACTGACGTTCTACCCTCGCTTGAGCAAGCAAGAGAATAAATATGATAAGACACACTTCTACTGTCCCGATTGTGGCATCAGGCTGTCAAGCACTAAATCTGCATCAGTCTACCAGTGGACCCTCGACATACCTTTCTTTCCTGCTGTATTTAAGTTGATATTTTGGTGTTTATATGTTTCTATTAACATAATTACATTTTGTCTTGTTGAAAACAAGATGGCCTTGTTTTCCTGGAGGTAAACGTAACTTTAAGAAGGCTAAAAAAAGGAAAAAATATATTGGACATACAACAGATTTTTAAAGTTATCTACGTCCTAACACAGTGGGACTGAACCTACTTATTACAGCAGCTTTCCATAACTTCCTGCCAGACCTTCAATGTGGCATTTTCTGCTGCACTATCAGGTTAATATATACAGTGGGGTTTGATTTCAACCATTTTCTATTACCCATAGTGTAATTATTCAAAACATGATTCTCTTTTCCTTATCAGTGATTTGGAGAGGCTCCCATCCCGAAATTGGGCTAAGCCTTTACGCAAAAAGGATTTTTGATTTTTGTGAAATGACTGAGCTGTTAGCAGGCACCATTGTCTTCTGCCCCATCCACAATGAAGGGCTACCCCACCATGCAGGGGACACAGGGAACTGAAGATCTGATAAAGTGTAGCTGTCAGTGAGTGCGCCGGTGAAGCAGCCTGCCTTTAATGCTGCACCTGTACTTGTCATATTACTCACTCATGTTGCAAACAGCGTCAAAACCATCTTTACATTCATGCCATTGCACCTGCTGCATACACGTAAAAACAATTATTCATGACTGCGTCTGACGGGGCTTCACAGTAGTTAAGGATCTGGGATTTGAATCCCACACCTGTCTATTGTTTGCTTGGAGATTGCAAGTTCTCACAATGTTTGTGTGAGTTTTTCTCCAAGCTACTTCAGTTTTACTACCACATCCCTAAAGACACATCAGTTTATTTGGTGACACTAAATTGTCCCTGTCTGGACATGTAAAGTTTGGCTACCCATCCAGAAATGCCACAAGTTGACCTTGGCTGTCATAAAGTCGTCCACCAGAATGGAATAGCGGCCTCTTCAGCCTGGGTTTTGAGCTTCTAAGGATGCAGCTGTGTCTGTCTCATATGCCGGTTCGAGACTGAACCCCGACTTTGGGCCTGCATCGTTTGTAAATAGTGGAGGAAGCAGAAGGGGCGGGGCTCAAATGACATCACAGTTCCTCACGAATTTCTTCCTTTTTGCTCAAAAAAAGGAAATGGAAAGGCAGTTAACACTGCAGTTCCATCACTCTCAACATCCGTTATTTTTACATGATTAAGACCCTGTTATGTCCAATAGGGTCCTATGGTGACCCTATTTTCCCCTTAACACAATACTCTTTATAGTGTAAACCTTAATAAAATGTCTGAAATTCCATGCACTTACAACTCTGTGGTCAGGTCCATCAGCATTTTTCCTCTCCCTGTCCCTTCTACATCTGTAAGCTCAGGTAATTAGACGGAGCAAAGGAGCAGGCTGGAGTGAAGTTGCACATATAATTATGTAGTATTGATAATATGCCCAAAAATATTAAGGAAGCAGCTTGCAGCGAGAGTTTTCTCAAACCTTCCCTTAAAGCGTAAATAGCAGTGTAACTTGCTTCCATAGGTAGCTCTCGGCTTATTTTCAGTCTTGTTTGCTTTACTACCACATAGCCTTTGAATGAGGTATTGAAACAGGCAACATGCCTGTCTTAATATGGCTGCTGGGATGGAGTTGTCTTCATCATGATTGTGTCTTCATGGCCAGCTGGTGAGAGAGAGAGAGAGAGAGAGAGAGATAGATAAAGGTAATGTGGCCAACTTTATACTATTCTTAACCGCAAGCCATTGTGGCATTGTGGTACAGAATGGCCTCCAATTCAAAACCAATCATAAACAGCCATACTTTAGATCAAAAGAATTAGCTTACCTGTCCAACCTGAGCCATTTACCAATGGAAGCGCTCAGGTACAACTCATCCCCCAGCTGCTTTGTTTAGGCAGTTTATGGCCTTCCTTTGGGGGACGGCTTGTAAGTTCATGTAAGTCCAAACACAGTCACTGTTTCCAAACTGGTCTGATGCATACTGCATTCCCCCTGACATAAATTTCACAAATTTCTGATAAGGATTCAGTCCTAAAGACTTGTGGGTTGGTAAACATCATCTCATTGATAAAGCAAAATATGCTTCCTGAAACATTGATAATGTTACATTTGGTTTGTCTAGTTTACAAACAAAGACATACAAAATATTTATCAGCTTAAATGTTAGATACACACTCCGCTACAGACCCACAATGCACTCCATAGGCACACGTGCCTTACTGTATATACAGTATATGAATTGATTGAGCAAGATAATCAGGTGAATGTCATACAGTAGGTTTCCACCCAGACTGTTCTGGTATGCCACCATTTGACAGCCCCTTAGGTGACCCCATCCCAACATATGAGAACAGTGCCCCCTAGTAGCCTGTCTAGTCCAATGGACGTTATGCCTTCCTACATTGATGGATTAATGGCCAGAAGTCCACGTGACCATCATCATCAAGTCCTTCCATGAGAACCCTGAATACAATGAGGACTGTCTGAGATCATTTATGTTAGGTAGAATGCCCAGAGGGGACCGGGCAGTCTCATGGTCTGAACCCCTGCAGATTTAATTTTTTCTTCAGCCATCTGGAGGTTTTTTTTTTTTGTTTTTTCTGTCCTCCCTGGCCATGGGACCTTCCTTTTATTCTATGTTAATTAATGTTCTCTGATTTTAAATCTTATTTTGTCTTTTTTCTCTTTCTTCATCATGTAAAGCACTTTGAGCTACATTATTTGTATGAAAATATGCTATATAAATAAATGTTGTTGTTGTTGTTGACAGCCATAGCATAGCCTGCCCTCTTATTTCCAAATGGATTCCAAATGTAAGATACAGGTCCAGCTTTCTGAGTTCTCTTAAGATGTTCTCAAGGAGGCAAATGACAATAAACAGCATCAAATTACTTTTCAGTCCATGAGTCGTCATAGCTGACATTTTGTCTTCCATCTGACATTTACCAAGGTATTGTTCTCTCCCTTAGACATGGAGAGACGAGCAGTACGTGTGAGCGTGTGTGCCACTCTATTGATATTCTTCCTTCACAAAGGCCTGTTTTCAAACTCTGGAAAAACAAAAGTGGGTGTGCTGTCAGTGAGACAAAGTGATGCATTTGTGTGGAAGCTGCTCTGTTACAATCCAAATGAAAGGCACTATATAGAATACTGATTGATTGATTGATTGATTGATTGATTGATAGCAACTGGGTCACTAGACCATTGTTTGTGATCTTTAATGGTAGTTTCCTCACCGACCCTACACATTTGGCAGCTACAAACAGCATGGAGACCCTCCTGAAATCACAGAAACAGAGAAGGAGGAAGGGGAGTTGTGAGAGAGTGAGAGGGCCCTGGGTTCAAATCCTGTGTGGGCTTAACCTTCTTGGTTTTGCTTTCTCTTCCTTTCGTGTAGACTGCAGCTGCTTTAGCAGACATCAAGTGCTTCCCCCATTGAGACTAATTGCTTTAATGAGTTTACTTAAGATTAACCTTCTCAGATGTGCTTGATCCAATTCTAGGTTGCTGGAGGCTGAACCCATCCTGACAGAGCAGGAAACAGCCCTGGATAGGGTGGCAGTTCTTCACAATGCCCACTCACACATAATGCCCATACTCACACTCACTCAGGGGTCCGTTTGGTTTCCAGTTAACCTTGATCTTTGGGACTGTGTAACGAAAACTGGAGCACAGGTTGTCCTTGTTTTAAGTAGATAATGTATGTGAATCCTCATAAAGCAGGGACCAAGAATGGTTTAATGGTGTCCTTGTGAATATCCTCCTACAAAGGGGAAGCTTCTTCCCGCATTAGGCCTAAGCTTATAGGCGTGAGCTGTTACTAGAGACCTTCAGTCCATGTGGCTAGTCACCTTTCATCATCTCCATCACATCCCTCATTATTTCTGTTTGTCTTTACCTGACAATGTAGTTTTTGCTTTTGCATCCCAATATTAACTTTTCTTGAGAACCTTGTGTATTGCAGTTTTCGGGATATTACACACGCAAGAAATACCAATCACCTGTTCTTCGTTCTTCTTTTGCTTAATTACTTCCATTTTAAGATTTGGCCATAACAAAGCATGTTTCCTTTTGGGTCCAGAAACTCCATTGTAATAACTGCCACACTTGGATGATGTAATACAATATATTATAAAATAAAATAATAATGTAATATGTGAATTTCCCCTTGGGATTAATAAAGTATCTATCTATCTATCTATCTATCTATCTAATAAAATGAGAAATTTGTGATGCAAACAGGGGAGCCTGTCACTGATAAGGGCACACAAGGCACTGAGTTGCAAGGCCGCATGCAGAATGCCATTTCTGCACTCACTCCAACATTGTCCCAGCCATGGGAACCACGTAAATTCAGTGTTTAAAGATTTTTTAGATGTGTTACTGTGGGGTCACATAAAATGAATACTCTTTAAACAAGGGTGGTCTGTACTAGGGGTTAAACCCACACTAAGACAGGTAGAATATGTAAGCACTGCATCGACAAACTTTCAAACATTTGTACAGAAATGACCCTTAATAAATGTACTTGTGTATCCCCAAGTTCTTGTCCTTGAACTCTCTATTATAAAAGGAAATCCTGGGATGAGACTTTCTCGGAGATAATTTCAACTCCCATGAGAGATCAGGTCCCGTGAGGCAAGACTTTTTACCAAGAGATTTTGACAAGTCCCACCTTCCTCTCAAACATTGAAAACCACGCCCACAATCACTTCTCATTCGTGTAAATGCTATTGTCAGACACAGTTCCTGCACTCTCAGCTCCAAGCGGGATGGGAAATAAAAGACTAAGAGTAGAAGACAAAGTAGAACGCCGTAAAGAGGTTCAAAAACGCTGGCACAATACACATGCAGAGCAGGTTAGAAATGATGAAAGTACTAAAGTTCGAAAGTCTCAAAAAACTGATTGTAAAGTTCGCATTAGTGCAAACAAACAGAAATTATTACTCGGTGAAATAACAGAACAGCGAAAACAGATTGAAATATGGACATAGGTGTTATGACAGAAGTATGTAGATATTAATTGGATTTAAACTTTAAGTCGGAGACTTGTAGATTGTCTAATTCGTGTTGCCATCAGGGAAAAATAGAGTTTTTATTCCCAACGAAGAGGCGTTTCCATGAGAAATAAAAGATTTGTTGTTTTCGTGAAAGTGAAATCCGCATACATGAGCGGCAGAGACGCAAAGTGACTGGCACATAGCGCAGGCTGGGGGGTTGGTAAGCGAATCGAGTAGGGGGCTAAGCCCTCTAGTCTTTTCTTAATTTTAATAACTTGAATCATGTCACCTCTTCATCACCAGCACTACTGGATATACAGTGGGCAGCTGTTTACTAAGACTAACAGGCACTTCCAGTTATCTCCAGCTGAAGAGCAAGCAGCTTGAGGGTCCTCACTCTAGTGGCTTTGGAAGTTGTCACTGTAACCCAGTCAGAGAAGTGGAGGATCCTGTCCCGAGTACAAGAGTTACAGGTGCGTGCTGCCTCTCAGGTGGTCGCTGGGTATACTTTGCCTGCCAAGCATCCCTCAGCCTGCTTTATTCATTAATTTAACCAACTGATTATCTTTAGCACAAGTCACTTTGGGCTGATGCACTCGGTTGCTTACTGGCGTTTAGCACAGTGCTTAGCATAATGCCGGCCTTGTGAATTCTTCTTCAGATGAGGTTCTACCAGGTTCTATCTTTACCTTATGGCACATGTCCTTAAAACTGAAGTTGAATCAGGGCCATTCAGTAAGGTGAGAACGCAGGTTATCACTCAACTCATCAACCCTCCAACTCCAGACTCCCCAAAGCTCGCTTTCAGTCCCTTGGCCCACAGAGCAAGGTGCTGAAAAAAGATACCCAACCTCCCCTTACAGCAGTCGGTATGTTTCTGTACATCAGATGTCACTCCCTTGCTGTCTTGAACTGTCGGCATAGTTTTGTCCTAGGCTTTAGGATCTGCGCCTTTTCCTGCTGCTCCCTTCTTTTCTCTAACTGGCATCGTTCCCTATCATTTTTAAAAGAAACCCGAGAGAAACCGGCTTTCAACTCCTCGGCCAAGGTTTAACTGTAACCGGCTGTTGCCCATTGTTTTGGCTGGTTTACCTCCAGGGATCACTGTAGGTCAGGAGCTCCTTCCAAGTCGAGTGTGACATCACCCTGGAGCCAGAAGGCAACAGGGTGGGTGATAAAGAGAGAAGGGACAACAGCCAGGGTTCCGGCCACCGTTTAAACACCTCTCCATTTGCTCACTTTTGTCTTTTCCTTCTGTGCTCTCAAGTCTTTGCCAGCTGTGTGACATCCAAATGTACTACATTAAGCACCAGAACCCTCCAGGAAAGCATGACTCGTCGAGCGCATAAAACAAAATTACTGCTTGGAGCCACATCTGTGTATCGGCTGGAATTTTGGACTCCTCCAACTGCCTGTTTAGTCCCCCAGGGTGCACCCCACTATTTAAAATAACAGCAGCACATCACTCCCTTCTTAGTGACACAGCAATATTCTTTCATCTGACTTGAAAGCATAAAAAAAAAAAAAAAAAACAGAGAAAAGAAAAGCTCAAGACTGTGGTTTACCACTGGGCACAAGGGCAAGAACTAATTCAGGATGTGGTGTCAATCGATCACAGGGCACACTCTGCCGATTTCTTGAGCCCTCTTCATCCAGTTTAGGGTCTCGGTAAGGCAGGGCCTATCCTGGCAGGATTAGGCACAATGCTGGAAACAGGATGAACTATTATATTATATTATATTATATTATATTATATTATATTATATTATA
>JANRMT010062846.1:9316949-9345700 GCA_026402145.1 Polypterus bichir lapradei | reverse complement strand
TCTATCTATCTATCTATCTATCTATCTATCTATCTATCTATCTATCTGTCATATAGTGCCTTTCACAGTTACCTATCATGTCATATCTCACTTTATTGCATGGTGTTCTGATCTTTCATCTCTCTGTCAGACAGTCACCCTTCACTCAGTCAGTCTTTTTTTTGCAAACATCAGTACATACTTCTGACAGACATCCCCACCATACTTTGAGCACCTCTCTCTATCCATGCACTGAACGCAGGTGATGTTGTACGGAGCCGTTAATGGTGAAGACTTTCACGTGATACGTTGACTGGACAGTTTTAGTTTTTTTCTTGACAAGCTCTGGGCCAGAATTAATGTATTCAGTCAATCACTTATATCTTATATGGTACCCTTTCTATTAGTATTTGTCACAGTGTGGTTTGACCTGAACATTTTTATTTTATAAAGTACCCTTCATGGCAACCGGTTAATTATAACATTTAATAAAGTGCCTTGTATGAAAAGCAGTGGTGCAGAGCAATGTAATAAATCAATTAGTCTTTACTTTTTATTCTGTTGCTCTTGGAGATGACAGTCACACAATGCATCCTTAATCCTTCTTAATTTTACATTGTGCCTTTTCATAGTGAGCTCTGACATGAAATGCTTTATTTCATTAAGCTTTGCCCTAAAACAGTGCCTTCTGAAGTGATTGTTCTAACAACAAGAACACTTTTAATACATTCACTAATGAAACAATGGCTGCAGTGCTCCCAGTCCAAATCCCTGGTTGCTGTCTGTGTGGCGTTTTCAGGCCCTCTCTGTGTCTGTGGAGTTTATATTCTCTGATTTTCTCTCCACATCTGAATTACACGCCCGTTAGGTTCAGTAATTGGCAATTCCAAAGTGGTCCCTGTATGTGTGCACGTGAGTTTTTGCCTAAGATGGATGGACGTCCTGTACAGGGGTGCTACAGTCTTAAAAATAAAGGCACCAGAGCAGTTCTGCAGAGCAATCCAATAAGGGAACCATTTTGTGTTCCCAAAAGATTTATCCACATGAAGGTTCTGGAAAGAATCTTTATTTATGGAGATCAGTAAGATGCCCTATACAGTAAATAGCCATGAATAGGTGGCAACAGATCTGTGAAATCCTGATTTTAACAGGACTGCCTACAATAACCCAGGCTAAGTCCATGCTGTGTGTCCCACTAGGTAACCTACTATACTTTGAAGATTTCAGTTTGGTTTTCTACACATTAAGATGTTTTTCAAAGCACGAAGAGCCAACTTCATATGCAAAGAATGCTTCTCAGAATCAGATGGTGCTTTGTCAAGCAGTAGTTCAACAAGGAACCACACAACCCAGTAAAGAACCATGAAGTGCCTTAAAATAAAAGAATAAGCTAAGACTTAAGAACATTATGTTCACCAGAATGGAGCTAGTGGTCTTTTGGCCTGGAGCCCCTACACATTTAGTTTTTTAAGCACTTTAATTTTAAATTTAAGATTTCCTTCTGTACCCAGTCAATGGGACATTTTGCTCCTGCATGCTTGGGAAACTGAAATGACTGGTAAGTCCAGTTACAAGCCTGTCTGTCATACACCACACGCTTCATTAAGAAAGCCAATGGACATGGAGAAGCTGCTCAAACGCCCCGTAGCATCACCTACTGCAGACTCTTCCAGTTCTGTATCATCCTCCTAAGATTCATCCCAAAATCCTGAACACATAACTCTGACTTTCTGAGGTATGCATTTACTTTTATCATAAAGCGTGGCGAGCAATGATACCTGCATCTGGTACTACCAAAAAAAAACATGGGGCCCATCAGACTATGAAGACATTTGGAAACAAAGCATGCCGCTTACAGAAGTAAATTGTTTGACTTTTTAAAAAGAAAATCTTGAGACTTCACCGAAAGCATTCTAATGTGTTTGTACAACAAGCCAGCGGGCACTTTGGTCGTCACCTTGTTGCACGTTGAACTGCCAAATATAAGAAGGCACACAATTACAGAACGGCTCGTCTTTCCTTATGTAACAGAAAAGTCCACACAAGTCAGCAGCCTGCAAACTCAAGCGTATTCCTCTCATTTTGAGAAACTTGTGCGAATCCAACAAGCCCAGGTTAGCCGTTAAAAAGACAAATGGACACTAAATTTGAGTATTAAACACCCATGTGTCGAGTTTCTTTTCAATGCATACTGTGTGCATTTCATTTATTATGTACACTGTATTTAAATGTTGAATATGTATTTACTGTTATTTATTAATGTCTGCTCTTCAGGGGCTAGTTTACATTAAAATTACTGCTAATAAAAGGGCCATTTTTTTGAAAAAAAGAGACAAAACTGCATCTTAGGGCCAGATGGGTTGAGAACCAATGCTGTAGCCCAGCACTCTCCTTCCTGTCACCTGACATGTGACTAACAAGGTAAACAGGGACACAAGCCTGATGGGTGACGTCTTCAAGTCGCTTCATAAGCGCAAGGTGCCGTCTCTTCTTCATCTTTTTCTTTTATTTTTTAAATTCAATGTGATATAGCATAAGAAATTGAGACACACTGGAATTGGGGTTGACCCAAACCCGTTCTGGTGTGTGTGTGTGTGTGTGTGGCACAGACCAAACTGGAGTCACATTTCTGTGTTAGTTGCGGTAGGTGAACATTATTCAGTGCATTGATGTCATCCCATTGTGCATCTTCAGCGCTTTTCCTGGAGTCACTCACATCCTTGTCATTAATCTTTTAGGAAATATTAGGGGCAGCATGGAGCAGATATGCATAAGGGAGACAAGAGCAATGGGATCCTTCACTTTACGTGGGGGCTGGATGAATGTGTGCATTAACCTGATCTGGAAACTGGAAAGAAAGAAAGAAAGAACGAAAGAAAGAAAGAAAGAAAGAAAGAAAGAACGAAAGAAAGAAAGAAAGAAAGAAAGAAAGAAAGAAAGAAAGAAAGAAAGATCTGCATGGTTAGGGGGGTAGCGAGACAGTGCAGCATTGGGGGCCCTGTCTTTATTGTAGGACACTGCCTTGCCTCCACTGCTTGTTCTTGCTGTCCTCCATTGCTTTAGTTCACTACTCTCACTAACTCTGCATCTCTATGGCAGATCAGGAAACCGGGTGAACAGGACTGAAGCTGGGGCTCAGAGTTTGTCCCTATCCTATACACTCATTAGCAAGTTACTTTGAACCTATAGGTAGATCTAAATTTGTCTTGTCAGAACATATATTGTAACCAGTGGAACTCGGACCTCTGGTCCTCGAAGAAGTGCCTCTCGTGAAACACAGCACCCCTGATCACTGCACTGAGGTTGCCGTGATGCCCTTCAGTGTCGGCAGATGCTCTGACAGACTTGCCACATGCTTGTGAATCCACTGCTGTCTTGGTTACCATGTCATGAGGTCGCACCTCCACTTAGGACCAGAGGCCTATAATATGGCGGCAGAAGCCTCTTTGCTCCTTTATGATTTCTATTGCCCTCGGTGTGAGTAACCTGTGTTTACAATGAAAATAATTAGTCAGTCTGTGCAATGTGCTTCACTGTTGGCAGAGGTCGCCACGTTTCTTTTCCTGTCAGCAGTGCCACATGCCTGCACTGCTTTGTTTTTTCTGTCAGCTAGCCTGTGTGGCCAGGCCAGGTTACTGTGAGTGTCATTCATTTTTTTTTTGTTACCATCAGTTCTGCTTTTTCAGCTCAATTGTACCCACATTGTTTGTAGTGTCAATTTAACAATTGACAGAAATCGAATGCTCAAGCTTTGGATCCTCATTTTTCAAAAAACACATTTTTTTATTACAGTGAGTGTTAGTTCGTATTACTTGCTGATATTACTTTGGGCCACAAAAAGTTCAAAAGACCTGAATCTAAAAAATAAACCTGATGCTTCAAATAAGCCTGTCCCTGAAACATAACCCCAAAAACGCCAAGATCTAAAAGTCCCAAACAGACAAGGGGAATGGGTTAAAAACCATGGCCCATAGTAACATTTCTTAGAATATATAATTTATTAATGAAAGCTATGTACAAAACTGTAATCAACACCAAAACCATACTATACTATCCCATACTATTTTCTAAGCGCACTTTAATCCTGAGCAGAGTCATAGGAAGTTGACACCTATCCCAGCAAGTATAGGGTGCAAAGCAGGATCAGTACTTGGACAGGGAGCCAGTCCATTGCAGTATCAACACTAAATATGAGCAAAATTTTCAAAAGCAAAAAATTCCAATGAGAACCAGCAACATTTTCAAGAGAATCAACAAAAGAGAAACCAAACAACACAAGCAGGAGTGAATGCTTAGTGCCAAGGCAGCTCGGGCTTCTGTATAGGCCAGGTGGCAGCTGCAGCGTCGGGCACCCACCCCCTTGGCCTCAACATATTAAGAAATAATCAAAAACATGCAATGTTGATATAATTCAAAGATGACCAATATTACAAAATGATTGAAACAAAGAAAAGCACTTAAGGAAAATCGTTTAACAGAAACGTTGACATTACCAAATACTGTATATCTAAATAAAAAAAAAAAACAAGATTAACTAGGATAAAAGAAGTTAAAGTTCGAGATAGTGTCCTGGTTAAGCCATGTCACTTGCTTTGTTTCCTTGAACTACAAGTTTTATATTTACTGGCTTTGGCAGTCACTTTTGTTGACTGAATTCCCACCATCGCCTCGTCTCGCCTGTTTCTTGACTAAGAATTCGACTGTCCCATCTCATCCCCTGGGCTATCTCTTTCACTTTCTGACGACACAGTTCCTCGTTTTGTGGGCATAACAACCAGATCCACCAGCAGGTTCCGGGGCACTTCGCTCAGCCTGCTGTCCTCAGAGAGGGCCCATCTAGAGCACTACGTGTAAAGCATGTGCTTACTGCCCTCTAGTGGATCATCCATACTACTTACTGAGAGGGTTCTTTTGCTTATTGCCCTTGTTTTACCATTCTCTTGTTTTGGCCCACTTAATGACCACCTTAGGCTCGGTGAGCTTTTGGATGTTTGCAGGTTGTCAAGTTACAAGTTATCAAGTTCTCAATTCCAAGTACTGTTATCAAGTACACCCAAATTTCTTTTAAATCTCTGGGATTGCTACGTAGATAAAAAGAATTTTTTTTTTTTTTTCTAATGTTGCGTGACTGTAATCAGCAATCCTAAGCTGCCGGGAAGACAAGAGCCTAGCAGAGCCACTCTCCGACGATGATGGGCGAGATTTCTGAGAACTGCTCCTTCTGATGGGAAGCTCAAGTATTCTGAGAGGGCTTTGGCCATCGGTGAAGAAGGGCACTAATGAATCAACGAGGTTCTAAAAAGACAAGAAACGTCACGGAAATAATTGTATCCATACAAATTTAAAATAGAATCTAAGGAGACAGTGGGCGTGGCATCTTTAGTGCCCTCTTAAAAAAGATTCTTTTTTCCGTTTGTTCCTTGGCTTGTCACAGTTGCTGGGTAACCATCTCAATAGGCATCAGAGAGCTAGCGCCTTCGGACGGGGCGAGGCCTCACAAGCCACATGCACATTGGCATCCTGTGGTATTAGAGTTTGAAGGGAATGTCCACTGACGCTGACTGGTAGTGAGCAGTAGTGGACCACGCCATTGTGGTAGGAACACAACAGTGAGACATAAAAAATGAAATGGAGTGAGTGAGTGAGTGCAGATTGAGGATGTAAGGCAGAAAGCATGTGGGCCCCCAGGTATGATTTGAAAATTGACGCTAAGTACATGTCCGAGAGAGAAAAAGGTCTACAGTGTTTGGCGGGGGGGGGGCACTACAAAGCATAAAAAGCGTGAAGTCAAAGGGTGACACACGTTACCTTAACTTACACTGGATAGCCACAGAAGTTGGAACATTAGACATGCATACCCATATAAGGTTGCACCGTATGCCAGTACTGAAAAAGTACATAAAACCCAATTGTGAAAACGGTACGGTAGTAACATTTCTTTAACATTGGGAGTGGAAGTAGTTCTCAAGAACCTCAAAACAGTCACACTCGCAACACAGCCCCCCAAACCTCTCTCCACCACACTCCTCTCTGTTATACATATGCTATATAGTTCGACTTACCATTGGGGATCTCTGCCAACCACACCCTTCCTCTCGCTCTTTGAATGTGTAGATTTTTGTATAAACCCCCTGCAGATTCTAAGGGTCCCCCACTCCGCTCCTTGCATTGATTGGCAAAGTGCCATGTGGCAGAGGAGGGTAGGGGAGTGGGGGTTTAGTAAGCTGGTATTGGCTTCAGTATCATTTTGGTATCAGTACTGAGATCTAAAAGCTGGTATCAGTACCCAAGTCTAAATTTCAGTGCGAATCCAACACAACTCATGTAAATAATAACCAAACTTTAATGATCTTTCAGTCTCCTACCGGAATGAATGCAGGTGAGCTACTGAGGTGATGTGAGCCTGATGTAATATGTCAGTTCCAGTGAGGACAATAATTAATGAAGCTCAGACATTATGAAACACAGACGGCATTAGTTTTACACCGGAGAGCGAGTGAAGTAATTACTACCGGAGGACTTCTAGTTTTACTCCCATGCGAATCTCTCATGTCAGGAACTTTGTACTGCACGTTCATGTCTCAGTAAAGATTACGGAGCCTTTTACCTTCTATGAAAAGTCTGTGAAAAATAACTCCAGGTTAGACTAGTCTTGTGTGAATCGACATATCAGTAAAACGGTCATTTGAGCAATTCAGATGGGACTATAATTGCAAATATCCTCTAGTAATAATTACTTTACACAGTTCTTGAAGTAGAAAAAGAATGGCACCGGTACTCCATGCTGTATGTGCCGAATAACAGAGGAATGGAGTAACCCCTTCAAAGGTTTGAAGGTGCGCTAATATACACAACTTATGTCAAACCGCTCAGGGATGGGGTCCCCCTTGGAGGTGTGAACAGACTTATTGCTGTTATAAATAAGGGCTGCTAATGTGGGACTGACGGTACACACCAGTACACACATATTAACTACCAGTATTCACAAGGCAAGAATAGGGGAAGGTCGGTATGGGGTCCTGGTGCATACAGGCCCAAAGCCTGACTTTACTCCACCCACATCCTGGTGTAAAACTAAGCCAGTGCAAAAAGGGCTTAAGATGTCTGATATTTTTGATAGGAAACTGTTATGTATTCTAAAAGAAAGATGTGCAGTCTTGGAAGAAAAGAGACCAGGACCGGGAATTAAGACACAATCAAAAAACATGGGGAAACCCAGGCACATTTTCAGAGGAATCCAAAACAGTAAGCGAAAATCAAAAGTCATTAACAAAAATGATATCAGAAGTTCAGTAAATGTTAAATAATCTTTTGGGATTTATCTAAAACCTCGGATAGAAAATGGCCATAAAAATGACCCTTTTAACCTCTTTTCATAATTGACATCAAGGCTGTGACCGAGGTGACCATGACTATACAAACTGACTAGCGCCATAATGACAAAGTAACAAAATGGCATCCAAACAAACAACAAAGACCAATGTTGTGAAGGAGAAATTCAAAACAGAAACCCAAAGACATGAAATGACTACCAACAAATACTCCTGGGAGTCTAGAAATTCTTAAATGCCATTGAAAAACAGAAAGTGTTATTCAGTAAGACGAAGAAAAATGAAAGAACGAAGTCAAACCACAACAAAAGGAGTGCAAAGTAGAAATAATGGATTTGTGATCAGAAGTTTGAAAAGCAGAAAAAGTGTCGATATCAAGAATCTGTCCAATCTTTCGTCTAAACCAAACTACTAAACCAAAAATTAACGCTGAAGCCAGAAAAAGGGTCTGTAACACTAATAAACAATTCTAACAACCATGTGCAGTGATTTCTTTTGATTTACCTGCAAACTCAGATGACAAGGAAGCGCACGGTGCCAACCTTTTATCTTGTGAAAGTGATTACATTGGCATCGTGCACAGCCAGGGGTTGTTGCATAGCAACACCATGACAACTGGTGCACAAAATAGTGGCATCTATGAAATCATTGCATGGATTAGAAATGCATTGGAAAGAATGTACAAAAGTGTTTAACCATTGCAAAATTATTTTTAATCAAATATTAAAGCCAACATTGGGTTCTACTACCTCAAAAAGCCATCTCCATATATAGGGTGTAATTATATGACCCAAGGGGGGGGGAGAAATTGAATGAAAACAAACACAAATCATAACCATGACAAACTAAAGGCAAGATATTGGGTTAAAATTTCAAGTCTCTGCCAAATGCAACTGTAAAGTTGGTGTAAGAGGAGCACTAGCGTAGTCAGCAGGGTCTGACCATCAGTGAAAAACCACCAAGTTAAGATGGAGACACCACAAGAATAATTTTGCTTATTTTTCAGCAGTAAGAAGTTGGCAGGCACCTGTGGTTATTAGCATTTTCATTTTTGTTTAATCAACCAGACAACATCTTAGGGTATCCCAGTCTTCTCTTAATTAACTCTTTGAAGAATTGCACACAATGGAAATGGTAAAATGTTTTGACTATAGTTGAAAGATTTGTAAATGCTAGCATAGCTTCTTTGAGAAAGACGTAAACTGTAACTTGAGTAGATTATCCCAAAATAAAATGTTAAGTTTTATAAGAGTTCTGTGGTAAGAGCTAGAAGACATCTGTCGACTGTTCATTGCAGATGGAGCTTCATTCTGAGTGTCATCAACATATGTATGCATTGGTCTTTGGACACACCTGCCTTCTCTAATTATGATCTAAATCCTTAAGGAATAGAATGACACTTCGACTCCAGCCAAGATTTAAGATTCAAAGTTTAAGGCATGCGGCATGGTGGCGCAATGAGTAGCGCTGCTGCCTTGCAGTAAGGAGACCCGGGTTTGCTTCCCGGGCCCTCCCTGCAGGGATTTTGTATGTTCTCCCCATGTCTGCGTGGGTTTTCTCCGGGTACTCCGGTTTCCTCCCACAGTCTAAAGACATACAGGTTAGGTGCACTGGCAATTCTAAATTGTCCCTTGTGTGTGTGTGCGTGCCCTGCAGTTTGTTGGCTGGGATTGGCTCCAGTTAAGATATAGCAGGTTGGATAATGGATGGATGGAAGTTTAAGGATCTGTCAGGTATACATCTAAGGATACTGATAGAGAAATACTAGTGTAGTCAGCAGGATCTGAGCTTACATGAGAAAGAGTTTGTCTTTGGTAACCGGCGCAGGAGATCTCAGAACTGGATTTTTAGTTTTATTAGAGTTCCAGGAGTTAAAAGACATCTATGGATTGTTTGTCACAGACCGATTTTCATACTGAGTGTCTCCAGCACATGCATTCCCGAGTGAGACAGCATCTTTGGGCACACCTGCCTTTCCTAATTGAATGCTATTAGAACTTAAATGCACAGAGAGAGGCATGAAGGATTTTTAGTTTTATTAGAGGATGTTAGCATACATCCATTGACTGCATTCTAGAATGATCTTCATTGGCTGGTGTCATCATTGTTTAGGCACTTCTGTCTTCCCAAAATGAGCTCTGTTCGTACCCTCAATGACACCCTGTTCTGAGTCCCTAGAAGTACCAGTATGGGTAGCCTGCAGCCGTGCGTCCCTCACCATCTTTTTGGTCAATCGTGTCAGTTAGGCAAATTTCCTTCTGAATTCAATTATAACTTGATTACCCCCTAAAGTGCCCAGTTTAAAGGCCAGTTAGGGTCATTTGAAGCCATTTAGCGCTAGAATTTGCTGGCGCTGCGTAAAATGCACTGTATAGGCTCTGAACTATATACCGTATGTACTCACGTATAAGTCAGGTCTTGAAACCCAAAAAATTGATCATAAAATCATACCCCGACTTATACACCCATTGAAAAATGCAACACTTCATTTTTTTTTTTTTTACATCTTCATGCCTCCTCGCAATCTCTCATCAGTTTCTCAGACACATCGAATTTTGTTGCAGCAGCACAGTTACCAATTTCTTTCGCCACTTCAACAACGTTTAATTTAAAACCAGCTTCAAATTTTCTTCTATTCGAATGTTCCATCGTTGATAAGGGATGCTCTTACGACAAAGGTGAATGAGGGTGTGTGATACAAAAAACAGAAAACAGTGCAAACGTCGCTTCAGGATAGTTTGTGTATCACCGTGTGGTCACGTAGGCACAATAGAGAGACAGAGATAAGTTAGGAGCACACGCTGATACAGCGCATTGCCACACCCACATAGAAAAAAAAGGCAGTGTGCTCCATGGTAACTCTCTCAGGTGGTCGGGCATTAGCATATCATAATCTTTTGGACCAATAATGGGAGTTTTCCGCATTCGACTTATACAACCGACATTATAAAATACCAGAAATTATCCGGTAAAATCAAGTCCTGACCTATCCGCAAGTATATACGGTACTCTTATTCTGTATGTATGTATGTGGTAGCCAGAATTTATTTGTTGTATTTTCTGTTTCATTGTTGCTTTGTTAGTTTTAGTTCATTATTCTTCATGTTTCTATGTTAATTTAGTTATGTTTATTTAATATTTAATATTATGTACTGTCATTTTTAAATGTACTGCCATTTGCTGTACTTTGTGGGTGAAGTCCTGGGAGGCAGGGCCATCTTTTGGCTTTATATGTGTGCTAGAAAGAGAAACCCAGCAGTGGAGCATTAAGGTTGTATTGGATTTAACTGAGTTTGGTATGTGTGCAAGTAGACAAGGTTTGGGAAAATGGGTCAATTCCAGGAGATTAAAAAGTATGAGCATCAAAGCTAAAACAGAAGAAAACAATCATGGTTCAAAAAAAAAAAAACAAAAACAAAAGTATATTTTTTTAGCAAAGAGATTGAAAGAGCAATAAGTAAAAAGGTTTTGAATCCGCCGCTCAGCCGAAGAAGTGAAATCCACGTGGCCCTTTTAATCCATCGCATCATGCCATTACCTGACCCAAACAACAGGTACCTTCGCCCTAATGACAGAAACTCCAAATTAGAGACAAGTATAGAAGCCAAGATGGCCGATACCCTTTATAGTCTTTTGGAGGCCTCACATTCCATTTTGCCATGTCTGAGACTCCATATCACAATAGTATATTTCCCAAAAGATTTCCATGGATCCAACTTCTCATCCACTTGGGTTGCTAAGACCTGGAGCCTGTCATGGCATCTTCAGGCACAAGGCAGACAGCAGCCCCAGTCAGTGCACCAGTCCATAGTACAGTATGGCACTTTAACACATAATCAGAGCTGGCACCTTTCAACAACTCGAGAGGGCCCAGAGCAACCATTAAGGGCGTTGAGCAAGTTAACAGATTTTGTGTGAGGAGGACGATTTTCCATATTTTGTTATTTATTTATTTATTTTTTTGTTTTTACATCTGTCCCTGTCTTCCTACATGACAATCATTAGAGTTGAGATTTCAGGGAAAATCCGGGGAACTAATCGGCCTGCCAACAGGACAAAAGAGAGCTTAGTTTCCGAGGAGGCAATTGATAAGAAATAGTCAGCCTGCGTCACCCTTGTATAACAGGCAGCTAATTCAATCAAGCATTTAACTTTGAAAAATGAAGTTTATGTGCTGAGGACAGGTCTATTCTGGGAAGCTAATTTGATCTTTTGTCATTAAGCTCCAACAATAGCATTTTCAAACTAATGCTTTTTATCAAATCCAAATGAAATTAGCCAGATTGGATACACTTTTGAAGGCATGCTGGACAAGGAGCTTGGAGGAAGGCAAACGATATCCAGCTGGAAATGCCGTGAATCTTCATTGTTTTACCTGAAGGAGCCGTGTATTTCATGTTTTATGTTTTGGATGCCTTTTAACATTGTTTATTTTTTTTTAACTCCATTTTGGCAGCAATTCGAATTGGGTTTTGCCATTGGTGATATTGTTTGCCAGTCACATTTGGATCTTCTAAGGTTTAATTTATTTAATTATTCACATATATGCAGTAAAGTACAGCTGGTAGTAGCCTTTTGTCTTGCAGTGTGAGAACTAAAACACCGTCTAATAGCAGGAGCACCATGATTGATTGTTGCCTTCTTAAATAATGCTGGGATAGACTTGTAACGCTCTGTGACACACTGACCAGCAGCATCGTTGTGGGGGGCTTTAGCTCCTGCTGTCAGGCGTTGATCCCCTAATCAATGAGCCAGTATAGGGTGGTCCAGATCTAATTATGCAATTTTCATTACGCTATAACTTATTAAGTTTATTACATAGAAAATCACACGAAAAATCCTGGACCATCGAGAAGTGTGCGAACTGACGACATGAAGAATCGCCTTTACACCGAACTGGAATCGTCCCCACATAAATCAAAGTCATCCAGACGATCTGGATCTGCATAATTAGATCTGGACCATTTAGGTTTCTAGCCCCCAGCCCTTATTCCTCCTGTAACGGCATTCTGACTCAACTGCAATGGGAACCAACGAAGCCCCCTCCATCTAAAACTTGTCACCCATAGTAAGTGCCAGAGTTTATGAATTTCCTAACAATAGCTAGAAAAAAAATAGATCTGCAAAGTGTATAAAAGAATTAAAACAATCAAAGCAAATAATAAAAAAAATAATATGTGTGTCCCTGTGACATTTTACCCTATCCCATTTATTTTGGGAGTGTAGAGTGCAGCCATTGTTCTGCTTGCGTTTTATATTCTTTCTAACTTTTTGACTCTTAAGTGATGTAGTGACCTTCTCATTTCTGTTTTTCTCCCTTTCTTCAGCCTGACGAGCTGACAAATGCTCTTGAGATCAGCAACATCGTGTTCACTAGTCTCTTCGCTCTGGAGATGCTACTTAAGGTTCTTGTGTACGGACCCTTCGGCTACATTAAAAACCCCTATAACATCTTTGACGGCATCATCGTGGTCATCAGGTAAGCCCACCCTCCTGTTTACCTCTCAGCCTGTTTTAGAAGAGTGGAGTGGAGACACATTTCCATTGTAGGACATCATGTGTTTTCTAGGACAGTCATTCATATTGGACCACAAATTTACATGTCCTGAGTTCTTAAAAAATGTTTTATTTGTTGCTAAAATATAAACACAGAAAACTGAAAACTGGTTGGCGTCCTAAAAGGGCAAAGTTCTGTGTAATTTAGAAGGGTGGAAGGGCAGATACATTTAGTCAAAGCTGAGTGTTGTTCCACTTGAGAACATGAGAGGTGGTTCCTCAGTCTGGTAGAAGTCCTTCTAAAGCAGTTGTTGATGACCCGAGGGCAAAATGCCTTTCCTTGAGGTACAAGGCGTTGTTCCATAGGTGTTAAAAAATACACAGTTTATTAGCAAATGACTGGCATAAGATGTTTTAACGATGTCTAAAATTTGGCAGAATGATCAAATGACCCACTTAGTGTTTTCCTGGTGGGAAGAGGTTGTGCCTCATCTGAATGATAGCAATGATGCTCCTTTCCTTAATTCCCCTGTGATTGAGTTACCACCTTTTCCATTGATGAAATCGAACCAGGAGGCTCTCCCAGCAAGATCCCCAACACCAAAGGTCTAGAGAGGTGGAGAGAAGGATCAATGGCAGCATTGAGACAAGCAAGATATTGGAGAAGAGACCTTCAAAAATGACACCATGAGGGACATCTGGGTCATCGGTCACAAACAAATTAGGGAAAGGAGTATCATCGTTGCCATTCAGTTGAGGTCCAACCATGAGGTGTAACACCCTCCCTACCAGGGAAGTCCTAAATATCAGAAGACCCTTACAGTGATCATTCAAAAATCATTAAAACTGTATGAAAGAAGTCCTTCATTAGTGGTGGATGCAGTCCAGTTTCTGTAAAGCTCCTCTGAAGGTGGCTTTTATTACTTTCAATAATTCTATGGACAAAAGTGCTCAGAAACCTTGGATAATCAAAACAAAAGAATTAGTTTTCAAATCAGTTTATATCACTACAAAAACAGACTTTAGAGAACTGTTTTACACTTGCTCTTCCACATTAAACAATACTCCTTTTCCTTTCTTCTGTCCTGTCCTTCTCCGAGGTGAGATTTGTCTTTCTTCTATCCTGACTCCAAATCACCTGGGTGAGGCAAAATGATTTCCTTTTTGACAGACCTGGGAGTATTCCCAGTGCCACAACATTATAGCCAGGAAGTACTTCTGGGTCAGGCATAACCCTCCTAAAACCAGAAATCCTTCTTCCCCTCAACTCCCCCTTCCCACCCCAAGGGCAACTCCTAAGAAACCTAGCAGGGCCGCCCATTAGGCCTACAACTCCAGTGCCGCCCTGTGGGTGTGGATATGAAAGATCCACTGGAGGGATGCTGCCATGTGGTCCCAGAAGGAAGTCTCTTTCCGTAAATCCATTATAATATTCCAGTTGGGACAGGATACACCCACCATCCAACCTGGGATGGCCATCCATCCATGGGAATAATTCATCATGAGGATCTCCCAACTGTGTAATGAACCGTCAGCCCTAGTCAGGGTTCCAGCCAATCCATGTTGTCCATGAATATTTCTGTTTGATTTTAATTCCAAGCTTTTGGTTAGTGGTCTGCGGTGGGCTGGCGCCCCGCCCGGGGTTAGTTTCCTGCCTTGCGCCCTATGTTGGCTGGGATTGGCTCCAGCAGACCCCCGTGACCCTGTAGTTAGGATATAGCGGGTTGGATAATGGATGAATGGATGGATGGTTAGTGGTTTGTTGACAATGCACTGATAGCTTAGCCTGTGTGATCTGGTTGTCTTTAGCGGACCTCCTCATACTTCTCTGGAGTTACCATATGTGCAGACAGTTTTTAGAACGGTTGTTCCAAGACCAGTATTGTAGCAGATAGCTTTGAAAATATAAATCTCTCTTGGTAAGCTCTGAAAAAGTCTGAACGGAATTTCATTTGAGATAATATAGATCATCACTTTTCCACTGAACTGTAGAGGGTGCATTGAGATTCTTCCAGTTGATCAAAATGAATCACAAATGATTTTTCATAGCACAATGTTATCACATCTGGTACTATTGCTGTTTAAGGCATTAAATCCAAGGCTGTCCAAGAGATATACAGAAATGTTTGCCCAAAACAGTTTAAGAGCAGGACATCTGATAGCTCTTGCAGTGGGTTCTGCTTTAGCTGAGATCCTAGAGCATGTAATCAATGAGTTGAATTGGGGTTCGCTTGGCATATATTGAACTAGAGTGTGTGTTGGTGAATGGCTGAATTCCATCAAAAGGTACGTTCCTTAAAATATGTTAATATAGTCTGGAGATGCTGCCTGAATCTTCATTCAAATAAGCCAGTATCACCTCAGGAACTCATAAAGGTGAAGGATGAATGTGATGAAGAAGATACAAGGTACAAAGTTCATAGAAGAAAAAGTGTGTCGCAGGAAGAGTAAATCTGAGGCATAGTTTGTGCAAAGTTGCAAACTACAGGTGGTGATAAAAAGCTAAGGAAACAGTTGGAGATTATAGGATACTCCTAAAAAGAAATCTCTTAGAACGGCCCCATGTAGAGTTCTGTCTCACTTCTGTACTCCAACAGACTCCAGTTTCAACCTTCATGATCTTTTTTTTAAAATCGCTGATTTATATGCAGGTTCTTGAATTGGTCAAAATACACATGATGTGTCTTATTTCCACCCCTTTCCAAGTGGAGCAGTAAAAACAGTGATTGAAATGGCCTCTGGTTTCTCCTGTCTTTGCATCTTGTCACATCCAGTGTTTGGGAGATCGTTGGCCAACAAGGTGGAGGGCTTTCTGTCTTGCGGACGTTTCGCCTGATGCGGGTGCTCAAACTGGTGCGCTTCATGCCAGCTCTGCAGAGACAGCTTGTGGTCCTCATGAAGACCATGGACAACGTGGCCACATTCTGCATGCTGCTTATGCTGTTCATCTTTATCTTCAGGTAAGCAATTGGTAGTCAAATGGGAAGTCCAAAACCATAAAATCCTCCACAAAGGGAAACTTAAATTGAATATTTAAATTTTATTAATCAAATAATTAAACATGACTATTGAACAGTTAAGAAACTAACAAGGGACAGTGATAGACTGAATAAGTTAACCACTTGAGTGCGTCGGTATTCTATATACATTGAGTTGCTGTTTGGAGGTGCAGGCTGGCCAATCAGATTGTTCACTCTGTTAGGTTGATTCAGGTAGATGCACATGAGCCGTGAATTCTACTCATCACCAGGATGCTAGGCATGCCCAACCAACTGCACTCTCTCAGTCCAGTCATCCCCCAGACTGCAAATATGTAGCCAGTTATCATGTCTTCCCAGGTGACTGGCCTGTCTTCTACTCTGAAAGCTTTACATTTCAGGGGCTGTCGTATTACATTTGCAGTCTACACCTCACCTGAACTTCTCTCCTTCTGAAGCCTCCCAGCATTCTCCACTGTGCAAGAAACAAAGGGGATGCAATAATTCAGTTTCTGGCATCTGCTACTAGATACCGTAGAGCTCCAAGGCTTTTGAGGCAGCTCTCTTGTTACCTCCAGGGGTGATGGAGTTCTCCTCAGCTGTGCTCCAGTGAAGCTCAAAGTGCGGTGCTAGCAAAGGGTTAAGCAGCTCACCAGCTGCATTGTCAGATCAATTTGTTTTCAAAAAAGATCCATGCATTGAAAGAGCCGTAGCCTCCCTCATTTACATTTCCTATTCTATCGTTTCTAAGAAGTCTAGACGAAAATACTAGGAATAATTATAGGAAAGGTCAGACTGTCCCTTTTGGTACCCGTCAATAACGGCGAGATGCCTGCGTCACTGGTCATGTAAATGTGGGCTCTAACCGCCTCTGCCTTTTGTTTTATATTTAGCATTTTGGGGATGCATCTGTTTGGCTGCAAGTTTGGCTCTGAGAGGGATGGGGACACTCTGCCTGACAGGAAGAACTTCGACTCTCTCCTTTGGGCCATTGTTACAGTCTTCCAGGTGAGAGACAAATGGAAAATGCTGTGCTGAATATGGAAAAAAAATCCTTACTAGCAAAGCACACACAAACAGTAAAATAGTTGCTTGCTGTGCTATAGATTTTCTGTCCCCTTTTATTTCTTAATTACATTTACAGCATTGTCTCCTTAGGGGAGGGAGGTTTGCAAAACACCAAACAAGCAACTTTTATCCAAGCAGATACGTGTGTTCACGGTGTCCCTGCTTTACGGACACTTTATCTGTTCAGAAATCCTCATGGAAATCCAGCTCTCCAGATGACATCAGTTATCGCCGTGTCATTAAGCTTCCAGTTCCTGCCAACTGAGTAAAAGGAAGTAGCGACCAGTTCCAGACATTAAATACTGCTGCCAGGATTGCTTAAATTAATTAATTTATTTATTTATCTGTCATTTCTCCAGTGATGCCACAGTCACTGTCATTTGTCTTATGGGCTTCGCCCTCCAGTGCCCTCATTTTTCATGGCTGAAGGCATTGTAGTGTTTGTGGTCACTAGGATGCTGCGTGTTGCCCATGATGACCACGATGTAAAAGATAGTCATGTGGTTTGAAAAGCATCCTCACAAAAATAATTAAATAAATAAACTCCTGGTATTTGGTTTTTGACTACAAGTTTATCAAACTCCCTTGAACTTGAAGATCGATGATCATATCTTTTGACTTGGCGTGTATTGATGTCTGTCTTCTCTTCTGCAAGTCATCTAAATCTCTGTCCATGGATTCAGTTAAAATTGGACTGAGAGGACTGCTATGGAAAAAATCCCAACAGACCCAGGTCCCAAGTGCCATGTCCAGTCATATACAAGCTGTGAATGCCCCTTACTCTAGCAGTGCCACGCTGCATTTATAGTGGATGCTTCCTTCTGCACATTCTTTATATACTTCTGTCCACACACCTACTCAGCCCTTACTGAACTTTGTGTGGATGATTTATAGTGGAAGGCTCATATTTTGACTTTCAGACTCTTTATTACATAGACCTAAACAGAGGGCCCCAAATGCCCGCTTTAGCTCTCATATGTTTACTCTTACCAGCCTGTCACAAACCAAACACAAACAGGAGAGAAGGTTTACAGATTTAATCATGCATTATAGATTAACATGAACTTAAGGTTCCTAATGTGCCTAAAAAAGAAGCACAGTGTAAAGAGTTTGACAAATCACACCAGTACAACCTGAATGGGCAGCAGCTCTTCTTGCTAGGAGACTAGACGTGAGGCTTCTAATATGCTCAGGTAACCGGGTGGCTCTTTGTCTTAGTTAGCTGATTGGTCTCTGAATGGATGAAATGATAGAGAGACTGAGCATTTCTCTTTTACTCTGGATTTATGCTGGTCTTACACTTCCTTGATGCATCTCTTGACCCAATGAGACATTGCAGCGTAGAGGCTGACCTCCGTTTCACATCCAGGCCTCTGCTTGCCAGTCCTGTTTAGTCACAGCTTACGTTTCTGAAACTTCTTCCAACTCAGTTTTTCACTGTACCACTTGGGCTCAAGCAAACTTGTTTTTGTTCTTCTCTTTTACCACTTGAAGTTTGAGGTCCCTAGTTCTTAATTTGTACTGCTTCTAGTCTGGTATTCTCTGAGCAGAGCACACAATATCTGAGTATACCTGTTTTTTCTTACAGTCTGTAGTCTTCTTGGTAGCAAGGTCTTTATCTGTCTAAATTGGTATGTGGTGAGTAGAAGAAGTTATACATTTTTCTAACTGCATTACCATCCTCTTCATCTCTTCACACTTCTATGTGGGACTGATGTTGCTGATCAGCCCTCTCCACACAGCTCCTTCTTGCACCTCCTTCCCAGTCAGACCCTTTTCCTTTGAATCTTCTCATACTTTATCCATTCACCTTTGCTTTGGCCTCTCCTGCTCTCTCTTCCCAAGTACTTCCATTTCTATCACTCATATATAGCACAAAGAATTGAGAGGTTGGGATCCAGCAGGATGCCCCATTTAATTTTGACGTCCGAGGTATGAAGAAATCAGAAACATGTGGAACAAAAGATCAGCTTAGCACCATGAATGGAAAAGACTTCATAAAGGCCAAAGCTCCACTGTCCTTATAAGCTGGTCTGCAAACGAACACCGACTTCCAGTGACAGTTTCATTTATGTAAGGTTGGGACCAGAAGGGGTGTCACTTTGTGAACAAAAGAAGTGACCTCAACAGTCTTCCAGGGTTTTCTCCTCTTCCACTGTATGGGGGCAGACTGAAAAAACGGTAGTGATGGTGTCACAATTAAGTCCTTCCCTGTATTTACCCAGCACATACCCGTATAAACTCTCCTTATGCCCACATGTCTGACAGTGTTCATTGTTCAGGTTTCTCTAAGTGCATTATCCTACTATTATAAATAACAAACTAAATAACACCAATGATTTGTTTAAAAGCCCATCCTGGTGTCAGGTGGCTCAGTGAAAACAGCATGCAAAGGAAATGGGAGTCAAAAACCGCTGAAGGGGGAGTGTCAGGTTCACGCACAGGATTGTCCATTTTGTTTTCTTCTTTTACGGTTTGGTGGCATTGTTTTGGTGACATTGATTTGTTCCAAGTTGGTGAGTTTCATTCATTGCTTTTTTAAAGGGGTGCCACAGCTTTGTGTATTGTTTTTTATGGCTGCAGCCATTTTACGTGTATGGTTACCATGATGCAAAGTGGTTCCATAGTATTGAGAAGTGGTGTCATAGCAGGCTTGCACAGTTCAACTGTGTCTGATATAAAGGAAACACTTTGCAAAAAATGGGCCTTTCAGCAAAACTCTTGCAAGGAAAATTCTGGATTTCAGTCCTCTTTTCGTTTTGATTTTACTTTGAATTTAGTGAAAGTACCACAGTGGCAGTGGTCTTTGTATTCATTGTTCTTCTGGTTGAGCGCTCATTGGCTGTCAGATCTTGCAGACAGAAGAGCCACCCTTTACGACTTGTGACATACTGTGACAAAATCAAACCAGGTTCATTTTGGCATACACCAGATAAGTAATGGGCGCGGGCACACGCTGTGACTCTCTGTAACTAGCTGTGATTTTCTTAAGCTCATGTAAATGAAGGCTACAATTGAAAATTGTCAGAAAATGTATGCAGTGTTTAGGTTTAGGCAGAGTTTATTATCCCAGAGGGAAATTTGTTTGCAACAGGAAAGTACAAAAACAGAAGACATTGTTACAGAGATCCAATAGATAAACAAAGACACAACGTTTGACAACCAATGTTACTGCATAAACACACACTCAAGATCAATACAAAGAAGAAGAATTACTTTCAACAGTACACAAAATAATTATGAAGAATTTAACATTTAGCAGCATCCCTCCAAGTAACAGAATTTAAAATGCTTATAGCTCTAGGAATAAAAGAGTTCCTAAACTGGTTGCTCTTTACCTTTGGAATCCTGTGCTGTCCATACTATTCTGTAGCTTTTTTTGGTCAGCAGCTTATGTCTACGTTGCCATGTGTTGCATATCACAGAGTGAGAAAATGCCACAGGCACCTAGTTAATGTAATATGCCATGTGCGCTGATCCTTCTCCATTTGCAGCATACAGTGGATTCAGAATGTCTTCAGACCCCTCAAGGTTCTGCACACTTTGCATTATAGATTTTATTTTAAATGGATAGATTTGGCACGTTTGCCCATCATTTTATACTCAATAACCCATAATGACAAATTGCAAATCTGACAAATTTATTAAACATCAATACCTGAAGTGTCTTATATATTCACAGAAATATTCAGACCCTTTCCTGTGGCTCTTCAAATTTTGGTCCGGTGCCTCTTTTTGCTTTAATTCTTTTTGAGATGCTTATAGAATTTGATTGGAGTCCCACTTGTGGCACACTGAACTGATTGGACATCCTTTAGACAGGCACATGTACACCTGTGTGCAGAAGGTCCGCAATTCATGCTGCATGTAGGGTAGAAGACAGAGGGGCTCTCTGTACATCTCTCAGATCGAACTCCAGTGAGGCACAGATCAGGCCAAAGAGGTAAAAACGTTTCTTAAGTTCAGAAGCGCAGTCTCCTCATGAACTGTGAAGTGGAAGACGTTTGGAGCCACCAGGACTCTTCCTAGAGTTTGGCCTTGAGTAACTGGGCAAGAAGGACCTTGGTAAGGACCCCTGGTCACTATAGCAGAGCTTCAGAAGATCTCCGCTGAGATGAGCGAACCTGTCAGAAGGACGGCCATCTCAGCAGCACTTCATCAGTCAGGCATTTGTGATAGAGTGTCTAACTCTCACTTGGAGTTTGCCAGACGGCATTCAGAGGACTTTGAGAGCACAAAGTAAAAGGTTCTGTGATCTGATGAGACAAAAATTGAAGAAAGAGTGAAATCAGCCAAATTCAGAGAGGTCCTTGAAGAAAACCTACACCAAAGTACACACAATCTCAGGCTGGGGTGACGGTTAACCTTTCAGCACAAAAATGTCCCGAAGCATACAGGCAAGACAACACTGGAGTGGCTTCAGGACAAGTCTCTGAGTGCCCTTGAGTGGCCCAGCCAAAGCCCAGACTTACACCCCATGAAACATGTGTGGCGGGACCTGAAGATAGCAGTTTGTGTGTGTGTGTGTGTCATCCGTTCAGTCGTTTCCGACCTTCAGCGATTCTATAAGCTAGCTCTTTTCACACTTTTCGATCTTGCACAGCTTCTTTGAGCTGTGTTATGCTCGTGCCCGTATCTGCTTTGATGGTGTTAAGCCAAAGTGTCTGCTGGCGGCCGGGTCTTCTTTTGCCGCTTGCCATCCCTAGCATGACCGATTTTTCTAGCGAATTAGCAGTTTACAGACCCTTAACATTCACTCTAACAAAGTTTGAGAAGATATACCAGGACAATTGGGATCAACTGCCCAAATCTAGGTGTGCAAAGCTAGTGGAGACTTACCAAGGAGACTTGAAGCTGGAAATGCTGCAGATCTGCCAACCTTTCTGAAAACTTGTTATCTTTTTGTCTTTATGGGTTATTAAGTGTCGAATGATGGGTAAAAATGGCTTATGTTATCCATTTGAAATTAAATCTACAAGTCAATAAAGTGTGCAGAAAGTGAAAGGGTCTCAAAACTTTCTGAATCCACTGTGCATGTTATGTTTTTATGTCATCAGCATTTGAGTGAAGCTTAATATGTCTCCTGATGGTGTATTCTATTCCATAGTGTGTTCTGAGATTTTAAGATAAGGAGGACAGAAGTTTGAAGGTTCTCATTAATCATGGTGCTGGAGAGTGGCGACATGGTGCATGTTGAGTGGGACACTTGCTGGCAAATTCCATGGGGGTGGGGAGGGGGGTCACAGTAAGTACTATGTGATGTTACACAAAGTCATGTCTGAAGATGAATTTGTTATCACAGGCCACAAGCATGGCCCCTCCTGAGCATGCTGGCTGTTGTTTTAGAAAGGCGATCACAGAGTCACCCAGAGGTGTGAAAAAGGCCTTACAGGGTGGCGAAGAGTGAAACAGACAGGTGTATTTGGGATTTAGAAGAGTGCGTTCTAAATAAAGGAATCCGAGCTGGGAAGACTCGCTTCACAAGTCATTATTCACTCAGCCGCTCATGAACGGCGGTGTTGGAGAGCTCGAAGTTACAGCACAGACTAGGCTGCCTGGGGAGAATGTAAATAGCAGTGACAAGTAAAATAACAACTGACTTTAAATTGGCAAATGACGCGTACTTTGGCTGTAACTGCACACGGCCAAATTAAACAAGCCTACCTCTACCCATTAACGCTAAGTGGGATCACTTTTGGGTCTTTGTCACGTTTGCAGGCACCTGACAAGCTTTAAAGGACACATATGGCTGTCCTTGAGTTTTAAACTGACCAGCTAGGCAACTATCTAATCCATCAATTGGTTCAATGATTTATTTATTGATTGATTGACTGACTGATTAATTGATTTTCTAATCAACAGGGCACACTCTTCATCCATCACCAAAATCAAATAAAAACAAAGACATCAAAATAACTGATCAATAAAAATGTTATTATGATGAAAATAATAACCAATAGAAATTTGTTGATGGTGGAAGACATAAATAAACACTAGAGCATCTCTAGGCCTTGCTACCATTTGCTGTTTTGCATTCTGTTATGGCTAGTCTGCTTACCTGTTTGAGTGTATTAAACTGGCCTCCTCCTCCTCTTCCTCCTCCTCCTTCTTCTCCTGCAAACACTTTCCTGCTCCTCTCCTCTGCCTCTGGTCTGTATGCCTTCTACCAGTTAACCGCTTGCCAGTTGCCATTCTCCCAAACCCAAGTTTGTCTGTTGAGTGACCACATTTGGAATGTCCTGAGTACCTTGGGGGTAACGTCTGGGGTTAGGATCAGTCTCTGGGCCACCTCCTACAGCTCCCTTCATCTTTGCACCAGATGTTCCTGCTATCCTGAGCCCCAACTCATAAATTTAAGGACCAGAAAATCTCCAGGTCATCTGCCCATTATAACGAGCACCAGGGAGCCACTGATAATTCAAGGGTTTCCCTGCTTCCACCTTTTCTCTTTTTGTATTGAAGACCTGCCTCCCCTCCTCATTTATTTTGTACTTCGATCAACTGATATTTGACTTTGCTTCTGCCATTTTGACTTAGATTTTGGCTAGTGCCCTTAATCTCGCATTTTGTACCCTTGCTTTCATTTTTCGACTTACACCAGTCTCACGATCTGTCTCATTGTTAATTTGCTATCTTATTTAACATAACATAGCCATTTCGGCTTTTCTCTTGGGTGTTGCCATTTTTGTGGATCCCATTGCCATGATGCGTCCTCCAGTTGCTGGGGTTATGTTCACAGAGGCCGTGACCCTGTCCTCCTTACATCAGGGACTTAAAGGTTGGCTCAGGTGGGCTTGTTTTATAAAGGTTTTATAGATAAATTTTACTTTGCTCTTGCCTTTTTGACTTTAAATTTATGATAGGATCTTGGTTTTGAAGAAAGAAATCTTTTTAATATCTTGCTCTCAATCCTGACTGCTGATTTTTTGATTATGTTTACAGTTTCTTTGAAAAAAAGGGTTGACTTTGTTTCTGACCTCAGCTTTCCTCATGTTAATCCCAGCCCTTGAATAAAACTTTTTTACTCTCTCCTGGCAGAAAAGTACAGTAGGATTAGATGTGCCAGGAAATGAATGATTGTAGAACAGCTAGGAGTCAAAAAAAAAAAAAGACTAGAACGCCCAAACAGAAAATAGAAAAAAATCTAAGTAAAAAAAATCTTAGGCCATCACCTAAAAACCCTTCCTTGACTCTTAACGCAAAAAAAAGCTGTGTCTTTAATCCAATACGTGGATAACAGGAAATGTGCACCACCATCATTTATAGGTAGGCCTTGATAACAGAACTGGTCACATGACTTCCATAGTTCTTGTAAACAAAAAGGCAGAAATAACCACAAAATCCTCATGTCCTTCCATGGACATTCTTTAAAGGTCTGGAAAGCTTAATTCCTGCTGCAGATCTGTTAAACTGACTCCATTCAGCCACACCGAGCACTGTAAGGCCGATTACATTGTTCAATATTGTGTCCAATTACTACCAATGACATGAATGTGGCACTCATTCACTTACAAACCTTGACTTTTCATACCATAAGTACATATTCATTTGGATTGTTCCACTGAATTGGTGTTTGCAGTAAATCTTTGTAAAGCTGATTGGAATTTGATTTGTCGTTACTTATCGCCGAGTGCACTGAGAAGCACTTTTGTTTTTTTTTTAAAGAACTTCACACCGCTGGCTACTCAAGAAACATAATGAGTAAAGGCGGCAAGACTGTAGGGTGGCAATCAGAGTTCTTCAGCAGGGGCCTCACATTACTGCAAGTTTCACCAACGCCATCACCAATTTGTTTTGTTCGCAATCAAAGCTCCCTCAAGCCAGACCAATTTAGCACCAGCAGTTAAACGTGCGACTTGATTTCAGTGTGTGTATTGCCTACAGGGTGAATGTTTCAAGTATGCAAATAGATAATTGCTGTACAGAGCATGTCTGTTTAAATAACAAAACTCAAATACAGAGTGTGAGGATTCTGCAATCTGTGTTCCTCTCTTGTGCCTGATGTGCTCAGGGTGGGCCCAGACCAAGAGAAGGTGGGTTACAGACTGTGAAGAGGCTGGTATGTACACAGACTGATGCCTCTCCTAACACCATTTACCCAATTTCCAGAGCCTCTTCTTCTTTTATAAGCATACAGGTGCTCAGGGCCTCTCCCACCAGTGCCTAGTGCTACCAGTCCATCACAAGGCACACTCGCTTATAAGCTGATTTACCAAAACGATATGCCAGTAGAAAGCTGAGATCCCACATAAACACACCAAGGAAATGCATATTTCTCACACACTGTTACAGGCCCAGGATTGAAACTTAGGATGTGGGAGTTGTGAGGCCACATTCATAACCACTGTGCCACCTCTACTAATCCTAAACCAAACTGCACTTTGCCCTTAAGATCTACCATCAGGCCGTTCTGTCTGGGTACTAATCAATATTCACTCTCTAAGGAGGAGCCCCCACCACTCAATGAAACAATCGAGTCTCCTTGTGACCATACAACATTTAACTATCCGGTGCTAAATTGTTAAAAGTATGATCAACTCTCTGTTAAGGAGTTAAGTCACCCAGGGCCCTTTGGGGGGTCTTAATCCATACTTGGTTTTAGGTTCATGTTTTGATGCTTGTCCCACATTTGTCTTTCACAGCACACTTTCCCTGAAGATCGTTCATAAACCATTTATTAGGCCACAGATAGCTTGTAATCAGCCATTAACTACTGTATATAATTAATCCTCTACCTAGTGGTTAAATCAATGTTAGAATTCCATTATGGCGCCTCCGGTCAACAGGCATTGGAAATCCATGACAAGTACATTTCAGCACATTCAGAGTTAGCCCACCCGATGCTGCCTGTTTGACACGAAATCTTCAAAGGACTTAATCACAGTCAATCAACAGTTTAACCATGAAATGTTTAAGTGGTACAACCTACTAGTGTTGATTGTTGAAAATCACCAAAGCGTTTTTTGCAGGGAATTTGCTGGGTTCGCCAGTGACCTTGCCATGCTTAGGCAAACTTCTTCCTAGGTCCCCATGATGCTTTGCGAGGCCAGTGTGACATCACAGGGATATAGCTGCCAATGCAAGATATAGCACTCCCATTCTGTCCTTACCAGCAAGCTGACTGAGGCTTAAACCCCCCAGCCCCTGGCCCCAAAGCCACTCCACATGTTCTTCAGAGAGCTGTCACCAACAGCAGCAGCAGCCATGGTGGCAGCCATTTCGTGGATGTGTGCAGGGCTGTCTCCATCTTTTTTGCTGCCCAAAGGCAAAAGTGAAAATGCTATGGCCAAACCATGGAGTCATGAAGAAACAATTGCTCTACATACTGTATTATTGCAGATTGTACTGGAAGGGGTATCAGGTATGTCATTCCTATTTGGGTTTACATGCAAGTCGCTCACAAATATCGGATAGAAAACCAGGAGGAGAGTCCCCCTTGAAGATTAACACAAGTTGAACATGGATGTCATTTAGAAGAACGTTAAGCAGTGATGGTGGCTGGACAATCAGGAGCTGGTGCCAAAGATCATCCAAAGACCTCCCCCCCCATGCCAATGGTGACATATTTTATTCTTAACAAAATGCCAACCCCAATCATCCACCCCCCAGTCTATTCTGTAGACAGACTGACATTCATAGAAATGAGAAAGTCCTGAATCAGCAGAGATTTCAAGCCCACAAAACACATGGGACATAGAGGAAGATACACAGACACCTAAAAATTAAATGATCAACAACATTAACATAAACAGAGGACTCAAAATGAATGAAATAGACATAAAAATGGCATTTGAACCCCAGCCTGGCAGGAAACCCAATCTGAAACACTAGATTTGGGTCCAAGCTTCAGTGAATTCAGGCTTCCTGCTCTAGTTATCTCAGATGTATCTGTGGGGGCCAAGCCTTAGTAAATGTATGCCTCCTGCTCCTGTAGCCACTGTCAGTGGTGTCCCTTGTGGTTTTTTATTGCACCTTTTATACTGAACACCACGTGAAGGCACTTTATTGATGTGATGCGATTATTTCCATATATCTAGAATGTGAGCCCTTGTATTTGAACTCTGCCATTTGATATCCTCCCTGTTGTCTAATGAATTCTTTTCTGTCTGGCAGATTTTAACTCAGGAAGACTGGAACAAGGTTCTATATAATGGTATGGCATCCACCTCCCCTTGGGCTGCACTCTACTTCATCGCTCTTATGACCTTTGGCAACTATGTACTCTTCAATCTGCTGGTTGCCATCCTGGTGGAAGGGTTTCAAACAGAGGTAGGTTGTCTCCTGCTCCTACTTTTGGTTTTCTGTTTAAGGTCTTTAGAAGATCTCATCCAGTCTCCAAGCTCTATGGGCCTTGTATCATCTGCAGGAATGAGGCTGGGAAGGCCGTTTGACATGTCCCACCTTCAGTTGCTCTTCTCGTATTGCCAGCTTAATAGCCATAATATGTTTTTTTTGCATGGCACTTTTTCATGTTCTTCACTGCATAATCTGTTCCCCCAAAGCAATGAGATGCAGTTCTTGATGTGCTGAAACCTGATATGGTACCTCTTTGACACTCTGGAGCACTCTTTTCTAGCAGGTAAAGAGTCTTCAATGTAGGTCTCAAGTCCATTTAAAATAGTGGATTTCATCCTGCTGCTATCCTGAAGCTCTGCCTTGGCATAACCTGTCATTCATTTTCATTCCATTCTCTTAATTCTGTTTCTTCCTCAGGGTATTATCTGCCCATCATCAGGTCTTTCAGCCTGGTTGCACAGGTCAGATGCGAGGCAGAGGGCCTGACTGGCATACATGCCAATGCACGCACTTCAAAGTGGTTTTATGTGATCTTTGACTTTCTTTACGGTGGCCAGACACTATATAAATAGAATGTATTATTATTATCATTATCATTATTACCAGTGCTTACAAAGCTGGCAGTGGCCAGCCTGCACTCAGTGCTTTTACCACTTCTTTTTGCGTAACTATAGCCACCTCTGGCAGGACATATTTTCTGTTTAATTCTATATTTTACATTACACTCTTGAAAGCTGCTTAATCTACTTCATGAAAATGGGGAGCCAGGTTCCTTGCTGGATAAGGTGCCACACCTTTGCAGTGCCCCCTTACGCATACACACACACACAAACACACACACACACTGAAATTTGTATGTTAGAGTCAGCAGTAAATGTAACAAACACATTCTATGGAGGTCTGGTTGGAAAAGCAATTTACACTGGGAGCATGTGCAAACATGGACAGAAATCATGTGTGAAATTCAAACCCAGGATACTGGATCTGTTAAATTATATTATATTATATTATATTATATTATATTATATTATATTATATTATCCATCCATCCATCCATTATCTAACCTGCTATATCCTATTATATTATATTAAATTAGATTAGATTAGATTAGATTAGATTATGCCATATCATTTTCTAACCTGCTTGATCCAGACCAGGGTTCCACTGGAGTCTGTCCTAGCCAGCCTAGGGCACAAGACCGGAACAAACACTGGACAGACCACCAGTCCTTCACCAGATGAACACACCCACATACACACCAAACACACACTAGGGCCAATTTAGCATCACCAGTTCACCTACCCTTCATGTCTTTGGACTATGGGAAAAAATTGAGCACTGGTTGCTATGTCTGTGTCATTCCAACAGATGGCACATCACAAACAATTTGTAGTAATAAAATAAAATGCATTACTGCAAATGTTTGTTATGCGCCATCAAATGCAATGCAAAAGTCTCTGTCATATGCCATTTGGTATTGGATTCGTAATATTAGTGTTAATATTTGTGATGCGCCATCTATTGAAATGACAGAGACATAGCAACTGGACGGACAAAAAGATACACAGACACTTGTTCTTGTGTTATATTATATTATATTAT
>JANRMT010062846.1:9291146-9302155 GCA_026402145.1 Polypterus bichir lapradei | reverse complement strand
ATTATTATTATTATTATTATTATTATTATTATTATTATTATTATTATTATTATTGCTATGGGAGCAGCAGTGGTGAAATGGTTTGTGCTGCTGTGTTACCAATGCACCAGCTTGGATTAAAATCCTCCCTCAAGTCCTTGTCCTTGTGGAGCTGATGCACTCTCCCAGGGGTTACATGGAATTTCCTCCCACAATTCCACAGGTTTGTCGATCAGGCTGCTTTGTCCTGGTAGGGTCCTAATGTGACCTTATTTACTATGTAGACCCCACCACAATACCCAAAATCCCAACTTTAGCCATTGTATGTTAACTCTTACCAGCCTGGTTAGTGGGAATACAAACTTGTGCTTAAATTCAACACTCTACAAAATGGTCTGAACAGAGACAAGAGTTTTATGACCAGATATGTGGACTAACAGACTGATTAACCAGCTGACTACATCAGTGGCCGATCTTACAGACAATGCACTTCAAACAAACCTTACAGGACTTTCTCTAGTGATAGTTATCGTATCTCTACATTTTATTAGTTCATTGTTCTCTTCTTTCAGGGTTAATTCATCTCAGGTGTATTCATTTTGCTAACATTTGAACAAAAAGGTTGTTAAGATGAAAGAAAAAAATCACTTTGCTGTCCAATATAAGCGAGAGTATTTTTCAGTTTCTTTGTTACACCTTGCCTGATGAAGGGGCCTTAGCTGCCTCGTAAGCTTGTATTTGTAATCTATTTAGTTAGCCAATAAAAGGTGTCATTTCACCCTACTCTGTCCTGTATCAGCCTGGTCAGTGTCACGGTTGACTGCTACTATAGCACAATGTGTCCCCCACCTTTCTTTTTCTTACATCTGTAACCCAAACAGTTTGGAAAGAGATTTACATTTTTTTATTCATACATAGATTAACTATAAGCAGAGTAAAACAAGTGTTAGTAAAATCATACAACCTGATTTATAGACAGTTTATCTTGCATGCTTATCTACCAGGTGGCTCATTGTCTTAGTGTGTTGTGAGCTAGGAGTCCTAGTCCTATAAGCACTTCCAGTAAAGCCCAGATCGGTGACAGAGGGCATCACACCTTCAAAATCAGAATAAAAAATAAAATATCATTGTAAATGTGTTTGTCCAGATCACTCACCTTACCCCGGCTTTGTGCGGACACATAAGTGCACTGATAGGCGCCTCATCTGTGCCTCTCACCTGATGACTATTGGGCTCCATGCCCACATGTGTTTTTCTCCCAGGTTAGGTGCATTGGAGAGAGGGGACTGGTGTATGTTAGTGACTGAGTGTATGCTGTGGTGGACCAGCATCCTGCAGTTACTGTAAGGGAGTCTGAAAATAAATGGATGGATCACAATCTTTATATCTACTGTCTCTGAGATTTTACCTAATATTATTATAATTCCAGAAGCAGCAATGCTAACCAATCTGCTTCCAATAATAATAATAATAATAATAATAATAATAATAATAATGTATTTTAAAGAGACAACTATTTCATTGTAATTTAAATGCATAGTCATGACAAGGTCACACCTTAGGTATCCATTATGAACCAGTTATTAACAGTCTATAGGATGGCATCATTGCACCTCCTTGTTATTCTCCATCATACCAATGTTAAGATTTTTGGCAGAATTATGAGCAATGATCGGAGAGATTTTCTAGTGAATTCCTTCTAATGGCTGGATTTGTTTCTCTGTTGAATGTGAAGGCTGATGCCTGCCTATTTTAGTCCAGCTTATCATTTCACCCTTAATTCACCAGCATCATTCTGATTTTTACTTGATGATAACTGGTTGCTAAATAATGTTATAAAACATGGACTAGTTATATTGTTCCTTTATTGGTTATGAGCCTAAACGTGAGTGAGGGTGTTTAATTCTGGTTAGCATCCCCATTAATGTACTTAAAGGGCTTAAATTTTCATCGCACCCTTCACACCTGTGGGCCTGAACCTTTTAGTGTTTTCGACAGCTTTTTTCTAAGTTTCTGTCACTTGAATGTCTTTCCCTCGCTTGAAGGTTGGAGATACTCCCAGCCCGGCTAGTTTGTATCATTGGAGTGCTGATTTTCTTTTGGTTTTGGTTGTCGATACTCTTGACATTGAAGAGGACCCAACACCTAAAGAAGCGTCTCAAAAGGGTGTAATTCTGTCAACTGGTTCACTGCCGGGTGTTGAATTGATGTATGCCACACTTAAGGAGAACTTTGCGTTCTGAGGAGCTTTGCAAGAATTATGAAGAGATGAGCAAAAGCTGGTGTGTGGAATTAGTGTCATACTGGGTAATGTGCATCAGATTGGGGGTGTAACGTATCGAGCTTGTGATGGCCAGGGACCAAAGTAAGCCTGACTTTGTTAGATCTGTACAGAAAGCAGTTCATCGTGCATAGCACAAAGAATGAACAAGAAAGAGAAAGTGCTACAAGGTACATGACATCTTCACCAGTGTGTATGGAAATCAGTGGTTCTTTCTGTGCTCCAGAGTTTGGGGAAAACTGAAATCTTAAAAGAATTAGTTACGGAGAATGCCATCGTGTCTGGCATGAATGTCTTACACCGATGAATCAAATCATACCTTGACACACAATGCGCAAACCAAAGCCACTCCACCTTGTACTTCTGACCAGCATTATGCAGAACATCCACTTTTCATGACTCACTCACACACACTTCTGTGTAGCAGATAAGAAGCCTCCAACTCACTGGTTTTACTGTGATTCTCTGTTACGATTTTAGCTTCTTTTTATTTTTTTGGGTTGCCATGAAGCTGTGATACAATCTTGGTATCGTTGTTGGGGTTTTAACACCCAAGAAATCTAAATCAGAATTTTGTTTTTAGCTTCGTTTTAGAACTTAAATGTTTTTACCGTCTTTTCCTGCACCATTTTGTTATGAGACTATTTGATTGGTTTGCTTCATCCGTTTCTTGTGATGTTATTGAGGTATTGGTATAAAGATCAACCTAAAATAGTTGCAAGTTCTAAGATTGGAGCAAACTTAGCATACTACTTACTTAGAACTTTGATTATTGAAATTTTGAAGCAAAGCTCTACCTTTGACTATACCTTTTGGTTTGCAATCTTTGGATTCTTTTTGAATTTCTTTTGATGCTTGCTCCGCACTTTCTCCTGATCCTTACTCTTTAATTTTTCTGACTGACTGCCCTTTTTACAGTCAGTATAAGTTTATTTTTATGAACCCTTTTTAAATGAGCATCTTCGCTGCCATTTTGTGTAGATTTCCGTGTGACCATGGATGTATTTTTCCCAAAGCCCACAGCTATTCACATAACGTAGAGATCATGTGCTGTGTTGCGTCCCTATTTAAGATGGTGGCTCTCAGTATTTTTGGTCCATGGTTTTGGATCCACTAATGACAAACAGCATATTGTGTGAAGCTCTGATTAGGGATTTCCACTTTAGCTTTGGCTTTTAACCTTTTGCATTTGTTTTGAGACACCCATTTTGTTTTTGTGTTCTTTGTACTTTCACTAGTTCCTTGATTTTATGTTTTGTCTTTTCACAGAATTGAATTCTGAACTTATTTTTTGTTTATTAATGCTTTTTGTTACAGTTATTTTGAGTTGTTATTGTTCAGTTTTGTCACACTGCCATTTTGTTTATCACAACAACAATTGTGCCAACAATTTAAATATTTTTCTTGGTGGCAGCCAGACTATTGTTGAGATTCATGCTCAGGTGCCATCAAGTGACATCATCAACAGCTATAAACAACACCATATAGGAATGATTTGGCTCTATTCCTTCATGGTGACATTCATCTGCTGCAGGCCCTCAAAGAACAGTGCAGGTGTCTGAGATTTTTTTTCTAAGTGTGGTATAAATCAGTACGCTCGCTGTGTTCATGCATGCAGAAATGTGCTGGTCATTCTGGGATTTGGATATTCTAGTGACATAGACTTGCTCATGGTAGTTACAGTAGATGGTGTTGCATGTACCTGCCCTCCCTTCATCTCTGCTCCTCCACTTTCTGTCTTTTGTTTCTAAATGTTCCCTCTGTTTTGATGCTAATTGTGTGTTTGTCGTGGATAAGGGCGACATCTCCAAATCGGACTCTGAAGACTTCTACTCCCAGAGCCTGGAAGACGTGTGTGGAAGCAAGAAGGACCTTTCAGCTTCAGCCAGTAGGTGGACACGTTGTGGTCTCTCTTGGATTCCAGTTACCCATAATGGTTGAGTAAGAATACATTTTGCAGGAATTAATTAATTTTGCAAAGTAGCCCAAAAACACTTTTCTTTGCTTTAACATAGTCTAGCCAATGCCTGCCACATGGCACTTCCTATATGGCCGTTCTGTACGGTGAATACCAGCCCTAGGTGCCTGGCACATTAAGGATGATTGTGTAATTGTTAAGATGCACTGTAGCTTTTACAGGTTAGTGGGAAGCAACTTGCTGCATTTGAGCCACTGACTCTCCAAATGACCATTTTTCATAGGGTAGCTTTTCATTTCTGGATGACACTCTTATTTTAATTTCACCATCAGATATCCACTCCCATTGATAGAGCCAAAAATTCCCTTCCATCCGGAGATCTGCTGTCAAACCCAGGAAATATGTCGGCAGAGTTTTCCTGCTTTGATAAATATTTCTGACCCAGAGCTTGTGGCCTCAGTTTGAGGGTCTGGTTGAATTTTCCTACTGGTCCTTGCCAGGTTTTTTCATCCTTTACCATTTTGGATTTTGTATTAGTTCCAGTGTCAAGCCAGGATTAGCAAGCTTTGTTGGGCCAAATGGCCTATTTTCGCCTAAATCTTTCTAATGTTCTAACATTCTAATGAGTCAGTTTTTAAATGTGTTTTTAATCAGTGTTGCTCAAAGTGTTTTAGACCGAGGACCGCTTTCCCAAATCAGAAATATGGAGAACCATCTGTAGCCAACATTCACACATTACCGTAAATTCCATGTTACAGGGATGACATTATTTTTTTCTACCTATACTCAAGTAAAAAATCTTAAATAATCCAGGGTTCAAAGAAGAAGAGTTGGTACAAAGACTTAAATAGTTAGTTAATAAAGCCGATGTCACATTACGCTGCGACTAGTTGTGGAGCTATGTCAGACTTCTTGACTGCATTTGCTGATCATCTCACCAGACTTTGTCAAATTACACAAGAGAAAATCTCTGGCCCTGTCAGATTTGCCAACCTTCCTTTTTGTGACAGCCTATAACAAGCTGGTGCTGTACAAAGGGCTAACAGGTACGCAGAGTCCAGCCACAGTCTCGGCCCTTTGTTTTCTTTTTTTCCATTTTGACGTGAACGGGACATCAGACAGACAAACTTCTCTTCTATTTGTGAGGGTCAGAACACCTGCTTTCCTTATTCCACATCACTACATTATATGCTTTGTGTTTCCAGATGAGCAGTCATTGGTTGTCAGCTCTCATGCATACAAAGACAAAATCAAACAGGAGCGAGTAGTGGAGTGTGAGGTTCTGGGCATGTCCCATTACATGACGGCTTTGAGGGGGCATGTCGCCAGTTGCATTCCTACTTGCTAAAATTATGCAAACAAAGGCTACAAACTGAAAATTGCTGGAAACGTCACAAAATGTGACATGGCCAATAGCCCCAACAGCTGTGTTTCTTGAAAAGCACCTCCTTCATTTACGAGCCTGAATGTCTCCTGCTGTCATGCCCTTGGAAGGTGTCCTTAGAAAGTCGAGCACAAACTCACACTTCTCCTGAGTCTATTTCTGTGTCATAAGTTAATTCTCCTACTGCTACTCAGCTACCATTCTGGCTCCTTTTTTTTGTTTTACCCCCAGGTCTCTGCCTCTCACCTGGTGTCTTCTCTCAGGCCTGGGTGGCATACGTTGTCCCTGTTTCATTCTCTTGCTTGCCAGGTGCTCAACCCTGCCCACATTGAAGTAAGGTCTCCATTTCAAGACCAATCAGACCCCACTGGGTTTACTTTTCAAAGTCCCAGATTTCAGTCAGTGATCCATAAAAAGCCTTGAAGATAGTGTTATGGTACACAGACTTAGAAAATGAATACGTCAGAAAACGAATGTGTCAGCATCTACATGGAATGAAGAGACTGCTGTTGCCTGGGGTTGGATTTTAAAAAATAGTCCCATGTAGTGAAGGAGTATGGCTTTAATGATAGTGAGGTTACAAGTTGGAGGAATCTTAAAAAGAAACAGAAGGAACAACCACTTCAACCATACAGGATCAGAGCAGGAAGGAGTGGCAAAGTAGAAGTAAAAGATGCTATCATCTGCGAGAAAGTCGGATAGGGTGCTTGGTGGTCTCTGTCTTATCATGTGACATTATTTGCAAGTAAATTCTTCTAAGAAAGACGACTAGGTCAGCCCACAGACCACCTGACATATACTTGGTGGTCATTGGACCACTCTTTGAGAGCCAGTGTTTTAAGTAATGATTCCGTAATATTCTTTCGGATATATGAAAGAATTGTGCTTCTTTAGACGGTAATTTCTAGAAGTCCATGTTACATTCCTGTGGTTACTAATCTTGTTTTCTTTTCACTAGTGGTTCCCATCAATGGTCACGTGGAGATGAAGAACAGCTTGACCCCACCTCTTATCACCCACACGGCAGCTACGCCCATGCCAGTGCCAAAGAGTTGTGCTTACGGTGACCTGGCTCTGGGTTATGAGTCTCGCCGAGGGAGCAGCGTCTCTGTTGACCCCAACTGCTATGATATAAAGTCCCCGGTTAGTAAGGAATTCGTTGGGACGGGAGTTTGGAGGTTAGCATTAGGAGCCAAAAATGGAGGAATGATGCAGCAGTATACAAAGTATAGGGAAAGTATTGAAATAATCCAAAAATTCAATTTTGAGATTTTGATGAATCTCGACATTTTAGAGTTCCCGGAGTCTGAAAATAACATTTTTGGAATTATGTCTGTGTGTGTGTACGTGTGTGTGTGTGTGAACACGATAACTCGAGTACGCTTTCACTTCGGTCAACCATACTTTGCATACAAGTATTCGGTACAAAGCGTAGATTTCTATCAACCTTTCGGGTATTTCCATTAACCGGAAGTGGTGCTTTATGTTTATTCAAGTTATTCAAGTTTACTTTATAATAATTGTTCAGTATATTATTAATTTGATTTATTTGTTGTTGGTTCTTTAATGTACATACTGTATATACTCACGGATAAGTCGGGACTTAATTTTACTGTATAATTTCTGGTATTTTATAATGTCAGTCGTGTAAGTTGAATGCGGAAAACTCACGCTGTTGGACAAGAGATTACGATATGCTAACACCCACCTGAGAGAGTAACCATGGAGCTCACGGCCTTGTTTTCTATGTGGGTGCGGCAATGCGCTGTATCAACATGTGCTCCTAACTTATCTGTCTCTCTCTGTTGTGCCTCCTTGACCACACGGAGATACCCAAACTATTCCAAAGTGACATTTGCACTGTTTTGTGTTTTTTGTATCTCACACCCTCATACACCTTTGTCGTAAGAGCATCCCTTACCTTAGATGGAGCGTTCAATCAGAAGAAAATAAGAAGCTTGTTTTGAATGAAAAGTTGTTGAAGTTGCGAAAGAAATTGGTAACTGCGCTGCTGCAACAAAATTCAATGTGTCTGAGAAACTGATGTGAGATTGGAGGAGGCACGAAGATGTAAAAACAAAAAATTAAGTGTCGCATTTTTGAACGGGCATATAAGTCAGGTTCTGATTTTATGATCGATTTTTCAGGTTTCAAGACACGACTTATATGTGAGTATATACGGTAATATACAAATTTTATCATTGTCTTGTGGTTTATTTCTCAAATATCCATCCCCATATTTGAGTATACGAGAAAGTTGAGGGGAGACCACTCCTGATTTTTTTCCTGTAGCATTTTTCTTCTCAACAGGCCTCCTGGTCAGCTGACTAAATTCAGCAGCTTAATTTAAGATTTGGATATCAGTGCTAGTTTGAAGTATAAAATCAGGATTGGTTGATAGATTTTATGAAAATGTGTCCATTTTGTGTAGCAGTTGCTAGGGTGCTTTATGCTGTGTGGCCTGCTATTTCAGGTTGAGCTGTGCACTGTAGGATATGCAGACATCGACAATAATGGAAACACTCTGCCAGAGAGATTATTTTTGAAAGCTCAGAAAATCTTTTCTGAATTATTTCAGCTTTTGAAATTGGTTTTTAACTTCAGCTTTAGTTGCAAATTTTAGAGCTTCTATTCTTGCTTCAATCTGGCTGCTCATTTTGGTTTGTGTTTAAGTTTTATGTCTATTTTGATTAATCATCTCAAGACTGAACAGCTACAGAAATGAAACAAAAGGCTTACGAGCCTCAGAGTTGGATTAGCCGAGCAGGAAGAGGGTCAGCAGTGTCAGTGTAGGCAAAAAGTGAAGCCTCCAACTCTTTGCCTGACCGCTCACCACACATTTTGCCCTCTTATTTTTTTTCTGTGATGACGTTGCGGATGTTCTGATTGTTGTGATTGCCAAAGTGTCAGACTAAGAGTTCCCAGGTGCAGATCTAGGAGGGGCAGGTTTCAGAATGCATACTGAAGAGGGTCACATTCTAAATCTCTTTTCTGTGATGCCAGTTACCTGCCCATTCAGGATATAAATGTGAGCTGCATCTTCTACAGGTGAGCGCACGGAGCTCCCCCTACACACCCTGGAGCACCGCCAGCAGCTGGAACAGCCGGCGCTCAAGCTGGAACAGCCTCGGCCGAGCCCCCAGCCTTAAGAAACAGAAAAGACAGTCAGGGGAGCGGCGCTCGCTGCTTTCTGGGGACGGCAAGTCAAGCTCAGACGAGGGAGAGGGTTCTGATGGGGAAGGTGGCTCTGCCAGCAGCTCACTACATCAGCATCGCATGGAGTCCCTGGAGACGAAAAGTTCTTTTGAGCTACCCCCTGACACCCTACAGGTGCCCACCTACTTATACCGTTCAGCCAGCCTGCTCAGTGCACGGCCTTCATTGGCTGAGCACCAGGACTGCAATGGGAAAACCTCACCATCGGCCATGTTGCATCAGTTTTCCATCGAAGAACAGCAGAGTGATGATGACAACATTGAAGAAGGAGGTATCATGGTGAGCAGCCCTTATCTCTTTTTTCAGAAAAAGCCTTGGGGTAAAGTTTGAATGTTATATGTTTTTAAATTGCATTCATTGTTATGAGATCAATGTTTTCATTAAGGGTCGATTTTATCCTTCATCCTGGAGCGTTCTTAGCCTTGTGTAATGGAGTAGTTCATGTCCTTCGTTTTATCATGAGCTCCATTCTTTTACATGCTGTTGTTTAAAGAGCACAAAATTACTAGCAGTACATTGCTGACCTTTGAACTATGTTACACACTTGGACGTTGTCTTGTTGAGATAGGGTCCTAGGGTGACCCTGTTTGGTGTTTAGACTCGTTGTTATGTAGACCATAACCAAGTGCTCCAAACCATACTTTCACCACACTGTGAGAACTGACTGCTGTTGTAGTTCAGGTACGCCCCCCTATATTTAATATCTGTAACCCCTTGAGATTCGATGGAGTACCAGAACAGCCAGAGAGAAACTTACACATTTATTCATGTATTATCATAAGGTTCCAAACTGTGCCCAAAATATAAGAAGATTAACCATGAGTGTTAGCAAAATAATACAACCTGCGTAATAGGCCACTCGGTGACTCTCTGTCTTAGTATGTTGATTTGGTCTCTGGTCCCATATGGTAAACAGCTATTCTACTATCAGGAGAGTATCTACAAGTGGACACTATGCCAACATGTCCAAGTCATGCCACCCCAACAAGTTCAGCCAGAGAGCATAAACCAAGATGCTGATAAAAATCTCTAAGAAGCCCAGAATTTCATCACGGACCACTAGTTCTTGCTAGTGTCGATGTCAAGGTGTGTTACGCTCCAGGCATGCCAAGGGCTTCCGGAACAATATGCCCTGGAAAAACAAGGAACAGATAGAGTTATCTGACAACAATACCAGGAGACATGTTTGGTGAAAGCCACAGACAGCATCTGACCAGAAGAAACTGACACCAACCTGTAACGCGTGGTAGTGGGAATGTTTAGGTTAGGGGCTGCTTAGATGCATGAGGGCTTGGGTCGCACACCATCATACAGTCCACTGTGAATTCTTTATTGCACCAGAGGATACCTGAGGATAATGTGAGGCCATCTGTCAAAAGATTGAAGCTCATCCCGAAAGTGGACCTTATCAGTAAATCCACCAAGGAATGGCTGAAAGGATAAGAAATGGAAGATTCTGAAATGGCCAAGTGTGGGGATCTGACATAGACTGTGCACGCAAGACACCCCTCAAACATCACACACTTCAAACAATTCTGCATGGAGAAGTCGATGACCGAAGCTACTAAACAGTTAGAAGAAACAAGGGGGCAATTCCAGCTTTTAGGGCCAAGGGGACACTTTCTTATTCTAAAGATGGACTTCGAATATCTGTTTATTTTTCATTGACTACATTATTGCAAAGTGACATTTTCATTGTTTTTTATCTTTAACTAAAGATACAGTTTAAAGGAGGACCAAATTTTGATATGTCCACATACTGTATGTCAGAAAAGAGAACAACATTTCATGGGTGTACAGATGACTAACAATGATAGGGCATTAAAGAACTGGACAAGGTTTTGAGGTCGACATTGTATAACAGTTGACTCTGGATAATGAGACATTAAAAGAAAAATACGAGAAAGTTTGAGTTCAAGTGTTATAAAATGACTGGCTAAAGACAATGGGACATCCAAAAAATGGGGCAAGGGTCCAAGATCAATTCAGTATGACAGCAGGCTAATGAAAAGGGGCTCCTTGGAGAGGGGGTCAAGTTTGACATAAATGTTTAGGTAACAACAATAAATTAGTAAGGAAAAAATCAGGAAATGTGTGAGGTTAGCGTTACGTAACATTTGACTAAAGACAATGAGGCATTAGAAGTTGGACATCAGATCAATTTTAGATAGATAGATAGATAGATAGATAGATAGATAGATAGATAGATAGATAGATAGATAGATAGATAG
>JANRMT010062846.1:9279979-9291136 GCA_026402145.1 Polypterus bichir lapradei | reverse complement strand
TAGATAGATAGATAGATAGATAGATAGATAGATAGATAGATAGATAGGAAAGGCGCTATATAAGGTGCCAGTCTTTTGCATGGCACACTTATTACACCTTGACCAGTGCAGAGTTCCAGTCAATAATTCTGCATATCTTTGAAAATTGTGAACTCAATACAACTGAACATGGAGCCAAGAGCAGCTGGGAAGAAATGCATCCAAAAACTACTGCCATGCCTGATCTGCAGTGACCACTGCAGATTTAGTGGCCTCATTAAATCGCACAGCCGCCTCCACAGGGAGACACAAGCAATCAGGCTGAAGGGTCTAACTCAGCAGTTTACAAAATCCTTCCTGCCATCATACGGCACTGACACTCAAGATGTGACAGTTGACATGTCACTATAAACTGGACATGTCAATTTGTAATCTTCAAGAGATATACATAGATGCCCTTTTCTCTCATTGTGTTATTTTCAGTGTATTTGTTTTAAATAGAGGACAGATAGCTTCTGTTTCCATGCCTTGACAACTTTATTTTGCTTCTTCCAGTCATTTTCCAGTGGAGATGATAATTTGCTTCTCTTTTTGCCAGAATGGCTGCCACTATACACAATCACACTCACTTTGCTTTGTCCACAGGGTCGCAAAGCCAGGCTGGTTCGGTGGTTTGAGAAGCATCAGCCTGAATGGTGTCGGGAAAGAAGCACTTGGTCACTTTACCTCTTTTCACCTCAGTCTAAGTAAGTCAGATGCTTGTTTTTATCTTTCAGGCCAGAGAACAGTGGAGCTGTACTGCTCATCTCACCACATTGGGGTAATTTCACTAAATAAGATTTGGCCTGAAGGGGCGCTCATGAGTAAACCCCAAAAACAGAAAAACTGTTCTCCATAATATTTTACTCATAAAAGTAGCATCTTCTAGAAATCGCAACAAGTACAACTACAATACAAAGAGACCAAAGTAACGCATTTGTTTATCAAATCAAAAAGAAGGCATGAATAAGGGGAACCCAAACACATAGTGGTGAAACCTCCCCACCCAGGACCCCAGGCCAGTGACAGTATCAGTGCCAGACAGTCAGTACAACATTCTACATCAAGTACAACATCATACAACAGATACAAGAATCACGAGTGCAGTTCTTAGTGTAAGCAGGCCGTTATGATTTCTTAGGTTTTATCATTTTTTGCAAGCGATCTATGATACTTAGCATGATGAAAGAAGTTGCAAAATCAACCGGAATGTTCAAGCAAATTATAGAAAAAAACCTGATCTAAATCCGTTAAGTAGTTCTCTCATGGAAAGTGGACAGACATACAGACGTTGAATTATTTATATATATATATATATATATATAGAGAGAGAGAGAGAGAGAGAGAGAATTCTTATGTCATTGCCCACTTTCCATGCACAAAGCACGATGGCATATTTAAGATGCATAATTAAAATAAGACATTTTGTTACAGAATCCCAAGTGAAAGAGAACTGTGCAACTCGAAATGATTTGCTCACAAATCAAATGAACAAGAATTCTTGAGTAGTGACTCGCTCATGGATCAAAAGGACGAGAATTGTTAGGCTGATTTTCATTTAGTGACTCACTAACTTGCTCAAGCGCTTTAAACAACATGCACTTCAACACCCTCATTGAACTCCACTGAATTGATTCATTCCTGCTCACAAATCGATGCATATGGTTCACTGAAAAAAGTTGTTCAAAAAGAATATGTTCGTGAATTACATATCAATAGTAGTGGTATAAATGCAAATGATATGAATGAAAGAGTAAGAAAAGTAACTTCTGTCTTTACTGACGTATGTAATAATACTGTTAGCCTTGTGATATGTGGCCTGAATTGACAGCAGCTGTTCCTGCAGATGAGGTAGAAGATGTGCACGCTCCAAGCTCCCTAGAGGAAGATACTGCTTGCCATTTCTGTCTGTGATTCATCTTTAGGATTGTGATTACTAAGATTGTAATCTTATTTGACAAAGTGCACATCATACTACCAGAACAACTACAATGCACATCTTAAAGCTCAACAAAATGTCTACATGCAGCAGGAAATGACTCTTGGTGATTTTTCTTTTGCACTTTATTTAAAGAGTACTTTTTGCACAAACCACAGGTTTATTACTATTCATCACACAAAATTTATGGGAATCTGGAGCAAATTTTTGCAATGTGTCTGGATGCAGTATTGGGACAATTCATCTATGATCTTGATGTCCTCCTCTCATTTGTCAGACTTCTTGTGATCAAGTCCCCTGGGTGGGTAGGCCTGTACAAAATAAGCACTTAGTGTCCAATTGTTGAAGGCACTGCTGAGGAAATCAAATGAATTCATCTGAAATAAATGTATGTGTATACTGACATTGTCATTCCTTAGTTACATTTCATATCCATAAATAATACATACATGAACCAAATGAGAATTACAGGAAGGAACCAGAAGCTCTTATGTAGATATGAATACTTTATGTGAGAGATGTTTCTGTATAGAGCCACAATAGAGCACGTCCACCTCAATAGACACTTCATGCCCAGCTTCAAATGTGGTGTCCTAAAAATCTCACAAGCTAGAGGCTGGAAAAAAAAATCAAATTATACAGCCCAGTACTCAGTTTGAATTAATTCATAATGAAAGCCTGTTTTGGCAGGTTTTTGCTAGAAGAAGAGCAGCGACTTGCTGTCTTATTGAAATAAACTATTGTGAAAATAAATTGCACCTTGTCATTTAAATCTCTTCCAGCAAAAAGCAGTCATTTGTTTTTTGGGGCAGGCAGGCCCAGGATTGTTTTTGCAGACATGCCAACTGCTGTACAAAGCATAAACATTACTGTGATATTGTGAAATTAAAATTGAAATAATTGTGTCCTGTTATATATAGTAAATATAGTCCAAATAAACATATGATTTTATCCAGTGACTTGCATATTATATTTTCCTGATGGATTTCTTTCCATTTCAAGATTTTATTATAACTGTCTGTGTCCATAATGCATACTGCATTTCAGTTAATACTGATACCTTTTTCATTTTTTGTATTGTTTTAGCTTCCGGGTGACGTGCAATAAAATCATCACGCACAAGATGTTTGACCACATCGTTCTAGTCATCATCTTCCTGAACTGCATCACCATCGCAATGGAGAGGCCCAAGATCGACTCCAATAGCGCAGTAGGCTCACACTTTCTCTAAATGTGTTCACTGTTATGTCTCCTCACGTTGAGTGGGTTTTCTTTGGTTTTGACATTTGTATTTTTATTTTTTGAATGTTCTTGCAAAAGATGTAAACGTGTGGATGTCGCTTCCAGTATGTCACCCTATCACTTGATTACACCAGCTTTTTCTAGCCCCTCTTAGAATGACCGCTTTATGTACAGTGTTCAGAACGTGTACGGACCCCTTCACTTTTCACATTTTGTGATGTGGCAGCCTTGTGCTAAAGTCTTGTCAATTCATTTTTTACCTCATTAAGCAACACTCAGTACTCCGGAATGACAAAACGAAAACAGGATTTTAGAATTTTTTACAAATTTCTTACAAATAAAAAAACTGAACAATCCCATTGACAGAACTATTCAAATTCTTTTCTATGACATTTGACTCAGGTGCGCCCCATTCTATTGATCATCACTGAGATGTTTCTATACTTTGTTTGGAGTCCTCCTGGGGTCAATTCAATTGATTTCACATGATAAGGAAACGCACACGGCTGTCTATAGAAGGTCCCACACTTGAGCAAAAACCAAGCCATGAGGTCAAAGGATTGTCCTGCAGAGCGCTTTGAGGCAGGATTGTGTCGAGTCACCGATCTGGAGAAGGCTACAACAAATGTCTGCAGCACTGCAGGTTCCCATGATCACAGTGGCCCTCATCATTGTTAAATGGAAGACGTTTGGGACATCAACGACTCTTCCAGCCAAACTGAGTAACAATTGAAGAAGGGCCTTGGTAACAAAGGTGGCCAAGAACCCAATGGTCACTCTGGCTGAGCTTCAGAAAACTTGTGTGGAGATAGGAACCCCTCAGTAAAAGACACATGAAAGTCCACTTGGAGGTTTCAAAAAAAGCACCTAAAGGACTCTCAGACTATCAGGAGATCGGGAAATGTTTTGGTCTGATGAAACCACAATTATCATCATGTGTGGAGGAAACTGATAATGCTCATTAATTGTGCAATACCATTCCAACAGTGAAGCATGGTGGCCACAGTATCAGGGGCTGGGAGACTAGTCAGGGCTGAGGGACAAACTCCAGAGATATCCTTAATGAAAACCTGCCCCAGAGTGCCCAGGACCTCAACCTGGGCCAAAAGTTCATCTTCTGAACTATAACCCTAAGTTAAAAGCAAAGCCCACATAGAAGTGCCTTAGGGTCAACTCTGTGAGTTTCCTTTAATGGCTCAGTTAGAGCCAAGACAACACCTGTCCACTGATGGTCTCCATCGAACCTGACATAACCTGAGGGGATCTGTAGAGAAGAATGGCAGAAAATCTCCAAATCCAGATATGTGAAGTTTGTCATATCAGACCAAGAGGACTTGAAATGTCTTCATGGAATTGCTACCAAAGGGGCTTCATCTAAAATGGAGTAAACTGTCTTGAATGCTTGTGTCAGTGGGATATTTCAGTTTTTTAATTTTAATAAATTTGCAAATATTTCAAAAATCCTGTTTTCACTTTGTCATTCTGGGGTACTCAGTGTTTCTTGATGACAGAAAAAATGAATTTAAATTAATTTAGCACAAGGCTGCAACATCACAAAAGTTTAAAAAGTGAAGGGGTCTGAAGACCTTCTGAATCGACCCAAGAAGACTCACCTTCCAACTGAACAAAGCAAGGACAACACAGGTGTGGCTTAGTAACAACTCTGGGAATGTCCTTGAGTGGTCCAGTCACAGTTTGGACTTGAACCCAAACAAGCTTGTCTGGAGAGACCTGAACATAGCTGTCCACTGATGGTTTCCATCCAACCTGACAGAGTTTGGGAGGATCTGCAGGAAAGAATGGTAGAAAATCTCCAGATTCTGGTGTATGAAGCTTGCCGTTGTGGTCGAAGACTTCAGACCAGACAGCAGGTGTGGTTATAAAGCAGCTTTATTTTGCAGAGTCACAGTGAGAAGAGTTTCAGAAAAGCAGACAATCAAATATACATGACAGCGTCAGGGCTCTTCTGAACCCCGTCTGTTGGGTGGGGCAAGTTTTTATACCCCTAGAATGCGTGATTTAATATTATTATGAAATGTAACAGTCAACACGTTTATTATACACAATCCTTGAGCCTCTTCAACGCCCTTTGTAAAACTTGATTTCTTGGCCCCATTTGTTATGGCGTTCAGATGTAAACTAAGGGAAAACGTGATAAGGCGGACTCATGTGTGGAATGCTCAGACCTTGAGTCCTTTGGACAAATATTTTTCTGTTTTGCTCAGCAAAGCATGCTTTTACATCAGACATGAATTAGTACAAGGGAACGAAGAGAACATTCATTTTCCACACCGTGTCAAACTCAAGATGACTCCAGGCTGGAATCGCGGACAAAGGGGTTCCAACAAAGTACTGTGTGAAGAGTCTGAATACTTGTGTCAATGGGATAGTTCCATTTCTTAATTTTAGCAGATTTTCCCAAATTTCTAAAATCCGGTTTTTTTCCTTTTTATTCCAGGGTATTAAGTGTTGCTTGGTGATGGAAAAAATGAATTGAAATGATTGTAGCACAAGGCTGCAGGATAACAGAAAGTGTACAAAGTGAAGGGTCTGAGAATTTTCCGAATGTACTGTAAGCCCTCCTTGGGAAGGTCAGCAGTTCATTCTTCACTTGGCAGCACCCAGGCAACAAGCAGTTAAATACAGTGGGTGTTTTAAAGAGATGATTTTAGTTGCAGAAAGTGGACAAAAGAGAAGTCACAGGGACAGCTTCAATAACTCACAAAAGCAAATATGCAGACAGTGTAGAGAGAAAAGAGACAAACGACAGGCCTGCAGGCGTATGCGGCTCACGTGAACTCGTCGAGTCTGTTTAGAGCTCGCGGCTCTCAGGAATGGACAGTAGCACCTATCGGCGTTATTACTTCGGCTGTTTATGTAGCAGATTCCAAAAAGAGGGGAATAGACTAAAGAATGCAGAGGTTCCTTGAGTGAATGAGTTGCTGCAGACTTTGTTTAGGGAGATAATGCTGTTCACTAAGGTGCACCAAAAGGAAGCTCAGAGAATATCAGCGTGAGGGGGGACACTGAGGGCTTTTCATTTTGTTAGCCATAGAAATGGAGAAGGACAAGAATGGGCACCTTGAGCCCAGCCAGATCCCCCAGATATGGCTCTTATTCACTAAACCCTGCCTGCTAAGTCCACCTCACAAAGCCTTAATTGTAATCTTGACTGAGAGTGACTAAGAAAACACAATAAACTCAGTCCGGTGTGCTTGAGAACTCAAGTCAGTAATGAATTAAAAAATGAACAAAAGAACCAAGGGTCAAGAAAGGGGCAATATCAGAAAATCATTAGTTTTTGGGGAGACCCCATGGTTAAGGATACAAATAGCTACAGTGAACTTACAAAGTCAATTTTCACACACTTTATTGTGTTGTACGTTTATTTTAAATGGATACGTTCGCCAAATTTGCCAATCAGTCAACACTCAATAACCCATAATGACAAAGTGAAAACATGTTATGAGGAAGGTTTGTAAGTTTATTTAAAGTCAGAAATGGAAATCTCTCATTCGCAGAAGTATTCTGACCCTTAATTCAGGACTTTTTAGAAGTCCTTTTAGCAGCAATTCCACCTTTGAGTTCTCTTGGGTAAGTCTCTACAAGCTTTGTACACCTGCATTTGTGCAGTTTAGCCCATTCTTCCTGGCAGATGCTCTCAGGTTCCATTAGATGGGGCTAGAAGGGTCTGTAGACTGCCATCTTCAGGTCTCTCCACACATGTTTAGGTCTGGGCTTTGGCTGGGCCACTCAAGGACAGACAGAGACTTGGCCTGAAGCCACTCCAGTGTTGTCTTGGTTGTGTGCTTTGGGTCGTCATCGTGCTGAATGGTGAATCATAGCCCCTGTTTGAGGTGGTGTGCACTCTGGAGAGGGTTTTCTTCAAGGACTCCTCTGCATTTGGCTCCATTCACCCTTATAATAATAATAATAATACATTTTATTTATATAGCACCTTTCCCATGTTCAAGGCGCTTAAATTAATTCTTCCCTTCCCTTAATTCTGACCAGTCTGCCTGCTCCTGCACCCCCATAGCACCATTGAGTTGGCATTAGGCAGGTGATGAGCAGTGCCTGGTCTTCACCAGAAATAGTATGTGGAGTTCTGCCCAAAGAGTTCAGTTTTGTTCATTAGACTAAGGACTTTTTATTCTCATGCTGTTAAGAGTCCTTTTAACTATCATATGCCTTTTACTCATGAGTAGCTCCCATCTAGTCATTCTACCATAAATGCCAGATTGATGGAGTGCTGCTGAGATGGTGGCCCTTCCGACAGGTTCTCCCATCTCAGCAGATGACCTCTGATGCTGTTAGATTGACCATTAGGCTCTTGCTCACCTCCCTGACCATGCTTATCCAGTTACTTGGTTTGGCCTAAACGTCAACTCTAGGAAGACTCCTGGTGGTTCCAAACCTCTTCCATTTCACAATCATTGGGGCCACTGCACTCCTGGGAACTGTCAGAGCTCCAGAATGATTTTATCTCCTTGCCCTGATCTGTGCCTCGCCAGAGTTTGATCAAGGAGATCTACAGAGAGTTTCTTGAACTTTACAGCTTGGTTTTTGTGCTCACATGCAGTGTGAATTGTGGACCTTTTATAAACAGGTACATATGTGCCATTGTAAATGATGTCCAATCAGAAATGAAAGATTTCATTATTTGACTTGTGAATAAGGCGCTATATAGGCGCCCGACCCGGCACAGATTCACACGGAGGCACGTGTTCAATAAACAAAGTTTTATTTTTCTCTTCAGCGTGGGGCATGTCTTCCCCGTGTCCCACAGGCCCAACACAGCCCAAACCAATTCTTCCTCTGACGGCACCACCACTCCTCTCAGGCAACCTCGTCCTCTTCCTCCCGATTCTGGCTCCTTAGTAGTGGCTGCAGCCTATTTTTGTAGCCCTCCCAGAAGTGCTCCAGGTGGTAATTAGACTAATTAGGCTGCACTTCCGGGTGTGGCTGCATTCCAGCCCACAGAGGCTCGTTAAGCCATGCAGCTCCTCCGGGTGGTGGCCATGGAGCCCAACAGGTCTGAGTCCTGAAGTCCCACACCTGTGGCCCCAATGTAACCCAGGAGGGCTGCCACCAAGCGTTCCGGGGGACGTAGAATGCATCCCATGGCTGCTCCCCCGGATCTAGTATTGAATGGGCGTCCCGGCCAGGCATGGGACCCGGCCGCCTGTCACAGATTTTTAATAAATTTGTAAACCTTTCTGAAAACACATTCTCACTTTGTCATTATGGGAATCTAAGTGAAGACTGATGGCCAAATATGTCACATTTATTCATTTAAAATTAAATCTACAACATGATAAAATGTGCAGAAAATGAAGAGGCTGAAGACTTTCTGAATCCATTGTACAAAAAGTGCCAGCAGCACAGTCATTCTGTCTGACACACCAAAATCCACTGGTGGCCTCAGCCTGGACTTTTATCACCCTGCTTTATCATGTTAGGGTTGAATTCATGGATGGACTGAAAGTGTTTTCTAAATTTAAATCTCTTTTTGGCACTTTCACTGTTTTTGTTTTCTGGCTTTATTTTGCTATTTGCTATAAATAGAAGTGCTATAGAGAGCTTGTAGGAAGCTGGCTGTTTCTTTTGTTTCAGATTCAACTCCTAATTACAGAAGCCCATAGATATTAATAGCGGTAGAGGTACAAATCTCTTACTGAGAAGACCACGACCTTCACATATGACTGCTTCCCCTGCACACGCTTCATAAGTCTTTCTCTTCCTGCTAGCTGCCCTCTTTTTCCACCCAGATGCCATCAGGCTCTCTTATGACCTTCGTCTTGGCCACACTTTAAGTATTCCGTATGAATGGGTATAAATCCTGCAAACACTCTGTGATTACCTGCCTCAGTGCAGTGTAACTCTGCACTTCCTGTATATGTTATATATCTGTGGTCCATTATACAGTATATGCCACCAAGCCCACCTGTGGTCGTAAGCTTTGGTAGCAACCAAAGGGAAGATATTGCAGGTGCACAAGAAGTGAGGTTCCTCCACAGCAGTCCATGATAGTGTGACAAACCTCAGTAGAGATGCCACTTGTCCTGACCAAGGGGAATGAAGCATGAGCTCCACCAGTAGGAATTGTACCTGATAATGGCGGCAACACAAAACCAAAGTCCTTAGACAAAGCTCTGTATTTTCTGGCCATTCGAGTCTCGGTAATAAATGACATTCACATCCAAACCGCATCTGTTGGGGCTACCATTTCTCTATTTCCCCTTATAAGCAATTGTATGGGGTTAAAAAATGACATGGAGAAGGAGTCCATGGCAATTGTTGAAAGTCTGTTTGAGACCTGAAGTGGAAGCTGCATGTCTGTGCTGACTGGATGCATTTCCTTTGCTTTTTCTGCATTGAGCTTCTCTTGTGTTACCCTTCTATGACATTCCCTCAGTTGCCTTGTGTACCCATCTGAGGGTCTCTCTCTTTCTCTACAGGAGAGATTTTTCCTGACGCTATCCAACTACATCTTCACGGCGGTCTTTCTCACCGAGATGACAGTAAAGGTAAGACACTTTCTCTGTTGTTTTCACATGATTCTGTGTGCATAACAGCCCTGTGCCTTTGGCCCTCTTTATTAATCCTTCATGATTATGTTTTAGCTCCAAGTGGTCTGATTTTATAAACCCAGTCTTGTTATTTAGTGTTTAATAACAGCCAAACACATGCCTCCTTGCAGTGCCGCTCACTAGGGAGAGTTGATAACTTGCTCAGTTAATGAGATAACAGGCTGATTATTTGTTAAATAAGCCCAGGGTTATTGAGGCCTGCGATTAAAACAGCTCTGCTGAACTGATCAGGATGTGCATCGTGAACTTCCTTGCCATCCTTCTTTTAGAAAGAATGAATAAGGAGAGTGTTATGAAAAGCAACTTTCTGTTTTGCCTTCTAATATTCAGGCTACATGTGGAAGAGTGAGCTGCTGTCTGTCTGTCTGTCTGTCTGTCTGTCGTTTGTTGGGGTCAAACCTTTTCCGTGCTGGTTAAGGGCTAAAATGGCCTTGTTGTTTTATTTAAACATCCCAGACCATGATTTGAATAATTTTGGAATGATGATTTTCAGCGCGTGTGCATCTGTGTCATACTGAAAATGAAAACTCAAAATAACACTTGGCCTAAAAGAAACCTGGCACACTTATTACCATTGTAATGTCGCTCTCCTGTCATTCCAGTCCAAGACTCTAGAATGCAGAGTCCACAAACAGCTCCCCTCTTTTCTCGATGACAACAATCTACTAGAAATATCGAGACTGGACTGCTTTCAGTCACAAATGCTCTTAGATCTGCTTGAGCTTCCCTCTCCTCCGCCCTTTTTCCTTTCCTTCAAGAAGTCTTTGTTCTGCCTCTGCTTGTCTGCCTCTGTCTGTTTGTGCTCTTGTGAGATGTGCCGAGATTGAACAATACTTCTCCATTGTTGCTCGAAGCTGTGGAATGATCTCCCTTTGGCTAGTCTATCCATCCATCCATTATCCAACTCGCTATATCCTAACTACAAACTGCACCAAATTTTCTCCTGTTTAGGCGTCTTTTGAAAACACACCTCTTCATTAGATAATTTGGAACTGCTCTACAGGACAGCTGCTGTTGGACTCACGGAGTGGAGGAACCTTATTTGTGTCTTCGTTTAGATGCACATGTCATTATACAGCAGCAGTGCAACTCCCTCTTGCTTGTTTTTTTTATCTTGTTCTCACTTTACACCTTCTAATCTTTCTTATATGTATTACTAGCAGAATACCCGCGCTTCGCAGCGGAGAAGTAGTGTGTTAAAGAAGTTATGAAAAAGAAAAGGAAATATTTTAAAAATAATGTAACATGATTGTTAATGTAATTGTTTTGTCATTGATATGAGTGTTGTTGTCATCTCTCTCTCTCTCTCTCTCTATCTATCTATATATATATATATCTATATATCTATATAAATATATATATATA
>JANRMT010062846.1:9250951-9279579 GCA_026402145.1 Polypterus bichir lapradei | reverse complement strand
ATATACAGTAATTGCTTTGTGAGTGTTGCTGTGATCAAGGATTCGATTATCATTATTTGTTTCAATCAGGGTCGTATTTGTACGATGTGTTGTGTTCAAGTTACATTCTGTGTTTGTCAGTCGTTGTAAAGATTAAATTCTGTAATTACAGCCACATTAGCTCCACAAATGAGACACACGGGTTTACCGGCAATGTCAGTAAACATATACTCAGCCTCCCATCGGTTTTTAAAGGCTCTATTTTCAGAATCAACTTTTCTCTTCGGCATCGTGTGGGCTAGCTTCGCAATAACTTGCAGCCACGCGGTAAGTGTTCGGCAAGGCAGCTGAAGCGCTGCATTATGGGATCTGTAGTTTATTGTGTTACCAGCGCTTCATATACCCGGGCCATTAATAACAATAATACAGTATATAAAATGATCTCGCGGGCCAGATATAATTACACGCCGGGCCGGATGTGGCCCGTGGGCTTTGAGTTTGACTCATATGGACTAAATTGAACTTGAAAAGAAATATTTTTTGGAATGTGATCGCGCAAGTCAGTACATCGAGCCCACGTGCTATTGTGGTTTTGCTTGTGTGCTTCAGTAAGTTACCGTCCCCTCGCTCTTACTTTTTTACCGTTCATCTAATGAATACACTGAGTATGGCTTTACCAAAACAATCATTGATCGCGAATAAAGTATCCATTATTCATGAAGCTTCAATAGGTGAATAGGTGATCTGTCTTTCTGCGTTAACCGCATGCGTTTTCATACGTCTCAAACTAAGGGGATGCGAGGTTAAAATAAATCGAGAAGCGCGCGTACATACTTAGTGCATCCCCTCTCGGGAATCAAACCTCGGACGTGGGCGCTACAGGCGAATGCTTTACCATCGCGCCACTGCGTGTGGTTTATCTATTCGAGCGTAGCAGTGTAATTAGGTTTTTGTTCAGCACTCTTTGGAACTGTTACTTTTTGTCTGCGCACTGCGTCAGTTCACGTGAGCCGCTGAATATGGTTTTATATGTCAGTCGCTCGCTTCTAATTGTTTCGCTGCCTTCTTAATTATATAATGCATGTTTTCTAAAGCGCGTTTTGTAGCTCTTCCTGGCTTTCTACGTAATGCGTGATTACGTGAGAGGCGTGATGATGTCATACGGAACTCCGCCCCTCCAGCTCAACTCCATTACAGTAAATGGAGAAAAACAACTTCCAGTTATGACCATTACGCGTAGAATTTCGAAATGAAACCTGCCCAACTTTTGTAAGGAAGCTGTAAGGAATGAGCCTGCCAAATTTCAGCCTTCTACCTACACGGGAAGTTGGAGAATTAGTGATGAGTCAGTCAGTCAGTGAGTGAGTGAGTGAGTGAGTGAGTGAGTGAGTGAGTGAGGGCTTTGCCGTTTATTAGTATAGATAACTGACTTTATAAGTTGCCTCAGATAAAGGTGTCTGATAAATGAACAATAATAATAATAATAATCTACTACAGTATATCAGGTCTATGTGTGTGTGTGTGTATGGTCCCTCAAAGCAATCTGATTGGTTAGTTTGGCTTTGGTGACGCGATTGAAAGAAGAAGTGCGAGTGAGAGACACACAAGGAGGAGAAAAGGCATAGGAGGCACGCTGAGAGTCGCCTTCAAAGACAGGAAATATAAAAAAGGTCTCGAAATGACAGAATCCAACTAGCAGGCTTTACAGAAATGTGCTTGACGTGGAGTGTGCCGGGCAAGGGAGATTCAGACACATGAGGATACAGAGGAAAGGTGCTGAAGGTACACACAAGGCTCAAGATATCAAATATTTTGTAATGTAATCTATTACCCGTCTTCAACGGGTGACAAGCAAATAAAAATATACTAGAAATCCATGGGATTTTTCTCTACAAATATAGTGAATGTATAAGTAAATAAAAATGTTTAGCTGCTGTTATGCTGATGGACCGTCAAGGCAGAAAGGTCAACTTTAACGCACATTTGATTTTCTTTGTGCTCAGTCCTACCTCTAACAGCATTTGCATTTGTTTGTAGGTGGTAGCCATGGGCTGGTGCTTTGGGGAAAGAACATACCTGAAGAGTAGCTGGAACATCCTGGATGGTGTACTTGTCTTCATATCAGTCATCGACATCCTCGTCTCCATGATCTCCAACAGTGGAACAAAGATCTTGGGAATGCTGCGAGTCCTGCGGCTTCTGCGCACCCTGCGACCCCTCCGGTAAGCATGCTGCTTGTTTGACATTTCAATGCCAAGATGCCAGTGAACTTTAAAAAGTGAGTTGTGGTAGGAATTGTGCTGCTCAGGACACAGGGGTCCTGTGGTTCTGCACTTTTGTTTAGGTGAGGACTGCTTTCTTGTGCTTTGAAACTCCCAAAATAGCCAAAGGCTAACAGTCGAAACACTAACAAAAACCCAATGTCTATATGCTTGAGATAAAAATTAACAAAAGGAAAGTTGACCTGAAGATACAAGAGCAAAGGGGCAGACAACACAGAGAAACAGTCAGTGCCTTGGCCGTTAGCCTGGGGCTCTGATGGCGGTCCTATTAGCCATGCGGCTGCAGTGCCAGAAAGCTCTGTCCCTTAGAGGAAAGAAAAACAATTGAAGGACAATACAATATGAGAAAATAATTGACAAAGAACAAGGTCAGTAAAAAACAAACATATAATAAAAACATGGAAAAAAACAGAATGTGGGATGTGTGGCAGTGAGACAGACTCTCAAAACGAGTTCAGAATTGGTGTAGATGACTCGGCAGGGAGAACAAGAACTTGTCTCATAATTTGGAAGCTTCCGTGTTAGCTTCCAAATTATGAGACAAGTTCCTATTCTCCCTGCCGAGTTCATCATTGCTGTTTTAAAACAAATGAAGCAAGAAAGTGCAAAAAAGGTTTGGGATGCAAGGGGTTAACATCACTTATTAACCTATAGTAGGCTAAAAGTGACAAATGAAATTTTAAATGAAACAAAAAGCCATGGTGGGAGACCTCCGCTGTCTGCCGCTATTGGTCTAACAAGTCACGTTCACTTCCAGTTGGTGTTTCCTTTTAGAATCTGAGAGGTGAATGGGGTGGGGTCAGGGGGCAGAGTCAGGGCTCTCTTCTTTCAGTTATTTGTCTTGTTGACTTTGGTAACAAAAGAAAAGAAAAGGCATGTGAGCAGATGTGTAACCTCCAAACCCTTCCTCGGAGTACCCTTTCCTGTAAGTGACATGACGTGCTCCAGAGTGCACCCTTTGGACCCTTTCACTTGTTTTACATTTTCTTATGTTGCAGCCTTGTGCTAAAATCATTTAAATTCATTTTTCAGCAACACTTTATACCCCAGAATGACAAAGTGAAACCAGGATTTCAGAATTTTTTACAAATTTATTAAAGTTAAAAATTTGAAATATCCCAATGATACAAGTATTCAGAACCTTTGCTTTGGCTCAGGTGAATCCCAATTCAATTGATAATTGTTGAGATGTCTCTACACATTGTTTGGAGTCCACCTGTGGCCAATTCAGTTGGTTGGACCTGATCAGGAAAGACGCACAGCTGTCTATAGAAGGTCCCTGAATAAAAACAGGCTATGAGGTCGAAGGAATCCCCTGCAATGCCGAGAGACAGGCTTGTGTTGAGGCGCAGATCTGGGGAAGGCCTCAGAAAATTCCCTCAGCATTGCAGCATTGTAGGCTCTCAAGGGCACAGCTGATATAATTTTATGATATCATATAATTTTTCAATTTTCTAACCATGACTCTTCTTAGAGTCCTTGAGATGGTCACCTACCAAATTGAGTAACTGTGGGGAAAGGGCCAGAGAGGTGAACAAGAGCCAGATGGTCAGTCTAGCTGAGCTCTAGAGCACCTGTGTGGAGATGAGAGAACCTTCAAGAAAGACAACCATCATTACAATCCTTCACAAATCTGGTCTTTATGGTAGAGTGGCCAGGTAGAAGCCTCCCCTCGGTAAAAGACACATGGAAGCCTGTTTGGAATTTGCAAAAAGGCAACTAAAGGACTCTCAAACTGTGTTAAACAAGGTCCTCTGGTGTGATGAGTGTCATGTCTGAAGGAAACCATGCACTGCTCATCACCTGAGCAATACCACTGCAGTGGTGAAACATGGCGGTAGCAGCATCATGCTGTGGGGTTATACAGCATAAGGGACTCGGAGACTAGAATGGGATGAGAGAAAGCTGAACGGAGAAAAGTATAGAGATACCCTTAATAAAAACCTGCTTCAGAGTGCTCTGGACGTAAAACCGGGCCTCCACACAGAACACTGACCCTAAGTATAAAGCAAAGACAACACAGGAATTTCTTAGTGACAGCCACGAGAGTGTCCTTGAGGGCCTGGTCAGAGCCCAGACACGAACCCAACTGAGCCTTGACAGTAGCTCTCCACCGATGGTCTCCATCCAGTCTGACAGATCTTGAGAGGATCTGTGGAGAAGAATGGCAGAAAATCCCCAAATCCTGGTGTGTGAAGTTTGTCACATCAGACCAAGAGGACTTGAAATGTCTTCTTGGAATTGCTGCCAAAGGGGCTTCATCTAAAATGGAGTAAACCGTTCAGTTTTTTAATTTTAATAAATTTGCAACTATTTCAAAATTCCTGTTTTCACTTTGTCATTCTGGGGTACTCAGTGTTTCTTGATGACAGAAAAAATGAATTTAAATGAATTTCGCACAAGGCTGCATCATCACAAAATGTCAAAAAGTGAAGGGGTCTGAAGACTTTCTGAATCAACCGTAAACTACAGTGCAGCATATTAATTATGATATTAATAACATCATCATCATCAATAGTCTTTGTTATATTATTTTTATTGTTATTCACATGAGATACAGAATAACCCTTGGTAATAAATTGCACATATTTTTAACACTTGAAAGTTATGCATTAGCAGAATACACCTTCTGGAAATTCACAGGCAGACCCTAATTCTCACTTTGCCCAGTGGAGCAAGTTTATCAAAAAGTGAACATCCAGATGCTCCCGAAGAAAAAAGGGGGCTCCTGCCATTAAATGCCAACTCCAAGTGGCTCTTCTGTCAATACTCAATTAAGGAAGCTGTCAGTTTTTCATGCGTTGCCTCGTCATGAACAGCGAAAGCCTTTGGCGACACCCACTCACTAATTTAACTTACATTTAGTGGAGGTTAATCGAGTCAATTTTAAAATTCTGCTGTGCCCTGCTTTGTTTACTTTTTGTAGATAATTAATCAAAATTTAAGATGTCCAGAGGGAAGGAGCAATCTGTGCTGCCTCTGAGAGATGCGTCTTCATCCATCGCTTCAATTGTGAGGTTGCGCACGGCAGACTCTTCAGTTAATGTTCGCCAAGTCCATGTGCTGCTTCAGGGGCCATGTCTGGTAAAAGAGTTGGGTATCTCAGGAAGGTCAGCTTCGGCATCGACAAGAGGCCTTTGGGACTTCTGAGGTTAAAAACCTCCAAGTGAAATGTTGATTTGTTTTTGTGGTTGCCAGTGATGATTCTCAGGGCCACAAGAGTAAATTACATTGGATTCAGCAAGTACACCGGCCCCTTCACTTTGGTGTGTTGTACATTTAGTTTAACTGGATACTTTTGACATATTTGTGTCCAGCATTCTACACTCTTTAGCCTATAATGACGTTTTCGGAAACGTTTGCAAATGTATTAAACATCAAGAACTGAAATCTCTCCTTCATAGAAGTTTTCAGACCCTTAATTCAGCACTTTGTAGAAGCCCCTTTTGTGGCAATTCCAGCTTCTTGTCTTTTTGGCGAAGTCTGCACAAGCTTTGCACACCTGGATTTGGGCAGCAGTTTATTTCACTCTTCCTGGCAGACCCTCTCAAGCTGTGTTAAATTGGACGGGAAGTGTCTGTAACCTGCCATCTTCGAGACTCTGTGGGGTGGAAATCTGGGCTTTGGCTGAGCCACTGAAGGACACTCAGAGAGAGATTTGTCACAAAGCCACCCCAGCGTTATCTTGCCTGTATGCTTCGGGTCATTGGTGAGCCATCACCCCAGTCTGAGGTGGTGTGCAGTCTGGACCAGGTGTTCTTCAAGGAGCTCTTTGTATTTGGCTGCATTCACCATCCTCTGAGTTCTGACCAGTGCCCCCCATTCCCATCACATTTTGCTGCCACCACCTTGCCACTTTGTAGGGATGGTGTTAGACAGGTGATGAGCTGTGCCTGGTCTTCACCAGATGTAGTGCTTGACGTTCTGCCCAAAGAGTTACATTTCTGGCTCATTACACCAGAGAATCTTTTTTGTTGTGCTCTCAGATTCCTTTAAATCCTGTTAGAAAGCTCCCAGGAATAGTTAGCCGCTCTACTATATCCGCCTGATTGATGGAGTGCTGTGAGATGGTTGTCCTTCCAACACGTTCTTCCATCTCAGCAAAAGACATCTGTAGCTCTGTTAGAGGGGCCATTGTTTCCTTGGTTGCCTCCCTGACCAAAGTCCTTCTTGCCTTGTTAAACAGTTTGACCAGGCGACCAACTCTAGGAAGAGCCCTGGTGGTCTTCACCTTTGTGCTCCCGGGAACACTCAAAGCTTAGGAAATGTTTTGTCCCCTTGCTCTGGTCTTTGCCTCACCACAACTGGATTGCAGAGGCCTACAGAGAGGCCCTTGGACTTCATGACTTGGTTTTTGTCCTGACATGCAGTTTGATTTGTGGACCTCTCTATACAGGGGTACATGTGAGCCTTCTAAATCAGTTCAGTTGGCTACAGGTGAACTCCAGTCAAGTTCTGGACAAAATCTCAAGGAGAATTAAAGTCAACAAGAGGCATACTTCTAGGAGTATATGAGAGATTTTAGGTTTTGATTTTTGATAAATTTGCAAGCCTTCTTGAACACGTTTTCACTTTGCCATTGTGGGTTCTTGGGTATTGATTAATGCTCAAAATTGGCCAAATGATCTGTTTCACATTAAATCTACCATACAGTTAAGTGTGCAAATAGCAAAGGGGTCTGAATACTTATGAATTGTAGGGTGTGCGGTTGTGCCATTCTCCAAATCCAAATGAGTACCACAAAGGCCACAGGAATAAATACAAAGATTTTATTTTTTTAATAAAGAGTAGGCAGTGACATAGGCAGAACACAAAAGTACAAAGGCTTCTTGGGTTTTTCTTCTGAGAAAAAAAATACCCAGCTATTCTTACAAGAATCTGCTCTTGAGTTTCAGCAGAGATCTCGGCAGAGTCACACAGTGGGCTCAGATCTTCCAAATAATGTCTTAATGTTCAGTAATACTGTATCTGGTGAAATGTATGAACAGTTGTTTGTGGGAATAAAACACTTTACTATGATTATGCAGTCCTTGCTTCTGAATAGTTTTATTAGTTATTTTAAATTATAAGCCCAGAGTCCTCCTGGGTCCAGCCATATGCGTGGAGGAGCCCAACGACCCCATGGGGCGCCTGTTCCACTTTGCCACACTCATAGTACAGGGTTCCTTTCTTAGCTCACTCCAGTTATTACGCTCCTTCCCTTACACACTTGCCTCACTTTCTCCCACTGCCTCTGACTTTGCTCACTGGGCTGGTGGGAATTGAAAACATAGAGAAAGCACAAATTCCCAAGCAGGCTGATCTTAATATAATTGGTTTACTGACTGAGAAAATGGTAAAGCCAAGAAATACCAAAATGATCCACAATCCAGGCCCAGTGATTCACAAATAATCAACAGGAAATGAAGAGCTGTTATGACTATGCGTTCTGAGACTCATAAATTCCAAAAAATGGCAAAGGCACTTCCATTAATGCCCACTAGAGGGGAATATACCGCCAAATCCCAGCTGGATAAACCGCCAAACACAGAAACTTCATACAAATAAAAAAGGTTTTATTCTTCACAGGTGAATAATCTGTCATATTGTCGAGCTCTGAACAGCAAAATGGCAAAATCGAGTTGACTGAAACGCAAGGTAATTCAAACAAATAAACTCCAACAACAGAATCACAAGGCAAAGTCAAAAAACAGAGCAGAAAGCCAAAAAATACAAAAGGCACAAAAAAACCACAGAACTCACCAAACACCCCAGCCAGGTATTGTGGGAGATCCTCCAGGTTTATACCAGGCAGTGACTGGCAGGTGGCCCCCACCTCTTGGGCTCCACCCACAAAACACATGGAACATAACCCAGGCAGCTTACATACACAAACACAATCAAAAACAAAGAATAATGCAAATATTCACCAAAAATAACATTAATGTATATGAAGGAATCAAAACTGAACAAAACAGAACTAAAACATGAAGTTGCAACCCTGGCTGAAACACCAAAATATGAGGCTAAGTATCAACAGTCCTCAAAATTCAAAAGGTCTTGTAATTCCAAAAAGGGCTAAAGGCCAAAAATACTCAAAAAGGTTAAAAAGCTAAATACTCAAAGTGATAAAATGTCGAAATACTCAAAAGCCAAAGACAGAGAAATCAATAAAACATCCAATGGTGAAGCATGGTGGTGGTAGTAGCATCGTGCTGTGGGGTTAGGGGCTGGGAGGCTAGAAGAGTTGAGGGAAAGCTGAACGCAGCAAAGTTCAGAGGTATCCTTAATGAAAACCTTCTGCAGAGTGTCCTGAACCTTAGACTGGGCCAATGGTTGACTGTCCAGGGGACAATAACCCTAAGCACAAAGAAAAGACAACACGGGACAACTCTGAGAAGTTCCTTGAGTGGCCCAGACTGAGCCCGGACTTGAAGCCAATTGAACATTTCTGGAGAGACCTGACAACAGCTATCCACCGGCAGCCTCAATCCAACCTGACAGAGCCTGAGAGGATCTGCAGAGAACAATGGCAGAAAATCCCCAAATCCAGGTGTGTGAAGCTTGTCACGTCAAACCCAAGAAGACTCCAGGCTGGAATCGCTGCCAAAGGAACCTAATAAATTTGCAAAAAATTTCTAATATCCTGTTTCCGCTTTGTCATTCTGAGGTGTTGAGTGTTGCGTGATGTGGGGAAACAATGAATTGAGATGATTTTAGCACAAGGCTGCAATACAACGAAATGTGGAAGAAGTGATGAGGTGTGAAGACTTTCTGAATCCACTGCATTTCTCTCCTGTTTATCAGGACAGTCTGAGGTTCTGCGTCTGTCCTGTAGAAACCCCTGCTAGCTGACATATGAGTTACTTCTACCTGTCCTGCCTTCTTTGTGATTAAGTTGAGCTTCATCCCTTACAAAGTTCTGTGGAAATCGACCCTGCATGATGCCAGTTGTGTCTCCAAAGTGCTATCGAAGGGTCCTAAAGGCAAGCCCTCCCCACTCTTGCGTGGCCTTTTTGTTTTCATTTGCATTTCTTTAATGAAACCATCCTGTAAAGAGAAATGAAGTAATAGCATCCATGCTTCTAATGCAGCCCCCTCATCATTCCACTCTTTTCTCAGTGAAGGATAATTGTATGCTTGGCTTATTCTGTTTTGTTTTTTAGATAGGTGAAAAGGCAAATGGATTATTTTATGGAGAGTACCCTCAAGAAGCCTGCAAATAATAGGACTGTTAGTTTTTGCATTGATTCATACCGAGTGCTGAAACGCTTAGCAGTCTCCCCTGTAAACGGGAAATTGCTGGCAAAGAGAATCATGGCATGCCGTTCTGTAGATGGCAGGCAGAGACAGTCGTCTTCAGAGAGTTGGAGTCGACATAACAGAAGGTGTCAGAGATTTGTTCAGCTCTTTAAAAACTTTACATTTCATGCTCTGTTGACAGAACACAGACGCCTATGCAGCCTGCCATGGGGAGCCATTTCTAAACGAGGCTATGCTACCCTCTGCTGGCCAGTTGTAAGCACTGCCCTGCCACAAAGTGTGTTGCAGCTAGTCAGTATCCACGTGCTCCTTGGGATCTCCCTCCAGTTTATCACATGCTGCTTTATAAACCCCCAGATAAACTCTGCAAAACTGACAAGAATTGTGCCAGTGATATTTAGTACTAAACCATTAAGCCCTATTTATTTTCCTCAGGGATCCATTTTGGGTCCCGTTTTATTCTCTATATACCTTCACCCTATTGGAGCTATGTTTAGGAAATTTAACATTTCTCTTCACTGCTATGCTGATGATACTCAGGTTTATATTCCTGTCTGCAACTCTGCAATAAATCAACTCCACAACTGTCTTTTTGAACTAAGATCCTGGATGGCTAATAATTTTCTTGATCTGAATCAAAATAAAATGGAGGTGTTTATAGTGGGTCCATCAGCAAAAGCCCAAATTGGTCTTGGACTTCTCGGCTTTTTCTCTGTCTTTTGTAAACCTCAAGTCCGCAGTCTTGGTGTTATCTTTGACAGTAACCTCTCTTTTGAGAAACAAGTTAATTCTGTAGTCAAGAGTTGCTTTTTCCTGCTTCGTTTATTAGGTAAGATCAAGCCTTTTTTGTCTTCTAGGGATCTTGAGAAAGCTACTCGTGCTTTTATCTTTTCTCGCCTTGATTACTGCAACTCGCTGTATTCTGGGATTAGCAAATCTCTGATACGCAGGTTGCAGTTGGTCCAGAATGCTGCCGCTCGCTTTCTGGTTGGGGCAAGAAAGTCTGACTCTGTTTCTCCAATATTAGCTTCTTTACACTGGCTGCCTGTTGCTTGTTTTTAAATCTTTACATGGGCTCGCTCCTGCCTATTTATCTGAATTGTGTGTTTTACACCAGCCATCTAGAGTGCTTAGATCTTCTGGTCAGTTGTCTCTTGTTGTCCCTCATACCCAGTGTAAAACTAAGGGGGGCAGACAGGGCTTTGGCAGCTGCTACTCCTCGCCTGTGGAACTCTTTACCTCGTCACGTAAAGGAGTTGTCTACAATTCAAAACGAGATTAAAGACTCATTTCTATTCACTTGCTTTCCATGACCTTCAGTAATACTCATTGTGATTATGTAACATTACTTCTATTTATTATTTATTTTATTTATGTTCATTTATTTTATTTCTATTTATATTATTCATGTTAATTGTATGTTTTTCGATTATTAAATTATTGTAAAGCACTTCCACAGCATTCCTATGTTGTTTTAAATGTGCTATATAAATAAATTTGACATCGACATTATACCTACTGTGTTAAGCTAGCGAGCAGACCGCAACACAAAGTGTGTGCACACTAACAGTTACCGAAATGCATTTGTACCTGTAGGGGTTTGTTCAATGAACAACAACAACATTCATTTATATAGCACATTTCATACAAAAAGTAGCTCAAAGTGCTTTACATAATGAAGAAAAGAAAAATAAAAGACAAAATAGGAAATTAAAATAAGACAACATTAGTTAACATAGAAAAGGAGTAAGGTCCGATGGCCAAGGTGGACAGAAAAAAAAAAAAAATCCAGACAGCTGGAGAAAAAAATAAAATCTGCAGGGGGTCCAGGCCATGAGACCGCCCAGTCCCCTCTGGGCATTCTACCTAACATTAATGATCAGTCCTCTTTGTAGTTAGGGTTCTCACGGAGTCACTTGATGTTGATGGTCATACAGACTTCTGGCTTCTAATCCATCCATCATTGTTGGAACATCACAGTGCTTTGAGTAGATGGTGGTGGCGCAAGCGGAAAAGGAAACAGAAGAGAGAGTAGGGGTTAGTACAGATTTTAGAGCCACCATGAATAGTTATTATAATGAGCTGGACATACAGAGTATCAGGATTTTAATTACAGTAAAGTTATGAGAAGGCCATGTTAAAGTAATGTGTTTTCAGCAGTGTTTTAAACTGCTCTACTGTATCAGCCCGGCGAATTCCTATTGGCAGGCTATTCCAGATTTTAGGTGCATAACAGCAGAAGGCCACCTCACCACTTTTAAGTTTTGCTCTTGGAATTCTGAGCAGACACTCATTTGAGGATCTGAGGTTACGATTTGGAATATAAGGTGTCAGACATTCCGATATATAAGATGGGGCGAGATTATTTAAGGCTTTATAAACCATAAGCAGAATTTTAAAGTCAATCCTGAATGACACAGGTAGCCAGTGTAGCGACATCAAAACTGGAGAAATGTGCTCGGATTTTCTTTTCCTAGTTGGGATTCTAACAGCTGAATTCTGCACTCGTTGCACATGGATATTCTCCTAGTCAGTAGGTGGCAGTGTTTGGTCAATGTGCTGGGTGCCAGTGAAGATGGATACAACACTATCACATATCTTCTTTTGTATAACAAAGAAGACAAACAAGCGTTATTCATTCCTAATGGAAAAACCAAGAATGGCACCAATGAAGCAGGTCGCAATTCCAAGATTAGAGCCATTGTGGCCATTAAAATGGATAAAATGCCAAAAAGTGAACTTCAAATACCCCTTCAAGAATCTGCATTTTGGTCCGACAGCACCACAGCAATAAAATACATTTCAAATGAAAACACTCGATTCTTAACTTATGTCACTAACAGAATCACAGTGATAAGAGATCATTCACAACCTTCACAATGGAAAAATGTCACATCTGCCCTAAATCCAGCAGCTCGGGCACCAGGAGGACTGAGCCAAGCCTAGAAAGCTTCACCAAAAGTAAAATCTGGACATAAGGCCTAATGGTCTTCATGAGGGACCAAAAAAGACTTGACGATGATCCAGAGATGAAAAACTTTGCTGTTAGCTTGACAAGTGCAGAAGAGATCAGCAAACCTGTAGATAACCTACTACTCAAGATGGCCACACTTAAAGAGAGAGGTGGCATGGTTTGTCAAGTGTAAAGAAAAACTTCATGCGTTTAAAAGATGTGGTGTGATTGATCTACTTAAAGGATAAGTTTGGTATTTTTCAAGTCAAAGTTATTTCTTCATAAAAATGGTGTATGTGTATTTTCCATGCAAAGTTGTGCTCTAAAGTTATCTTTGCTTTCTATGAATTTAAAAAATGTCTTGTCTGCTCTGGAGCTTTACAATTTAAGGTAAGGGGCATGGAGGAAAAGCTTAAAAATGTACTAAATATGTCCATTTTACAAGCAAAGACAGCTGTGGGATTGCCAGAGAAAAGCCCACGATGACAAGGGGAGAACAGGTAAACCTCACACAAGAGCGACCAGGTGCAACATTTGGACCCAGAATGCTAGATACACAAGGCATCAGGGATGACCACTGTGTCACAATCAGTGTCATTTCTATTGGTATTTATTCTCTCCTACCTTATTAACAAGAGATTTCTGAAGTACTGATTGCGTATTTGGGTGCCATAAAGGCAGGGTGTTTACAATGCCAACGGAAAACACACTTTCCTCCTACATTCTACAGACATACACAGGTAAATTTGCCGTATGTAAGCAAGTGTGCCCCCCAATCAAAGCCGGTCCATCCTTCAGGTGACATAGGTGGCTGCCTAGGGTGCCATTAACCAAGTGGCACCGTTTCTAAAAGTTAAGGGACACACTCCCCAACATGCGCTCCAAACCCACTCCTCCACCTCTTTCCATGCTTTGGACACCAACTGGCACTGTTTAGTCAAATCAAGGGGCACCTGCTGTAAACATGAAGGGGGACCCCACATGCCTAAGGCTCTATATGAGCTTCGCCTGGCACCACCTCCAGTGGATTGGCATATCTTTCAAGATTGGATTCTGCCTCGTGGCTGGTTCTGCTGAAATGAGTCCATGGTTTCCATGGCCCTGTACTGGTGAAAAGCAGCCCTGAAAATCAATGGACTGATGTGTGGGTACACAGTTAATAACATTTGAATCTAAGCTATGAATTCAGAAATAGTTATTTTCTTATTAAAACCCAGAAGGGCCCTTCCTTACCATCCTCTTGTTTTATTCCTCTTTCTTCTTTCTGTAGGGTTATCAGTCGAGCGCCAGGCCTGAAGCTGGTGGTGGAGACCCTCATATCCTCCTTGAAGCCCATTGGCAACATAGTTGTCATTTGCTGTGCCTTCTTTATCATCTTTGGCATCCTCGGAGTTCAGGTAGTTGGGGACACTTTCTACTTGTCCTAAATGTTCTGGGAGTTGTACAAGAGGAGGCTCACAGTTTGCCCGCTGGCTTTTTTGGTTTAGCATTCTGTGCTTGTCGACTAGTTTTTAAAGCTCAATTGGGGCCTGATGAGACTGGAGCAGCCCTGGCAGGGTCGGTCGTGTAAGTCATGGGTCAAATCATACCTTTCTTTGTTTCTATCTTTCTTTCTTTGTTTCTGACAGCTTTTCAAAGGCAAGTTCTTTGTGTGCTTGGGAGAGGACCCCAGCAACATAACCAACAAGTCGGACTGCCTCCAGGCGCATTACAAGTGGGTCCGCCACAAGTACAACTTTGACAACCTAGGCCAGGTCAGTGGTGCAAGAAAGGGCACAACCCGTTAGCGAAGTTTCTTTAAATTCCTGAGAGGCTAAGAATCTGTTTCGGTGTCCCAACTGAGAGCACACTATGGTGCAACAAACAGACGGGGCAGCGCCCTGCATTATATGAGGCAGCCCAGGTGCCTGTGCAATACTTGCCTGGCCTTTTTGTATTCATTTACATTTCTTTGATGACACCATCCTGTATTTTTTGTGCACAGGACATTTTTGTTTGCAATTTGCAAGAGATGCCATTAAAGAGAAATTAAGTAATAGCATCCATGTTTCTAATGCAGCCCCCGGAGGAAATATAACAAACACAGCCTTCTCAAGGATTTTAGATCAGCATGTTTATTTTCTGATTTACAAAGACAAATCTTCTTTTGAGAAAAAAATCTGCCCATATAGTGCCATGCTCTGCCCTTACTTACTATTGGCATTTCTCATTTTCATGATTTTTAAACAGTAGACAAAGCTGATATACCATGCATGTGTCCTGCAATTCAAATAAGGTCACCATCCCTCTTGAATGCCAGAAAAGGCAGCTAAAGGAGGTTGGCATCAGGTTGGGCATCTGTTTACAAGTTTAGCCAGGCTACAAGGCAATAAATCATCCCAATATTCTAACCTTGATGTGATGAATACATGAATCAATGTCTCAGCTGCAGAGTAGGATGGTGAGGAACAAAGTCTTGAAATGTTACAAAGGTGGTAAAAGGCAGCATTGATGTGAGACTGGAAATCAAATCAAATTTTATTTGTGTCGTCGAGTAGGGAAATAAGACAGCCCAAAATTATGAAAAGTTATCCTGTTTAATTACCTGATAACTGAACAAAAACAGTGTGTGATGGCATAATTTCAACAGTAGGGTCCAAGAGCAAAAGCCGGGGTGGGCAAACTAAAGCCGTTCTTTGAGCAGGTCTTCTTGAACTGGATGGAGTTCTGTCTTGCAGTCAGCTCAGTCCAACAATAGATGCCCTCTCCCAGGGAGCCAGGGCTTTATAGGGCTCTTGACTGGAAGGGGCGGAGTCAGTTGCCCTCACAGGGCGTGTGCTTAGAGCTGTGGAGAGAAGGGGAGACAGCATGTTTAGTGACAGCGCCGCCTACATAGACGAAATCAGAAGGTGCTCCTCTGGCGTTCATGCATGGCATTTGTCACATACAAATTTTACATGCAGTACGGTTGCTCAACTCCAAAGGCTGTGCCTTTAAGAAGAATGTAAAGGGACAATAACAGTAATACATGACTTTATAAATATATAAACTCTTTAACAGAATTATAAATAGTTGATAAAGAAATAGCTTAATGCATGAGAGTAGGCCATCATGTAGCTTCAGACTCTTCCATTATTTAAGATGTGGATGGACTGTGGACAGAAGCTCCCCTTCAGTGTCTCAGCACTGGACTTCAGGCAGCCGTAGTGTTTACCTGGCCACAGCACAGAGGAGAGGCTGTTGTTGGGACAGCTGGTGTCACTGTTAATATTCTTTGTCCTGGTCCACCATCGGTTGGTGTAGATGTCCTAGAAGTGCACACCCTGTGATACATTCAGCTGACCACACCACTCTCTGCACAGCCTTGTGGTCCTGATGCATGCCGTTCCCAAACCATGAAGTAATACTTCCTGACAAAGTACTTCTGATGGTGGATTTATAGAAGTTCTTTAGTATTTAGGAGGGGAGCCTGAAATCCCTGAGTCATTTGAGGTGGTCAAGGCTTTGTTGCGCCTTCTTTAGACAGAATGTTGTCACATACAACACTAATGCTCTTGACTTGAGGGCGTGAAGGAATAAAGATGTTAGCATTTATAAATTTTGAAAGGAGAATTTCAGACTTGGCACTATTAAGCTCGAGCAGATGATGCGTCATCCAAACTTTAATATCATGGAGGCAACTAAGCAAAGAGAACCTGAGGTGGATTTTGCAGAAGTATAAAGCTGGATGTCATCAGCACAACAATGAAACTACCATAATTGAACCAAGGGGGAGGAGGTGAGGGACGTAGTGCTGATCCCTGTGGCACACCATGGGTAGCAGATGGATTCTGAGAAATGATTTTATTCAGTTCAATAAATTTAAATCTATCAGTTAAGTGAGACTGAAATCATGAAAAAGCAGTTATACCCAGTGAAGACAGGTAGCGTGTGAGAAATAGTGTCAAATGGTGAACTGAGAACAAGAAAGACAAGAATACTTAGTTATACTTAGGAGGTGCGAATCAGCAGCTCTCTGAGCATCAATCAAAATGAGTCTGGTGTCCTCTGATGTTCTGGCTAAATTTCCCATCACACCCTTGTCATTCTGGCCCCTGATCATCCCCTGCCTCTAACTGGCTAATTATCCTAACATCAGATGTGTGGTGAGCATACTGGCACAAGAATGGCTGCTGTTGCATCATCCAGGTGGGTATTACACATTGGTGGTCATTGAAGTGGTCCCCCACTATCTGCCAAGCACCTTGAGTACCTTGAAAAGCGCAATATAAATGTAATGAATTCATTAAATGCACTGAACGAACTGATCCCACTCAAAAGCTCCCTTGACTGTCCCTAACAGGCTCTGATGTCGCTCTTTGTGCTCGCCTCCAAAGACGGCTGGGTGGACATCATGTACGACGGCTTGGATGCAGTGGGGGTCGACCAGCAGGTGTGTTGTTCTGTTGTCTTTTGTCAAATGTGCAGCTCCCTAACCCTGCTGGGAATTTGTACCCAGGAAGCTGTCCAGATTCCCAGAATCCATTCTAGGTGCATGGTGGCTTATATAAAAATGGTTTCTTCTTCTGTTCTTCCAAAATGAAGCCTGTGCCTTAAGCAAGGGGTGTGAGGGCAAATGAAATAAAAAAGGATTCAAGGAAAATGACAGCAGGGCAACAGGGAGAGAACAGACAGACAAAGAGGCCAACTGGTAGTCAAAATGAGCAAAATGGAGACAGGCAGACCGATGAATCAAAAACAAGCAGGATAGCGGGCACCCAGCATAACAGACAGAGAACAATAAGAGAAAGAGAGAAGCACAGACTAGTGAAGTAGAGAGTAGGGAGAGGAGTCGGAGACAGACAGAGAAACATGCAGTGTGACAAACAGACTCAGAGAAAGATCATCTAAGAAGGAGACAGACTGATTGACAGACAGATGAATGGACAAATGGAATGATGGGCAGACTGACATAGAGATAGTTAGACAGACAGATGGGCACTAAAAGGCTGAGAGAACAACCAATGGGTAAGCAGAACATCAAACAGACACACAGACTGAATGACAGGCAGACAGACAGACAGATGCATGGCATGATGGACAGACTGTGCCAAAGACAGACGTACAGATACACAAACTTCTGCTCACACACGTACAGACAAAATGCCTGACAGGCACAGAGAATGAGAAGTCAGGCTGACAGACTAACAGACACATGAAATGATGGACAGACAGACCCACAGAATGTCTCACATGCCGAGAGACTCATCGACAGGCAAGCAAAATAAAATAATAAAAAACAGCATAAAGAGAAGCAGTCGGAAAGACAAAGACCTGTGAAAAGATGGACAGGGGGAGACAAGGACAGATGTAAAGACACACCAAATGCATGCAGGGAGCAAAAGACAGACTGACTAACAGACACCTGGAAAGATGGATAGACACAGAGAAGGCCTGACCGCCTGAGCTTCAGACAACAAGCGAGCAGAATGGCAAACAAGCAGAATAATGTCTGACATACAGAATAACTGGCAGACACGTACAATGAAGTAGTCACAGACAAAATGAACGATAAACAGTCAAGCCGAGAGACGGACACACAGACGCACGCAAAGGACGATGAGGAGACTTACCAACAGACAGACACAGGCGATGACAATAAGGCAGATATACAAATACTGGACAAAAGGATGTGCAATCTGACAGACACAGACAGAAACCCAGAAAGTGGGTCAGACAAACACACAGGACTATGGACTGACTGACTGACTGACAGACAGACAGACACACAGTGTGATAGACACAAAGAGGAAAGGAACAGACAGACAATCCCAAACTGGCCCCGGCATGAGGGGCTGTGTGCCCTGCAGAGAACTGCCACCCTGTCTAAAGCTGCCTTCTGCTGCCAGGATGGGTTTTGGCCACTCTGTGACCCTTTAAGCAGGTCTGAACATGTCATGTATGTATTGTCCAACAAAGAAGCGTTGATAAGATGATGCAGGCTTCTCTCAGCTCTTGGTAACAGGTCTGTCTTTTTAACAGCCCAGGTTGAACTACAACCCATGGATGTTGCTCTACTTTATCTCGTTCTTGCTGATTGTGGCCTTCTTCGTGCTCAACATGTTCGTCGGAGTAGTTGTGGAGAACTTTCACAAGTGTCGGCAACATCAGGAGGCAGAGGAGGCCAAACGGCGCGAAGAAAAGAGGCAGAAGAGGATGGAGAAAAAAAGAAGGAGTAAGGAGAAAGAGCTGGCTGGTCGGTAGTCTTTCCACATCTTTCTGAGTCCTGCTTGACCTTTGATTACAAGAAAATGGAATAATAATCCCCCCCACCCCACTCCTTATAACTACCCCTCATCCCCACCCAAGCTAATGCTCAGTGCCTGGTAATTTAATTTTCCAGCGCATGCCCAGGTAGAAACATCTGCATGGATAGCAAATAGTAAAACAGAAGAAAGGAAAATGTGATAGGGTGGCACGCGATTGTTATGACAGTGCCCCCTTGTGCCTTGTGCATGCCATGCAGTGACCAATGTACAGTACAGTACTGCACAAATAGTGTTCTGCAGAGCAACAGTGTGGCCAAGGGACGACTGTTGTCATAAGAGTCTGTTCACTATTTGTTTTATTACAACCTTGCTCGAGCTCAAATGCCAATTCCCTCATTGTACAATTATTTGATGATCCAGATGATCAAAATAATACAAAATTGTGTCCAAAAGACCTGTGAAAACCCACATGGAATAAAAAAAACAAAATTGTAATGAAGCGTCAGCTCAAGGCTGTAATAACAAGCGTAGCCCTTAGTTTGAACTGTGCGTGTGAAGTCATATAAGGTTTGAGAAATACAGATAAAAAAAAAACAAGTGGAAGAAACACTGTGGCCCCTAGAGATATGGTTAACCTTAATATGTCACAAGAGCCCCCCGTGACTCATATGAAGGGAACCACAGTTGTATTGATTGGCTGGGCACCACACGTTCCATCTCTTAGCCCCTCCCACCAACAGCAAGTGTCCCTTCAGTTTATCTCCGATGCCAGCCACTCAAGTGGCACACCAGAGACGCTGCGTGAGGCTCATGGTATGACAGAGTGGCGGGGCCTGCAGGATCAGAGGTCAGAGGAGCTCTCCCATCTCATGTGCTTCTTGGTCTATTTGAATGCTCACCTTTTATTCTTTCACTTTTTTCAGCCTCACCTCATCTCTTCAGCTGTCTTCTCTTCTTCACTTCTGTCACCTCCTTTCTGCTTTGATTGTTTTAAATATTACTAAAGAGATCTCACCAGCACCAATCAGTAAACTGCCGTGGTACAACTTCCCAGTCTAATCTACCAATGGAATGCATCTTCCCATTTAGTTAAAACATCAGTGGCCACCGAGGATGGTTCTGGTCCTGGTCCGTGTGGAGGGGCAGAACTAGAGGCACTGATGCTGAAGTCGATTATCGGTGCACGCTTTACTGTAATACCTCACTTGCATCACCATAAAACAGCAGAAAGTGTATGTGTTGTCACCTAAGAACTCCAAACTGAGAAAGACAGTGCCAAAGTGCTGTGTGATAACAGCCTGCATTTAGCACCTTTCAATAGTAAACACGATCTGAAGGAGTACAGATACACAGAACACCTGTTACACCTGACCTTTCCTGTTGGAGTGGGGACATGTTGTGTGACACACTCAGGATCTCACAGTGAGTCAGTCGGGCATCAGGGCTGGCCCTGTAACTTGGTGATTTCAGATCCAATTCCTTAGTCATTGGGGCACACAGTCCGCCTCCTACCAAGGGAGGTCAGTGATTGGCCTGTCAGCTTGTCAGTCACTTGTGGGCTGTAGTGTTGTCAGCAGTTACAGTGCTGGAGGGTGGGAAGCAAGTGACTTAGAGAGTCCCTGAGAAGATGGCCACAGCAAGTGAGCTGTTTGTAAGTCGAATTTATGGAAAGTTCTGGGTGAGGGAAAAAGATGTTTCTTAATTCCACCTTTGTATGTAGTTGAAACAAATATCAAACTTTAAGCAGCCTATTTCTTTATTACTTCATATTTAAATTGATATGTGCTTATACCTTAAGCATGAACTGTTAATGCTTTGGCAGTTTTATGTTACTGAATACGCATATCAATATAACATTTTCAAACCTGTTAAATCAAAACGTTTATCTATCTATCTATCTATCTATCTATCTATCTATCTATCTATCTATCTAATTCCACTCAGGGTTGAGGCGGGCTGCGTCCAATCTCAGCAGCTCAGTGCACAACGCAGGAGCCAGCCGCCCTAAACAGGCACCAAGGCACACACACATGTAGCTAATGTACAGTCACCACCTAACCTAAAATGCTACAATCTTTGGGAGGAAATTTCAAGCAGACACAGGGAGAACATGCAGAGTCCACACAGACAAAGACCAGGAGCAGAACTTCAACCCTGGATGCTGAATCAATGAGGCAGTGGAACTAATCACTGAAATGAAATTGTAAATAGTGCAATTATTGTAATGTTTTCTTTTACTTACATGTTGCTTTCAAATTATTCTTTCATGGTTTTCCCAAAGGGCACCATGGTGGTATAGTGTTGATTAAAGCTGACTAATGATTCAGTAACTTGGGTTCCATTCTATGCTTGATTATGCTCTGCTATGAAGTGTTGTCACATTACATGGTATGAGAAGTAGGTACAGTAGGTAAGTAGTGCGATTCAAGTGTTCTGTTAAATTAAAAAGGAGAAGGACCCGGAGGTGACAGGTACAAACCACGGACAGTCTAATCAAAGCCTAAATAATAGAATCAAGATTCAAGATTCTTTATTCGTCACACGCATAGTTTATACAGGACAACACACAGTGAAATGCATCCTGATCTTTTCAAAACGAGTCAGTGTACATTGCAAAACCAAAAAAAAAAACTCGAGCTGCAAACCTTTTGAATGTCCACAAAATTTGGACAGTGAACCGTCCCCACCGGCAGTTCTTTATAGTGTCACGCGGATGATGCAATTTGGGGTGACTCCCAGGGAACACGCCCCCTAGCAACACTAGAGTCACATGTAGTGACCGTGACACAAAATGACATCACCGTAAAGCACAAATAACGCTGGTGCTCTTCACCATTGGCATCCTGGTACAGAGCCCTCAACAGATGGTCAGCATGTACCGAATTAACTAATGAAGTAATAAAGAAGTGAAATCGTAATAATATAATAACAAAACAATTGAATTCATTTTAAGTTATTAATGCAATGGCAAAACTATCACTATATGCAATATGACATGATCTGGGCTGATATGACAGTGAAATATTTAATATAAATATAATGAGCTCTTCATGACCCCTGCTCAGAGGACTAAAATGTCAAATTATTTAAGTAAATAACTAATAAGTTCACCAACAAATGGATTAATTGGTTAATTAGCTAACTAATTATCACATTGACTTGATCATAATCAAATGATGCCATTATTTAGTTAATTAACCAGTTAATGAATTATGTAAAGATAAATTACTAGACGTACTCTAGTTTATACTTGATAGTATGTTTTAATTGAATTTTAAATTCTTGAGTGCTCTTTGCCTGGTCACTGCATGTTCTCCCAGGGTTCTTGCCTACTGTGGTTTCCTCCATTTTTTGCAGACATCATATGAGGTTCATTTACAATTTGAAAATGGCTCCATTCTTGGGATTTGATTTCTTCAGGTTTCGTTTATGCCTGGAGTTTCATCAAAGTTGTCTTTCCAAGCCAATTTCCTTTCCGTCCACTAAATCAGAATTAAATTGATTGTTCATTGATGGTACTTCTGATACCACTGGGTTTCTGGAGCCATTCACCTTCAACCAATCATCTTTAAAGTTAGCCTTTGACATCACGAAGCAAGGACTGAATGCACAAGCGCATACAATTTCACGTGCAGTTTTAAAAAATCACAGAAGCGGCCCTCATCCCTGAATCAGATTAAGCCAGTTTTGATCACCTTGTATTCTGTTACGCTTACTTTAGCTGTTTAAATGTTAACAGATTGTCTTCCCCTCCACGCTCCGAGGATGTAGTGTGTGTTTTCATGAATCACAAACAAAGGGTTTGCTTTTTTCATGGCATTGTCAGAGGCTGCCTTGCAGTGTGATTGGTTGACGGTTACTGACTCTTCTAGAATGACATCTTTGATGTGGATCCAGCAACAACCGATCCATGACATTCTTTGAGCTGCCATCCTGAAGTGACAGCCTTGAGACCGTTCTAAGATCAACAGAGATCAGATCAGCTACTCTCAGGATGAGCTCGAGTTCTCCGCAGCCCTTAATACAGGAGCAGCTCTTAAAGTGGGTGCACTGATGATTGCTCTCCCCAGAGTGAGAGACATGGCCACACAGTGCCAACCGAATACGACTCAGCATTAAACTGGGAACCTGTACAGGCATTTTTTTTAAACAGTCTTAATATTTTTAGCTTGTCTTGCACAAGTTTCTGTATTTATTCCCATCCAAAGTTTTTTTTGACACACTACTCCGTCCTTGGATTTAATACACACGGTAGAGGGTGGCCGATATGCTGCTTTCAGACACACTCACCCTCACTGCTGTGTTTCAAATCGCATATTCAGTGAGTATTCCATCCCCAGAGCTGTAAAAACAACAATATGAAACATGGCTTCACTTGGAAGTGAGCTGCGATTCCAAGAGTGTCGAGATTTTGGTGTCCTTGGAGTGATTTTTGTCCCTTGTTTATTTATTCATTTTATTTTTAACATGAAGGCAGTCAGCATCCTGCATCACCATTTTGGGCCCCTTGTATATGGGCACCACCTTTTTTGTTCACTGTTGCTATAGAAACCACCAGTCACATGACTGCTGTGTGACATCATCACCTCACTGTGCAGCTATAAAAGATGGTGGTGTGATAGCAAACAAAACACAATCCTCACGTACTTTATTTACTACTCTGACTACTTTTTATTTTTTTAACCAGGTTTCTTTTTCCCTTTCGACTTGTTATAATTTGGACTTTTGGTTACATTTTTCTGCATTTTATTTTCTCCATCATTTTAGGAGATCAGATTTTCTGAAGTCAGTTTTTGATTATCTTGTGTGCTTTTATTGTTTTGAAAATATTTTGGGCTGAATGAGCCATTGTTTTGTTTCTTCACAGCCGAGTCCAAACTGTGCTCCTGACATTAGCGTAGCGTCTTACATCTTCATTCCTTTATCTTGCTGTTTTTGTGTGGTTTAGCACTCAGATTGGGAGCATCTACCTCAAGGGCTCTGTTGTAGGTTCAAATTTGTGTTTTATGTCCTGTTTGTAAAATTTTAAATCCTTTGTTTATGTGAATTTTTTTTGTTTGTTATCTACATTTTGTACTATGCCTTGGTTATGGTTTGTGGGTGGCACCCCCTGCCAGTCACTGCCAGGAATTGCCCTTCTCCCCTTTTCTTCTGATGGTTCATTATGAATGTGCTCTGAAGTGGGTGAGTTTTTGTGATTTTCTGGATTTTTTAACCTTTGCTCTGTTTTTGATCTTCATGATTTTGTTTGCTCTTGGAATTGCCTTTTATAGGCCTTGTATGCCCTTTGTGCTCTTTGGAGCTTCACAGATTTATTCATAGCATTTTTGTTAAAAATATATCTTATTTTGTGCCTAGCTGGGCATTTTAAGTGTTGCCACCATAGACATAGAATAACTAGACGCCTCATGACCAGCAGAATCGTACGTCAACGTCGCCGCCATATTGGGAGTGGCACTGCTGTGGAGTGAAGTCATGGATAATGTGCTGCTTAGGATTGTACAAACCGCTGTACGCTCTAAACCTGATCCTGGGGGATTACATTTCATAGGTAAGGCTAAACAATTGTTTTGGTTATATTTGGCCATTAGAAAATCCCGTTTAATCTTAACTTTAGCCATGACAGGCTAAGTTAGCAAAGCTATGCATTTATGTGCTCAAGTGAGCCTCCATACAATGTTTCGGCAAAACGTATTTAGTCACTAACTATGTAGATTGTTGTTAGCTGTTAACATTTCTCAAACTTGATGATGTTTTTTCTCAAGGAGCACATTGAGGAAACGCAGTTTGAGATTGACGACCATCATTTGATGCTCATGTCTTTAGTTGTGTCTGTCTTCTACAAATGAAGGCTGCACTATATTGCCAGACTGAATACTCTCAAATTACAGGATCTGAGTGAGCGAGAGGAGTGCAAGTCTGGAGGAGATCAGTGGGGTAGGGGGGAGCTTTAAATGTTCAGAGCGGTATTTAGTATTGTGTTCAGTAGTGAACAGGGAGCCAGTGAAGTTGAGAGAGAATCGGTGTGATATGTTCAGTGGTTTTACAACAGCAGTTTATTATCCTGGCAGCAGAATTCTGAAGAAGTTGTAAGCGATGGATACGTTTTTGTGGGATGCCAGATAGAATAGCATTACAGTTATCTTTACGTGAGGTGACTCGGGTATTAACCGATACTTCAGTACTGTGTTGCGTAAGAACAGGACGAAGTCTAGAAATGTTTCAGAGATGGAGGAAGGCAGCCCGAGAAATCTTACTTATATGGGAGGAATTATTTAATAATAATAATAATTATTATTATTATTTAATAATTGCCATTATTAGTGTATAAATAGATATAAATAATTGCATTTAAATGATTCGCCAAAATCTGTTGTATGTAAACAATACTGTTGTAAACGTTATTGCTTTTTCATCGGAAAACCCGGTTTCCACATCTACCTGTATCAGTTTAAATTGCACTTTTGCCACTCGCAATAAGACTGACGCGCTGACGTATCGTGTCGACTGGGCAACACAGTGAATGTGGCGTCTATCTATATATGTCTATGGTTGCCACCCCCCTTCCCCAAATGGGCATTATTGGAAGTGCTTTTTGGGACTCCACATTTATGTCAGATTCTGGTCATGACATTAATTGCTCACCCTGTTTTGTTTTTATCCTTTTATTTGGGTTGTTTTAGCCACTATGTTGATTATTTACCAGCAGTGTCATTTTGAGTGGACTGTCACTTTAAAAGCTCACCTTGAAGGTTCACAGATTAAAATCAGAACCTTTGCCCTTGTTAAATCCTTTTCCTGATGATATTTCTGGTTTTCGATTTTTGGCTCTTGTTTTTAAACTGAGCTTTTGAAATCGCAATTTTGTGTTGCTCACGATCACAGAGCTTTTTGATTTCCCTGTGTTTGACTCATTTCTGTTTTATGACATTGTCTTTTCTCCTGGTTTCTTTTAAAATACTGTGTGCTTCTTAGATTTCAAACACCCTTGTTGGTTTGCTAAGCTATTTTTTTGACTCGCTGTTTTGATTTTTTTTTTTATTCTTGTCAGATTTTTGTTTTTTGTAATTGTGCGGCTATCTGTCCAGTTTTGACACTTTTTTGGCTTCATGTCTTCGTGAGAGCGCATCTCAAAAATCTTTTTGCTAGTTTTACTGGTCTGTATAAGATGATTACGCTTGTTGCCCCCCCTTTTAGGCTCGTTGCCTGGCTTGTGGTTTTGAATTTTTCTTTGGCTCTTTTATCAACTTTTTTACCAGTCCCTTCATCCCCTGGTCGGCCTGCCATTGCTCATTTAAAGGACAAGTCTACCTTTTTTTTTTCTCATTCGTGGACAATCCTGAGAATGAAAGACTTGAAATTGTGCGATGTACTTGCTGAACTTTATGTAATTACTTTGTGTAATTGCACATTGAGAACTTTCAATCTGAAGCCTTGTTTTAATCTTATATAATTGCTCTTTATGTTAAATGTAAATGCTGCATAATTAATAGAGGCAGTGTTAGTGATGCATTTCCTACTTTGCATTAGAATTGTGTTAATCACTGGGGGCTAGAAGAGAAATGCACAACATTTAAAAAGTTGCACAGTTCCAGAATAACTAAATACAAAGTTCAAGATTACAAATTAGAAAAGGTGGCAAAAGCAGTTCCCATTCATCAAGCAGTTTTTTAAATCCTTAAAATGAGAGCCCCATGTGGATTGCAGAAGGCACAGGCAGTGTAGGGCTTTTGCTTTTTTGGTTTATTTCTATTATTAATATTATTATTACTTTTCTTATTGAAGAAGCACAGTTACATTGATAACTTAACAACTTGGTCTCATTCTTTTAGATATAATGCTGGATGATGTTAGACGGATCAGCTCAGGATGTGCAGTCACAGGTACAGAGCCGTCACACACCCTGTTTGCTTTCCTCTATGCACATACTGTATACCGTAACATGGAGGAGAGGGCATGCGAGTTTGGGTGCTGTCACCTTCAGTTTCTGTCTCACTAAACTGTTTGGCAATGTTGTCTGTCCGATTCATCACATGCCGCACTAACACCCTCACACCATTAGTCTTTGGCGTCACAGTCCCGTTCTTCCCCCACCCCACCCCCCGACCACCACCACCAAGTTCACAGGAGTTAACAGACCCCCTTGGTTTGGACGTCACCAGATGGAGGAGATGCTTTGCTCTAAGTTTATTTTCTTCTTCCTCTCATACACGCATTCTCAAACCCCCTTAATGCAATTCAGTGCCATGGGAGATTGGTGCCTATTTTCGGCAGTTCTGAGTGCAAGGTTGGAAACACCTGGGTGGGCAATCCTGGGCGCTGACATCCACATTGATGCCAGTTTAGAGTTTCTGCTTAGCCCAACCTGCTTGTCTTTGGGATGTGGGAGGAAAACTGAAATTCTGAAAAAAAAAAACCACCCAATGCACAGGAGAAACGTGCAAACCCCATAGAGAGTTTCAATGGTTCAAGTATCTGTGAAGCTACTTTGCCACCATGTCACCAATGTGCCAGGTTCTCCGGTCTTGCTGCCAGGTGCTTTTATTTCCAAGCACCCTTATGGCCTTAATGTCTTATACATACACAAATAATTTCACGTTTTGGATATTCACACCACAAGGCTTGGTGAGGTCAGCCGTATCATTTCATTTATTTCACGAGAAATTTAGAGAAGACGTCCACTTGAGGATCTACTGTACATCTGCAATATTTTTGAGGTCTGGAGGTCTTTATATTTTTATTGTAATTACACATGACTACATCCGCATTAAAAATAACGTTTGACAGTTATAAAATATTTTAGAATTCATCTGAATATTACAAGGATGACCAGTCAGGTGAAGTCTCAAATAACAGGATGGTAACGTTAAGGCAACACCAGTTAACATCACATTTAAATCATTTTTTAAGTAGTTCCAATTTTTGACCTATTTATCAGATACTTAGTCAAGAGCATTTTGAAATTAATTTATATACTAATACATTGCTAGGAAGCCGATGTCATATTATGTGACTTCTAGTTGTTAGTTGTATGTCAGACGTGTTGAATGCAGCTGCTGATCTTGTTGCCTGTAAGTTTACATGAATGAAAATTTCTGGGCCTGACAAATTTAGCGACTTTCCAGCAGAGCGAAGCTTTTCCATTTATGTGACAGCCAATAACGTGCTGCCTGACAGAGCTCATGATATGCATTATACTTCTGGATCAACACACAAGGACCGCACCTACGACTACAAAGAAAATCAAACCTGTCTGGGCTTGGCCCTTTGTTTAATTTTATCCTTTCTGTCAAGGTATATAAAACATGAGATATTGCAGACTAGTCGCTGGCTACGTCAGACAAGACAACTGACCTTTACATGAGCATGCCGCTGACTACCTTCACCTCACAAAAATGCTGTAAATGAAGGCTAAGACTGAAAATTGCTAGAAATGTCGTCTTAATGTGACATGGCGTTTAGTGGTTAGTGCTGCGGCCTCACTGCTTTAGAGTACCAGGTTTATATCCTTGTGCACTTAGTGCCTTCATGGCATTTGCATGCTCTTTCGCTGGGTTGTCTTTCAGATTCTCCGGTGTTCGTTTCTTAGGGTAGGTCAACTGGTGACACTAAATTGGCCTAGAGAGTGACTGAGTATGCCTTTCAGTGTACCAGTGCCCTATCCAAAGCCCCTTCCTGCCTTGTGCCCACTGTTGCCATCAAATACAATGGCGCTGCATGGCTCAGAACTGCCCGGGGGGGTTAGAAAAAGTTTGACTGAATATTTACAGAAAGTAAATTAACATCATGAGTATCTAAAGTAAATTTTTGTTTTGGCTGTTTGATTATAGCTGATCTTGAATCCAACACACACTTTATAATGTATACATACTGATATATATATACTGTATATATATATATATATATATATATATAGATACTCCGGTGTTCGTTTCTTAGGGTAGG
>JANRMT010062846.1:9182627-9250551 GCA_026402145.1 Polypterus bichir lapradei | reverse complement strand
ATGACCCCAAACACACCTCCAGGCTGTGTAAGGGCTATTTGACCGAGAAGGAGAGTGATGGAGTGCTGTAAATGGTCATGAAAATAAAGAAAACACATTGAATGAGGAGGTGTGTCCAAACTTTTGGCCTGTACTGTATATATATATATATATATATATATATATATAATATATATATAATATATATATATATATATATGCCATCCAACAATAATTACTTTGGTTCAGTACCAGCAATATTGAAGTTGTTAATAAAATCCACATACAGTTTGGTTTGTAAGGTCTGAAGCTTGTTCATCATTTAGAGCCGAGCACCTATTTAGACGCACACCCAGTCTCTAACCAGCAGTTCAATGAGTGGATTAAACCCATTTGATTCATTCTAAGTGCACATCCAGCTCCACAACCTCATTAGTGGCCATGTAAACAATCACCACTGGACGGCGACTCCATTTCAGCATTACTATTGTACATTTGCCCGACATCTTTATCTGCAGGTAGAGTTTGAATCACCAACACTGTGGTTTTAGGAGCAGTGCTTACCCAGGACACCACACTGTCTGCTCTTATTCCAAATGTGAGGAATTTAAATTTAAACTGCAAGCTAATTAAAGGAATTGTAACACATGGACAATGCTATGTCCCATCATAGACTCTATGTCGGCCACTCTGACAAGTGTTAACCAGTGTGTTGGAGATCTGTTTTGTAGACCAAATCATTTTCGGCCGTGAGTTTTAAAATGGCTTTAAAGACGAAATGCAGAGGACATTTTGAGAATTCAGCTCTCCAGTCCAGGCCTGACTTTCCTTGTTGTGCTGCTAATGCTTCTTGTCTACAGATCTGTCTTCTCTCTTTTTTGCTCCCCTTCTCTTGCAATGGAATCACTTCTGACATGGCCTCTGATTCGTTTATTTACAACAGACGTATTGTGTCTGGCAGGATGTTTAGCATATTTTTTGAAATGTGACATGTTCATAATGCATGTAAGAAATTCTGCATACGGTAGATTGTTAGTTGATAATTTAGAAACATCGCTGAAATGTTTTCTCATCACCATTGAACACAGCAACTTTAAATTGTTCAATAATATGTAATCCGTTGCTTTGTATCTAACACTGTTTTCATATTTAATAATTCTGCCTGCACAAGTCCACCTTTTCTTAGTGATTAAATTCCAGATGATATAAAATTTGCATAAACAAAAATCTCAAAAGAAGTTACATGAATACAAAGGAGGTGCTGTATAAGGCTGTCCATATTTATCCAACGGAAAAGCTGTACAGCCAACCCAAACAAAGTTATCAGGAAAGTGCGGATGATTGCTGACTTCCCCTTGTATATGTAAGCCATAGTTATCTTGAATGAATATACCTTCAGGGATTTCTTGACCCTTTTAATATCTTTAAAAAAAGAATGTCCCTCTAAATTTTTTAAAAGCTTTCTGTCAAATAACCAGTTACTTAACGTAACATTTACACCCAAAAGGTAGGATTTAAAGAATTTGTTATAGGAAGCTTTCGAGCAGGTTGAACTTTTAATCATAATGCATGGCCTTTATTACAAGTGAAGATATTAGGCCGTCAGCTTCTCATATTTTCCATTAAGTGATTCCACTTTTAAAATGTCAGTCGTTTTTTAATGTTCAGTACATGTAATTTATGTAATGCCTGAAGTGTGTAATACATTTACTGACTTAGCATTAGCTCCTTGGGCAAATTCTACATTTGTGAAACAGCACCAGGGCCTGAAATCCCAAGTGCCTGTCCAGGACGCCACCCTGGATGAGTCTGACTCAGTCTGTAAAGAGCCACATCTGCTCTCCTCATCAGTTACAATGCAGAGCTTCATCATTCTTCAGTCACATGAGATGGAAAGACAGCTCAGACAGAGACTTGGGTGAAGGTCACCACCCATCAGCTGAACTTGACCCGGCTATGTGTGCCTGGAAGGGTTTTAAAATAAGAACATTCAGAATGTTTTAATACATGGACAATATTAGCCAGTCTTCAACAGCGGACTTGTAACTATTTGGGTGGTCAACTCAAGCAAGAAACCAACATGTTCTCTAACATCAAGACAAAACCCTCATTAACCTCTGTCTGTGCCAAGGGCTCCCACCGTTACATAGTTGTCTTCACTTTGATTTTCCATTCCCAAATGGCTCATTTTTCTCTCAAGTCTGACTCAGAAAGAGATGTGTGGTTTGTTTACCATGTGCGTATGTGTAAAATGTGTGTCCTTGTCATGTCCTGTCATTTGGATGTGTTGTGTGTTGTCTTTTCTGCTGGGTTTCTCAAATGTTTTTGTATTCTCTCATTTTGTTTGTCATTAATTCCCTGTTGATGTCCGATGTACCTCTGTTGTTGGGAAATCCAGCAGAAGTTGTTTCCGCTTTTTTGTTTGTTATTTTTTTTATTACAGAAGCTTTCAGGTTTATTGAATGTTGGCTGTAAATAAATCCTTTTCTTACTCTTCTGTAGACAAATTTAAAGTCTTGGCATAGCAAATTCTTATTTTGTTAATGTCATAGAAACGCAACTGATAGGCGACTTAAGAAACATCATGAACGGCTCCCAATGTCCTCCTCTGAGGAACGCATGACCCAAAACATTTTGATAACTGAATCATAGCATCAGGCTATTATGTCTTTAGTAATCTTTACCTTTGCAAGTTGATATGTAGATGAGTTCTTTGAGCTGGACTGGCACAAGCAAGAAGGCAGAATGGCATGCGTCAAAATCACACTGTGCTCAGTAGTTGTCTGTTAGAGACGCAGCAGTGCAGTCAGCCATGAAGGCACACAGGGAATTGTGTCCAGTAAAGACAAGGACATCTGCTTCAGAGTACAGTTGACATACTGTTTTAGCAAAAAAACACATGCGTTTTGTACGTTTTGAGCATACAGTTGGATAACAGACATGTGGGTTATGCAGCACAAGCAACGTGAGGATAGTTTTCTTTTTTCCATGGACGTTTTCCTCATTGTTTGCCATGGTAGAGCATGGGTCCCCATTAGGGTCTAATATATCAGGAACTTTTTTTCTCTCGATCTGCCCAAGAAACATGGGATTAAAAACGTATCTTGGCCATCACCACAAACTACACAGGGTAAGTGACATATAAAAAATATCCTTTTTGGTGGTGTTTTCTTTGAAAGTTTTCTCGCCATTCTGCGTAACAAACCCTTTTTTAGACTGAACTGGACACGACAACACCAGGATGCGAGCTACCTTGGTGCATCTGTTAGATCGGTACTGCTACATAATAAGACTTCTTTATATAATTTACAAAGCACTAGTGACGACCCTTTAGAATAGGGTCCGCCCATAGACCACCACTTAGTGCTGTGGAACGAGACCTTCACAGACACTTTGTTTGTACTTTGACTTCTAAAACAACAGCAACTTTAAAAATAGGACCAGAAGTAGCACATCTATTAGTCACACAGCGCTGTGTAACCAGACATTAACAAAGGCTTTGTTTGGTTTTATTACAATTTACAGAGCACCAGTGACGATCCTTTAGAATAGGGGCTGCCCATGGACCACTCCTGCTATGTAACGAGACCTTACCAAAGACGCACTTTGTGCCAAACACCAGTTAGTGACTAACAGATGTGCTGTAACTCCTGAAAGCACCTCGGGTGTAAAGTGTTACTGCACTTCATTAGGGGAGGCTTATACTATTACACCTTCAAGAGCCTTTTTCTGCTGATTTTGGAAGAGTAATTGGGCTTGACTGGCGGGATAAGATCAGATAGCAAGCTGTCTGCTTCATTTTAAAAAAAAAAGCTACACAGCAGCAACACGTACTTTGAATCTGAAAGCTTCTGTACTGCATACATCGCCATACTTACTGGGTGCAGTGCGTCCATGTGCAAAATCAGCATCTGGTATAAAAAAATATAAGAAAGTAAAATCCTTCTTTGTGCCAACATATCACTTGGTTGGCCTTCAATAAAATAAAATTTAAAAACAAATCAGCCGAGCAGATACCAAATGATGATGGTTTTGCATTCATTTTCTTTTTTTCCCACGGACATTGCTGCCATTCCCAGCTGCATTTATCGCAGTCTCTTCTTTACGAGGTAAACCAGGTCAAGTCAGTAACCACCATGGAAGGAACAGCTTACCAGCGACAAAGTTGAAATCTGACACGGCCCCTTCCCTTCTCTTTGAAGTCATTTTGCTGGGTCAACTGGTAACGTGACTGATTTACCCTAATGAGCTCAGCACCAGCCTACAGGCTTCACATTTGTTGTTTACATTTACAAATGGCTTCTCCTGCACTAGATGTCTGAAGACGGTTGTTGTGCTGCTGCCTTGTTCTAATCATGTCGTGCTCCCATCTGTCCATTTTCAGTCCCACGTTACCCTGCAGGTGTGTAGAATACCCATCTTACAATGAGACAGGTTTCCATTTTGAAGTAATTTTAACGGAAGTGTAGATCGAGGGGACAACATCAACATCTGAGGTGTACACAGGTCAGGTCAAGATGAACATCTGGCCCAAAGTGGATTCGACTCTGAGGATGTTAGCAAAGCAATCTGACCAAACTGACTTTGTCTCTTTTACAGATAACGGACTTCTTCACATTATGTCAAAAGTAGAGCTTAGCTCACTCTCTGACATAACGTGATTTGAATGAATAACAAAGAAAGGCATCTTCTTAAAGTAACAGAGAGATTGTTAAATATGAAAGGCGCTATATTAGATAGACTATAGAATGACACCATTGTAGTTTGAGACAATTGAATACGTAGCAAGGCTAATGCAGTGTACATTGTAGACTGGAATCCAGTTGACATTTGCCTGCTGTACTCAGACTTGGATTTCTCCATGGATTTATTTTCCCTAAACTTCACATGACCCTGGATTTTCAGGTTTCACTGTTTTTTTGGTCCTTGTCTTCTAGAGTATTAACCATTCAAAATCCTGTGTGTGGTTCAAGTCTGAACTGTGGAACTCTCTGAGCTATACATACTGAACGTGGCAGTTGTGTGGTTTGTAGAGCGCCTTCAGAAAGAGCTCAGGCGCCTTCACTTTGTTTCACATTTTGTGGTGTTGCAGCCTTGTGCTAAAATCATTTAAATTCATTTTTCCCCTCATCAAGCAGCACTCAGAATCACAAAATGAAAACTGGATTTTATAGTTTTTTGAAAACTTATTACAAATAAAAAAGTGAAATATCCAGTTGACACAAGTATTCATACCTTTTCCTCAGTGCTTAGTTGAAGCCCCTTTAGCAGCGATGGCAGCCTGGAGTCTTCTTCGGTCTGATGCCACAAGCTTCACACATGCATTTGGAGATTTTCTGCCATACTTCTTTGCAGATCCTCTCAGGCTCTGTCAGGTTAGATGTGTCCATCCAGGTTTCTCCAGAGAGACATGATTGGGTTCAAGCTCAGGCAGTGGCTGTGCCACTCTAGGACATTCTCTGTGTTTTCCGTAAACCATGTTTTTCTTTGCTTTTTTTTAAGCATCTTTGTCAAGTTAGATGAACCTTTGGCCCGGTCTGAGGTCCAGAACACTCTGAAATTGGTTTTCATCAAGGATAGCATTCTACTTTGCTCCATTCAGCTTTACTCAACCCTGTCAAGTCTCCCAGCCCCTGCCACTGACAAACAACCCCATAGGATGATGCTGTCCATCACTGTGCTTCACCACTGGAATGGTACTGTACAGGTGATGAGCATTGTCATGATGCTTAAAATTTAAGTCAAGCAGGTTCGAGAATATTGTTTCAAATTCTCTGAAAGCCCTTTAAGTGACTTTTTGCAAACTTCAAGCAGGCCTTCATGTGTCGCCTGGCCTTAAAGACCAGATTAATGAAGTGTTGTAGTGACAGTTGTATTTCTGGAAGCTTTGCCCAACTCTACAGAGGTTCTCTGTAGCTCAGCTGGAGTAACCATCAGGTTTTTGGTCACCTCTCTTACCAAGGCTCTTCTCTTCTGATTACTCAGTTTAGGTGGGCATCCATCTTTACGAGGAGTGGTGGTTGTTCCAAACTTTTTCTTTTTAAGAATTATAGAGGTCACTGTGTTCTTGGGATCCTTCAATGCTGAAGACATGTTTTGTAGCCTCCCTCAGATCTGTGCAGACACAATCCTGCCTCTAAGCAATTCCTTTGACCTCATGGCTTGGTTTTTGATCACCTCCAGAACCTTCTATAGACATCTGTGTGCATTTCCTAATCAGTCCAATCAACTGAATTGACCACTGGTGATGATGATCAATAGAATGGGATGCACCTGAACCAAAGCAAAGGGTCGGAATACTTGTGTCAATGGAATATTCTAGGTTGTTGTTTTTCATAAATTTGAAAAAAATGATAAAATCCTCTTTTTGCATTGTCATTCTGGGGTATTGAGTGCTGCTTGATGATTATTTTACGGCTGCACCTTGTGCCACATGACTTCCTTTATAAAATGTCACAATTTCTTTATGACGAATGCATATACAGTATACAGTGGAACCTTGGGTCATGAATGTCTCGGAACACGTACAAATCGGGTTACGACCAAAAAGTTCGCCAAACTTTTGCATCTGTTCATCACCACACACTCGGGTGACGAACAAGCCAGTTTCCCTTCCAGTTCATATGCGCCGATGATTTCCGCACATGTTCAGCGTCTCTCCCTGTGCATTCGCTGTGCAGCGAGCGAGAGAGAGAGCAAGAGTGAGAGAGCGCGAGAGAGAGAGCGAGCGAGCAAGAGAGAGAGAGGGCTGGCCGCGAAAGGCCGAGAAGGCAGTTAAAGAATGCACCAGGCTGTTTTTAGAGACTGATTCGAGCCTTTTTTTAACCTCATTGTATTTAATGAAGACTTTATTCTATTGGATTTTAACCTCCACTTCTGTTTACAGCGATCGGTTCGTAGCGTGCATTGTTGCAATGTTACTTTTCTTGGTTGTTTATTAAATTACAGATATTTTCAAATGTTCATGTTTTTCCCTGTGCTTAAAACTCATTAAAAAAAAAGTGTTTATAGTGAGCAGTTCTTAAGGCTATAGCGTGAATTCTTGCAATGTTACTTTTCTCTGTTCAAGGTTTTCTCAGTGTTATTCAATGTTTTTACATTTAGTTTACTACTACGCTGTGCATTGTATGGTATAATTAACTATTTTTGTGCTTAAAAATCTTAAAAAAAATATATTTACATACAGCTTGTACGGTCCGGAACGGATTAATTGTATTTAGATACAGTCCTATGGGGGAAATTACTTTGGGTCACGACCAAATCAGGTTACGACAGGAGTTTTGGAACGAATTATGGTTGTGACCTGAGGTTCCACTGTACTATGTTTGTGAAGAAATAACTTCGACATGAAAAATAGCGGACTCTATCCTTTAAGATTTCCTTGCAGTGAACTTTTGCATTTCTCCCTTCGCCCACTTAAAGGTGATGTCACAGGTCACCTCGCTCAGACTCACATGAACTCCTCAGCCATCAAGGTGCTCATGGAGATGCCCGTCTATGAAGCAGTGAAGCCTTTAGGTGTGGTGTCTGAGAATTTGGTTCAGTCATTGACAGCTTCCCTTTCTGTGTAACAGTACAAGTGTTGGTACTTTATCAGTACGTGTGGTAGATATCCGCGGGATCCCCAGATTTTATTTCTTAATTACACAAATATTTATTTGTATGTGTCTGTGCCGTCATGTGGAGTAACTTTTGAAAAGCTGTGTCTGTATTTCCCAACTAATGAAGGCTGTGTTGATATTAACTGCTAACAGATTATCATCTTCTCTTTTCTCCAAAGGGCTTCTGGACTTACCAAAACTTGAAATATCTAAATGTCTAGATTATTTAAATTGGACACATTCTAAGGTTATAAGAGTTGAAGGCCAATGCTCGTCATTGGGTCTTCAAAGTCCATGCCCTTTGTTAAGGACCGCCGATGAATCTGATATTGGTGCTGATCATTCAGTGCATGCACCCAAGAGAACAATCTAAAATGACAGCATGGCCGGCATGTTGCTGAGTGATCAAAATAGAAGAAGTGAAATCCCTGCACTGTCCTTCTTAACTTGTCTCGATGCCTCAAAATGGCTGGAGAAGAATGCACTTTGAAGTCACCAATAATAACTAAGGTTCTTCCAATGTGGTCATTTGTGTATGTCAATGAGATGAATGGATTTACTGTAACTGGAATTACTAGAGTCATGTGTCACAGGGCATCATGGGATTGCAAACAGCCAAGGAAAATCAGTAATGCAAGGGGCAGTGGGTTACAGGTAGGTGTGGAGTAATTTTGTATTTTGCTGATTGGTTACTGTTCCTTCCCCAAAAGTGATGCATTTCATCTTGAAGATGCCACTTTGAAATGATTGCATGTGTCAGGAGTCACTAATGGCACGCAGCTTGCCTTCATAATCCATAGCTGCTTTGGGCTTTGGTGGAGATCTTACTAGTGAGCAGTCGTAGGTCATCAAACAGGGATGTGACTTTCCTTGAAATTCTCTGGTGTTCCTGGCTGTTCTTAGCAGTTGACTCATCTGTGTAGATTTATACGCGACACGTGACTCCAGCTTCTGTTCCAAGTGCATTCTTCTCTTAATAATTTTCCTTTTTCCAGTGGGCTTCCATTGTTATAATTTAGCAATATTCGTGTGTACACCGTCAGCTTAGTAGGCCATGTCAGTAAAATTACTCCCTGTAAGATTTAGAAGTTGAATAGGTACAGTTGTATTACATGCCTATGAAAATGGGGTGTTTTATGGATTTTCATGTATATATTCCTCACAAATATTCCTGATTAATGATAAAAAGTAGGAATTTTCAATAATTTGAAGTAACAGAATTAGCATTTTGAAAGGTTGAGCTGTTCTTGACTATTTGAAGTCCATTGTATTTGCACCTTGACCGGGACATCATAAGAGAGCAAATTACTTTAGAAACAAGTATGGACCACCGTATAGTCAGACCACAATTTTTTTGCAGTGTTTGCTTCCATTAAGCCTTGCATCATGGGTATTGAGATAACAGGTTAATTTTTTTTTTTGCTTCTCTCTTTATTGATATTAATATTTAATTAAACTCCTTCCTGTTTTTTTTTTTTTGTCCAAGGAATCTATTTCTGTTACCAAAATTATGTTTCAACATTTCATTTAGATTATATAGTTTTATTTTGAACCATTTCCATTGCTATTTGTTTTCCCTTATTATAAGACTTAACCATAAATGTCCTTAACTCCTAAAGTGTGCCTTAACGCTGAATCAAAGCATTCACATACAGGTGTGGAATTTACCCCAAATACAACCTGGATGGATAGCAGAGCATCTCGTCAAAGGCAAGACACCCAGTGTGCCTTCTGCTCAGGTGGAAGCTCTTTTTGTGTGACACAGTGAGCTGCTCAAGTCTGTCTGGCAAGACTTTTGGCTCAATGGCTGGGGTGGAACCCAGCCATCCGTTTGCCCAGGTGTTTATGTCTTTTTCACACTTCCCTGTGGCGTTTTGGGGAATATGGGATGACACCCTTTCAGTGGTGGCTTCTGGCTGCTTGACCAGTCCCATCCAGGTTCTGCCTTTCTTCTCACATCTACCATTCATCAATGTTTGGCCTCACAGGATGTACCTCATGGTTTTATACCTTCAGCCCACACTGACCTCAACACCACCCCTACCTTTACCGGTTCAAGCCGGTCATGCGGCAAGCCAACAGCTCAGCACATCTTAAAGAAGAGTCATTTCTAGACAATGTACATTTACCCTAAGCTTTCCTATGTTTTTCTAGCACTTTCTTTTATCTCTGTCATATTATGTGTCTAATCCATGCATATACATAAGGTAAAGGAAACACACAGCATATAATCATCTATAGTCCATCTCATATCAGACATGTTGATCTCAAGTCAATAAAACAGTCAGCTGGACGTTTTGTATTTTGTAAAGCACTATAGCAAGTAAGGTTTGTCATATTTTGTCACTTCCTGAGAAATCAATTATTTTATCTTTTGCTAGCCCAAAAACATAACCACACACACCCACACACGATGCTGAGCCTAGTCCCGAAACTAAGAAGTTCTCCTTCCTCTTGTTGCTTTTACACATGTCAGCTCAGTTTAAAACATTTGCATATATTCTGTACCACAGTGTGGACGGCCATTCAAGCTGTGCCTCTAACGACTGCAGCCAAACTGCTTTGGCCTACCATCGTATTTTTTTCAGCATTTAATAAACTTTTTTTGATCAGAATTTTTTTCCCATGAACGGTTGTGAAGATCAGGAAATCCTTTGGCATGATTATTTCTGGTGTAATTTTGTGCTTGGAAGAATTGCCATTTATTGCATGTTAGGTTTTGTTGTTTCCGAATCACCATTTTGTTTTTTCGTAGACACTCCTATTTTGTGTGTTGGTTACCATAACGCTGTGAACTGTTACTCGGAGGTGTGGTCCATGGACGTAACAAATGTGATGCATAATGAGCTGGCATCACATGTTCTGCAGCATCGAAGGCTGAGGGTAAAAGTCTCAAAATAAAAAAAGAGACTTTAGTGGTGTTACTCGGTGTGTTTGGAGTTCAAAGGGTTATAGAATTTAGCATTTCAATTTCTACTACAATTTCAGTTTATTGGTCTTCAGTTGCTCGGTTTGATGCCTCTTTTGGTTTCGATGCCCAACATATCCAGCTCCTGACCCTTGAATTATTTGTCTCGTCTGGATATTCCTGCAAGGCATATTAGCCATCACCATAGCTCAGGGTCAAGAGGATTTGCATGAAAATTCTTTATAGTAAAAGGTATGTCTGAAACAAAAATCTGTCCCAATTGGACCAAAAAAAATCCATACTGCACATACAAAATGCAATAGAGGCCCAAGGAAAAAGAAAATTGTGTAAAAGAAAAGTGTGGTGGTGCTCCTGATTAAAGTTGACTGTTTTGTTTACATGGATACAGTTTTGAAAAGTGGAGGCTGCAAAATGTTAAAATGGTACCAATCAAGCAAATCATCTTTCTCAGACTCAAATCCATCCCCAGAGGACTAGCACTATAATTAAGTCAGGCTTGTTTCGGTTGATCGGTGACCAACACGAATAAGTGAGAGTCAGCCATGATGTGCTCTGCATTCACAGAAACAAAAAAGATGTGCGTTAAGAAAAATGCCTTGATGACTGAACGTGTCCATGTAGTTTTGGTCCTCAGTGATTGAATTAGGGTGCTGGTTTTATTGAAAGATTTCTTTAAAATGGAGACAAAAGGAGGAATACATCAGATGACTCTTCCCCAAATCAAAGTCCGAGTATATTGGGGACAATCATCAATTCACTGGCAGTTTAATACTCAGCAGCCATTGGCAAGAATACTAAAACTAAGCAGTGGCCAACATGAATTGCCAGATGTACAACGATAAATAACAGATAATTTTCCAATGGTGAGGCTCTGACAGATTCAAGGAAGTTCTCTCCCAAGGAGGGGATAAGTAAAGTAGAAGATGTTTTAATCCTAGACATTTTGAAATATTATCTTGAGTGATGGTGAATAATATGTACAATATATTTTTTGCGCGACACCATTTGGTTTTAATCTGGAATATGGCAGCTGCATTTCGTGAGTTTGTTTACATCACCAACAATTCCCGTTATCACTTTTCTACAGTCAGAAATGAAGTCCAATGACGCCAGCGTGCTAAGGCTAGCTTGAGTATCCAAGTCTTTAGATAAATCTCAAACAATTTCACACATAGCTGCCTTCTGGAAGTCTCGGGCATTTTGGATCTTTCTGCATATGTTTTGGTGGTGAATTTTGATTTATGTTTTGGGATTAGCAGCCCATTCTTCATTGTCTTTTGGCTTCAGACCCCAGCTAGTTTTTTTGATAGCATTTTATTTCATTTCCTGTCTTTCTAAAATCAGGCAGAATAGAAGGCAAGGTCACCCAAAGCATGAAAGAAGAATGATCTTGAAGGGCATCTCTCCAGTTTAAAAAATATCTTGTGGATATCACAATCAGCAGACATGAAAATTGAAAGTGTTAGTATGTCACAAAAGTGAGAAAAAATGAAACTGCTCCATCACTAGCCTGAAAAGAGAAATTAAAAACAGAAACTGCAAGAGTTTTGTTTCACAAGTGAGCTCCTGCCTACTTTAACTAATCTCTAATGGGTGCAATCCTGCGCAATGATGAGGACTGAGGAGCAAATTAATAAATGTATGTTCACTCATGACACTTCAGCACATGACTAACTGATGCCGTGGGTCTTGGGTTCTCATCCCAGTGGTTCAGGCCTCTGCTGAAAATTGTAATATGTGTTATTTGAACATACCTGACGACTAGAGAGGAACAGGCAGGGCACATGGAGGCAAAGCAGCCTGTGCTCAGTTGCTAATTTGATAGACTGATACCTACGTGTAATGTAATGGGAAGTTATTGGTCATGTCGCTGACTCAGGAATGGGAGAATAATGACAAAGAGCCTGAGTGCCATCAATATCTTATCTGTGTGACGAGTTCTTGCAGGAATCGAGCACCCCACACGTCACAGGGAGCAGCACATCACAAATGAGATCTTTCTTTCCATCTTTTCTCTTTCTACTCTTGTCAAAGCTCCATCCACAGTTAAGAAACCATCTTCTTTGCCAACCTTCAAGCTCAATGGGAGCCTCCATAGCAAAGCCAAATCATCAACCCACCCACATCACCCTTATACTGAGGTGCTACCCTAAAAAACAAAAATCCAAGCTGTCCATGGGTTCACTTCTTAATCCCTTGTCAACTCCAGTGAAGCAGGCCAGATCTTAACCATTGCTCCCTTTCACTGTTTGCCCTTTCTCGTCTGGATGTCTTCAATCCAACTGAACATAACATCAACAATAACATTTATTTATTTACCAGATTTTTTACAAATAAAAGTAGCTCAGAGCATCCTAGGCATTCTGATGCTGAATTCAGTCTTTTTTGGATAAACATAGAAGAGCAGCAAATTGTCTGCTTTTGTATGCATAACTTACAGCTCAAGTCCCAGAGATCACCTTTAAATATTATTGCTTACTCGTGGTAGACATAATTGACGTGACTCCAGTGCATTGCTTTTGTCTGTCAGTGCATTAAAAGAAAAAAGATGCCGTACGTTTTCAAGCAACAGTCAATCTTCAGGAAATTGTGCTGAGCCTGGCTTCATTAAAAAACAATTACCTTGTTTCCCAGGTGATTTTCCTTGTGTTTCATATTAAAAAAAGAATGAGAGAAAACAAAGCTGGTGTGGAGTAGTGAGAAAGAGAAAAAAAATGTCCTCGTGCAGAAATGGCCTACTGGGGATGAGTCTGACCCATACAGCCTATTCGGGTCACGGTAACTTTGCAATAAAAACAGCAGCCTCCATATGTAATTACTGTTTCCCTGTATTCAAACAGCACGTCAGGAACTCCACTGCACTTCAAATGCTAACATAACATTGTAGACATAAGGTAAAGGTAATATAAAGGAAATGCGGTCTTCTGGTTTGAATAGAGAAAGCCGAAACCAGCCAAAATATCCCCCAGTCCACAAACTCATTCCACATTACTTCTGCATGCAGCCTTTTTGGTTTTCATTGTTGTTCTTTGGAGAATGGAACCTCTGCTCAGATTTAGGAGGAAACAAAACTGAGATCGGGGAGCAGTATGAGATAAGATAGTGTAACACAGGGTTAAAATAGCAATGGTAGGATTTGATATATTAGAAGAACGAAAGATAAAATAAGACAATCCAAACCAAGATGAGGGGCATTGTGATGAGCAGTTAAGATAAACTGGGCTAGGATACAGTAAGACAGGATAAGCCAAATCAAACTGACATAAGCTAAAGTGAGGCTGGGTGGGATAGCATAACACAGGATAAGATCATCTCAAATGAGCAAAGTGGGAAGAGGTAAGTTAAAGATAAGGCAACACAAGGTTCAATAAGCAAAAATGGGATTACATACATTAAGACAAGGTAAAACAAGATAATCCAAATTAAGATGAGATCATCTAAGGAAAGGATGGAAGAGGCAGGCTAACACAAGACAGGGAAGATAAGATTACAGTAGATAAGATAAGATTTGCTAAGCAAAGGAGATAAGATAAGATCGGGAAAGTGAGATGAGATAAATTAAGATGAGGTTACACAAGGTTAAATAACCAACCATGCAATTTGATACATTGAGGCAAGATAAGACACAATCCAAGCCAAACTCTGATAAAATGAGGCGTAGTGAGATGAGTGGTTAAGACAAAGTAAAATAAGCTGGACTTGGATGAAATAACATAAATAAGCCAAATCAAACTGAGATAAACTAAGGGAAGGCTAGAAGAGGTAGAGGAAGATAAGATGAGATAAGATAAGAGATAAGGAGAGGGATATGAGATAAGTTAAGATAAGGCAATACAAGGTTAAATAAGTGAAGGTGGGATTATATACCAAATAAGACAAATTAAGATGAGATCAGCTAAGGGAGGGCTAGATGAAATCGGTTAACACAAGATAAGATGTTTGAGACTCTGTCATTTCAAACACAGACATTAGCCTCAGTTCCGCAAAAACAGAGATGCTTGAAAACGCTCTCCAGAGCTGTATGTTCCTGAATGCCCTCACTCAGCATTATGGTGTGGATGGGTTTTGAAAACACATAACTCTAATTGTGCTCTGATTGATTTGTGCTTATTATTATGTGACCTTTCCCTGATTAGAACATAGTCCTTTGCCTGATTGTTAACCTTTCACAAAAGAAACTCATATTCCAACATAGCAGACACTGAAGTTGCTTTTCATGCTGCTTCTTATGTTGCTTACCTGTGTGCATCTGTCTGAATGCTGCATATGGACACTGATCTTCGTCTGCCAGTTTTATAATGATAATAGTGGCTGTAGCTTTATGATAAATCCAGTCTCTTCAAGGAGGACATTTCTGCTGGTGCGCACATGCCCAGTGTAGGCAAACACCTACGTTATATGTAGTTTTTAGTCATTTTAGTGAGGGTGCAGATATTTTTTTTAAATAGTGTGAAAACACTAGTGTGGATGGAGAGTATTTTTAAATGAAAACGTAATAGTGTGGATGTAGTCTGAGATAAGTTGAAATGTGGCTGATTTACATACATTAACACAAAGTCAAATAACATAAGCTAGGCTGAGTGCTGTACAGTGATAGATACAAAATCGTTAAAAATGATCATTTAGTATAGAACTGAATGCTACTATTTAACAAGTCAAATAAATTCGTCAATTTGTATGTTGGTCGTTTAATAGATTACTCGTATCATAATTGGTATCATATCTTTACAAAGACTATCAAAGTGCAGATTATTAATGTGTATAGAATCAATTATTTATGTGATTTGTTGATTATTAATAATTAACAGTTTAATTAGTCATATATTTAGCTAAGTAACCAATTAATTAGATACATATGATAGGATACTGGATTCATGACTACTGCATGCAGTGTCCTTCACTGGCTTAGAGCCCAGAATATAAGATGTAGAGATATTCAATTAACATAATATTAACTAACAGACTGATTCAGTTAAAAATAAAAATAATTATAATATGAATGTTTATTTCATTAGTTTATTTATTAATCAAGTAATTAGAAATGCATATCTTATAAAGTACCAGTTTGAGTACCACGTATCGTGCATTTCACAGTGGATTGACTGAGAGGCCTGTACAGATGTCAACATGCAAAGATATTCAAAAATTAGCATTGCTTGATAAAATGAATTTGCGAATTGTGTAATTAGCTAGGAAGTAAATTGGTTAAAGAATGAATTAGAGGTAATTAACAAGCAGTATGTAAAGACGGATTATACTCAATGAGATGAGAGAATCCCAATCCTTTTTCAAAGCAACTAGTAGATAGGTACTGTGTCAAAAACGTGGTCTTCTCCAAACTGACAAGAAACAGCCAAGGCTGTATGAAAGCCCCCCATGCAGAAGGAATCTATGAGATGAGTTTCTAGAGAATGTTGTAAAGGGAGATACTGGACTGGTTGAGGTTTTTTCTTTTTCTTTATTTCTTTTTTTTTTTTTTTGCTATTATGCATGTCAGTAGTGTGGTAAGTATGTTGTATATGGAGGGTGGAGGTCCACATTTGTCAGCTCTGACAGTCACCCAGTGTGTTCCTGCCTGTTCCCTTGTAGAAGCGCAGTGTAAACCCTACTATTCTGATTACTCTCCCACACGCCTTCTCATCCACAAGATGTGCACCAGCCACTACCTGGACCTCTTCATTACTGTGGTGATTGGCCTCAATGTCATCACAATGGCCATGGAGCACTACCAGCAGCCACAGGTGAGTATCCCTGTCTGATATGTGGGTGGGTGGACAAGTCTGTCTGGTGTGTTCCAAGTGCCCAATTTGTTGTTTTAAGTAAATTCTTGAAAATTTGAACCCACTAGATAGATAGATAGATAGATATATAGATAGATAGATAGATAGATAGATAGATAGATAATACTTTATTTGTGCCCAGTGGAAATGTAAATGTTGCAGAAGCTCAAAAGAACATGTAGGTGGCAGGAAGATGTGGTCAGATCTGCCCAGTTATGCCTTGGGGTTTACATTTAGAGACATTAACATTTGACTTGAGATCGTCCAGTTTGTTGCATCCACAATTAAAACGTCCTGATAGAAGTTTGTTCCTTCCAAAGCTCCCCTGGTTGAAGTCTCCAGCATTCTAAAGTCAGAATGATTTATCAATAGCATGTTGGTAAAAGAGTGAATCATTTCTTTTGCGGAGTTAATAAATACTAACAAGGGTCATGCAATCTCCCTAGGCTGTAAACTTAACACATTTAGTCAGTTTTTTTAATTTATGGATTACACATTTTAGTTTTAATTGAAATCTGCCCATGTTTTTACCATTAATTATTCACATAAATCTCCAGTCCCCCATCCTGCTTTTTCCACTCAGTCTGATCGTATCATTAAAATAGCATCTGAAGTAAGAAGTTTAATCTTGTCCTCCATAGCAGCCAAAAACCCACCAAACCTGAACTTGTCGTAACTCGTACTAGCTGAGTACATTTAACATATCCCACTTTTTGTTCCTCAGAGTCTCTTACCTTCTCAGATGTTGTAGATATAAGGTAGCCTTTAGATCCTTAGAGCACACCTGTGACATCACTGAAGTGCACAGTTAGTCCGAAAGGAATTTGAGATGAGCCGACACTCAGATTTGTAATGACAACAGCGTATCTTCAATTTAAAAATGAATTTAAAAATGTATAGTGGCAATTCAAGTGGCAGAGCACATTTAATCTTAACATACAGTGAGACCCCCAAGTTAACAGAGAGTAGAGTGGACCTCCTTTGCAGAGTACACTTCTCAATGGTAGGCAACTAGCATTCTGTAGCATAGGGAGCATTTGGGGCCACTAGAGGGAGCTGTAAATACAAGCCCCTATTCTTCCGTGTGACACCAGAAGTCATTCCCAGGAAACAGGCGTAAGCAGTTCATAGCTGGGGCATAAACGTCTACTGGCCAAGTGGTCACTGAGTTTGGAGTCGAGAGGAAAACATTTGGCAAAGACTCATCTGGTGGAATGAAGCAAAGGCCAGGCTGTGGAGAAGGAACTGGTGAAAGGTAAAGGAAGGTAAGCAGAGAATGTTGTGTGTAATAATTTTTGGAAAGTGGGCAAGCCTCTTCCTCTGATAGTTTTAGGTATTTTGTATATACTGTAGGTGGGCCTTATGGCACATCACTTTGTTTGTAAATGTGTTCCTTTTTTGTATTTTGTTTTCTCCTAGTTTTGTTGGAGCTTCCCTATAATAAAACCTTGTTTTTAAACTTTTGGCCTACACCAGACTTCTTTAGGTTTGGGGTCAGCTTGTGAGTGCCCCCTACAGTCAACAAAGCCTCACCTACCATGGTGGAGTAATTTTATACTTCTTAGGTGGTGTTATTTTTTCCAAAACATTTTATTCCTGACATTATGCAAAGGATGATGTTTTCAGTTAACACTAAAGTTTAAACACTTTAGGCATAAAAAGTTGACTGAATTTTTGGAGGCTACAGACCGACACACACTGATGCTGAGCATTTTAAAGAGGGTCTTCTTTACTGTCTCAAGCTTCGTGTGGGCAGACTATGGCTGTCCCTGAGGTCCACAGTGTCTCTTTTGCCCTCCTCTGTACAGCATGGATTCTGTCCAGCACATATGATACGGCAAGAAGCCTTTTGACAGGATGTGCCAAATGAATGACCTTCAGGCAGTTCTGATAGTCTGTTGCTCTTGTGCTCTACAGGTCCTGGATGAAGCCCTGAAGATCTGCAATTATGTGTTCACCATCATCTTTGTGCTTGAATCAGTCTTCAAACTGGTTGCTTTTGGGTTTCGACGATTCTTTAAGGACAGGTATGGTTAGTCAGGTAGCATAAACCTCTGATGTGTTCCAACACACCCCATTATTGAACATTAGAGCAACATAACCAAAAACACGTTACCACCAAGCAGTGTGAAACATCTGATAATATTAATTTCCGTAAGCTTGCTAATTTGGAGAGTTGCCCTCCTGCCATGGTTACTGACAGTATGGCAGACGTTGTGGCAGCGGGATACTATGGGACAGGTGGGGCACAACATAGACATTAGTGGAGCAGAACCTTTTCACTCTCACACAGATGGGAATGGAAGGTCAGAATTGAGATTGTGGGACAAAGGTGAGATGACAGAGTGCCTATAATATTTAATAAAACTCCTGCAAAAATAATATTGATTTAAATATAAACAAGAACAGTTACACCGTCATCACATTAGGTGGATCAGATTAGTGCACTTGTTAAGTCGAATGGCCTGTTTCTATCAAGATGTGAAAAAGTGAAGGGGTCTGAATACTTTGTGAATGCACTGTATGTCCAGTATATCCTGTGACATGTCCAGCTGACCAGCGGTCTTCACAAAGGCTAACTAGTAGGTCCTGTTATCTTTAAATTTCTCCTGAATCCCATTATTTGAATGTAGGTCATTCATCCAAGGTGACACTTGGAGTTGGCTCTAACTGAGGTTTTCTTGTTATAGGTGGAACCAGTTGGATTTGGCCATCGTGCTTCTGTCCATCATGGGGATAACACTGGAGGAGATTGAGGTCAACGCTTCTTTGCCCATTAACCCAACAATCATCCGCATCATGAGGGTCCTGAGGATCGCTCGGGGTTTGTATGGAAACGTGAACCTGACCTTTTAAAGTTAGCAGGCTTTTTCAGGGGAACATGATCTTTAGTGTTCTCCAGATGGTGTGCCAGTTCTCTGACAGCTCAGTGCCTTGTCGCAGCTGTTAGGTTGATTTGAAGGATTAAGCCAAATTCACATGTTACCACCCGGGGGTGCCACTGAGCCCCAAACCTCAGACACAGTAATGCCCAACACACTTTTGGGTCTAAATAAAAGATTTTTATTAAACCGTAGAACCATTCCAGCAATCACTTGTGCAAAGGTCAATAAACTGAACAGAGTTCAAATCAGTTTCTGCTTTCTTCCATCCTAAAAGAGTGTTGCCCACTGCCTCCCAGCCTGCCTCCTTTTCAGTCCGGAGCCAGGAGTGCTTCAGGTGCCACAGCATGTCTTCTTGGAAGCACTTCCAGATCATATGGAAAGCTGGGAGGTCCTCCCCCAACAGCGCCCTCTATTGGCACCCATGGATCCTGACAGGGTTATATTTCCGGACTTCAATACCTAAGCACCCCTGCAGGTGTCCCAAGTAAGATGCCACAAGAGGACCTCTGCCGCCTACCCACTGGGGGAAGGAGCCGCTCCCAGCTTCCGCCTTCCACTGGTCCAACTATTGTATTATTCTGGCTGGGTACAAAGTCGTTTCCATCTAATCTGTCCTTCCATCCTAGCCTCCCATCCAGGCAAGAAATTACCTTCCTTCCTGGCTAGGATGCCCACCCATCCTCTTGGACACTTACACACATTACACAACTTTTTGTTATGGTGTATGTCAGATTCGCTGACTGCAGTTGTTGAGCATGTTGCTGGACCAGGTCAGATTACACAACCCAGCTCTGATCTTCTAGCACAGCTGATAGCGTGGTGCTTGACGGACACGGTGCTGTACGGTGGGTTAATAGCTCTAGTGAGTTCAGACGCAGCCTCTGCCCCTTTTCTTTTTCTTCCATTTTGTTTTAGTATGTAAAACATGAGACATCTGAAAAATTAGCTTCTCTTCCATTTGTGATGTTCAGAACACACATATCACTTATTCCTCTTTGCTACAGTTTATACCTTGTGGTGTCAGATGAGCATTCATCAGTCATCAGTTCTCCAATACATACACTCCACCCCTCCAACTAAAGACATAAGCAAAACCGTTTGACTTTATCATAGCGAGTCACGGACTGGTTGCTCAGAGTTGCTGTCTATGTCATGTTAGGCGATTGGTTTCATGGGAGTGTTCGACCAACTGCTGCTGACTCGTTATAATTATATAAATGAAAGCTGCCATTAAAAATCGCTGGAAGAGTCATGTAATGTGTCATAAGCGCAAACCTCAATATGAAAACCACTAGTCCAGTCTGTGTCTGTCATATTATTAGTTAATTAGCTGTGCTACCTGGGCTGGGAAACCAAGCATAGGACCCCAGATTGGTGAGCATAATATTGTCACATGTAATGCACAAAGTCCTAGAACTTTCTGGTCAGATCTCATATATACAGTATATGCTATGCATTTCATATTTAATTCTGTACCTGAAACATGTAAAGTGCTGTTAAACACTAAGGCCACCAGGGCTGGTGTGTGCTGTTGGGTCATCAGCTCATGAGTTCAATTTCTTGTGTGCAGTGCTGAAGCTTCTAAAGATGGCCGTGGGAATGAGAGCCCTGCTGGACACCGTTATCCAGGCGCTGCCACAGGTAATCTCCACTTTTATTTGCTTTCAGTTGTTCCCACTGTAAAGGTTTTTATGGTCAGTGACCAAATTAAACTGATTAGGCTGGCAATATGGAAAAGAAGGCCAATATTAAACCAGTGATGTCAAGTAAATGGAGGGGCAGTTGGAGTGGGAGGGGCACATAAAACGATGATTGTCATCTCCAGCCCAACAGCTGATGGCAGCAAGACCTTCAGGTGTAATATACTGTCACACATTTGTATGCTGTAGGTGATCTATCTATCTATCTATCATATAACATCTTTCATATCTATCTGTCTATCCATCCATCCAACCCGCTATATCCTAACTACTGGGTCACGGGGGTCTGCTGGAGCCAGTCCCAGCCAACACAGGGTGCAAGGCAGGAAACAAACCCCGGGCAGGGCGCCAGCCCACCGCAGGGCACACACACACACCCACACTCACACACCAAGCACACACTAGGGACAATTTGGAATCGCCAAAGCACCTAACCTGCATGTCTTTGGACTGTAGGAGGAAACCAGAGTACCCGGAGGAAACCCACGCAGACACGGGGAGAACATGCAAACTCCACACAGGGAGGACCCGGGAAGTGAACCTGGGTCTCCTAACTGCGAGGCAGCATCTATACCCACTGCGCCACCATACCACCCAGTTGTAATTGTAATTCTCTCTTTTAGCTCTTGTGAAGGACTTTGGGTTGCACTCCTTGTCTATGAGATGAATGTTGTTGTCCTTAACTTCTGACTCATTTGCGTGCTTTAGAGGAGTCACGTCAAAGTCAGTGTGCCGTTTTCTGTCTGTGCAGGTTGGAAATTTGGGGCTGCTCTTCATGCTTCTGTTTTTCATCTTTGCTGCCTTGGGAGTGGAACTGTTTGGTGATCTCGGTAAGTAGCAGGGATTTCAGAGAGCAGTCTTCTCAATCATCAGCATAATAGAACATATTACCATGTTACAAAGATCATTACCTAAAACAAACGTAGCTTTATTTAATAGTCACTGATTGGGATTTCTTTTTCTGTATTTTGGCTTCTGTTTGTTATCAAGAATGCAGTGAAGACCACCCTTGTGAAGGCCTGGGACGCCACGCTACATTTCGGAATTTCGGAATGGCTTTCCTTACCTTGTTCAGAGTGTCCACAGGAGACAACTGGAATGGCATCATGAAGGTTGCTGTCTTCACCGCTCATTTTCTGCCTACCTTTTTTCATTTTTGTGATGTGATGTTTTTATTTGGTAATCTTTGAAGTTGCAGATCCATTGTTATCTCTCTGAAAGAGTTGAAATTCCACACTCATAAGACCTGAAATAATAATTATGATATAAACTTAGTGGCCAATTTATTAGGACTGTAAGGATTATTTCCAGAACCTTCTTGAATCCGTCCCTTGAAGAATTCAGTCTGTTTTGACTGGCAGGTGGCATCCTACATAGTGCCAGATAAGCACACCTAAAATGTGGCCACTGAGTGTATGTCAACAATATCTTCCCATAAGAATACTCTTTATTTTATATGACAGACCTCACTATACGCTGAACTAGAAGACGGCAGTGGGTGGCGCTACATGTAGAACAGACTTGTCACGTAGAGACAGGGCATGCTGCCTTCCCTTAACTCTGTTGAAGGTGGCACATCCCACTGTAAAGGTCACACTAGAAAAGTGCATTTCTGTCACTTTACCAAATCTCTGTGGTTTGGTGGGCACACAAAGGCGTTGAACAGCAGTCACTGGGTACCAGTTGTGCCCTGAATGTCAACACTTTAAGAACTCCTTACATCTGAGGGCCATGAGAGGGCAGAGAGCTCTCAGACTGGAAGGACATGAGAGATATAAAGGAGCAGATGTATCAGTGCTGTCGTGGTCTGTGGCCACTATGCGAGCAGTTTTAGCAGTAACACAGAAGCCCCAAATTGAACCGTTCAGAGTATTCAATGCGAGAAGCATGTGTGCATGAAAGGCATTCCAAACCTGTGCTCATTTTCTTCTTTCTAGGACACACTGAGGGACTGTGCCCAAGACATGGGCACCTGCTACAACACAGTGGTGTCGCCCATCTACTTTGTTTCCTTCGTGCTCACGGCTCAGTTTGTGCTGGTGAATGTGGTGATCGCAGTGCTCATGAAGCACCTGGAGGAGAGCAACAAGGAGGCCAAGGAGGAGGCCGAGATGGAGGCTGAGCTGGAGATGGAACTGCGCAACATCAACAGCCCGTCTCCCCTAGCTGAGGGGCTGCCTTGGCCAGGCGGAGTGGGAGACATTAGAGACAGGCCAGATAGTCCAGGAGGGCCCTCTGACTCCAGCCAGGTCAAACTGGACTCACCGCTGTCGCTAGATGCCCCACTGGTGAGTTTGTTGACCAGCAGCAGGTGGTAGGCATGGAATTAAAATTTCTCAGTGTGAAAAGCAGGAAGGAACGAATGACTGTGGTCAATGCACTACATGGGGAGAGGTGTTACAACCTTTGGAATAATGTGTGACTGACAGACATCACAGACAATGCTTTGTTTGTCCCACTTTACAGAAACTCAAGAAAAATATAAATATTGTACCTAATCACAACCCCCTCCCAAACATACACAAGAACTTCTGGCTTGGACAGTAAGTGAGCTGCTGCTGTCTGATACCAGGCTTGTAGGCGGGAGTAAGATGGACCAGATTGTTGTGCCACAGGTTAACGTTTAAAGGCATTAAGATTTGACTGGAACACATCCAGCTTGTTATGTCCGCAAGTGGAACATGCTAATAGAAGTTTGTTTCTTCCAAAGTTCCCCTGGTTGAAGTCACCAGCGTTCCTGTGTCAGAATGATTCATCATTAAAGTGTTGGTAACAGAGTGAATCATTTCTGTTGATGAGTTACTAAATAGTACTAAGAATGATGCCACTTACCTCCCTAGGTGGTAACATAGACAAATCTGGTCAGCATCTCAATGTCTGGATTGCTCATTTTAGATTTAATTGTAATGTGCTCGCGTTTACACCGCTGCTTATTCACATACAGTAGATGTCCTGATTGTATCAGATGAAACACATCCAGCATTAAAATAGCTTCTGAAATAATACGTTTAAGCCAGTTGTCCACAATTCCCAAAATGCCGCACTACCTGAGCTCGCCACGACTCACCATGAAATGTGACAGTTCATCCAACTTTTTTTTAGAAGCGATCAAACATTCCTCACTATATGGAGACAGTGCAGATCTAAAACCTTTCCACCTTACTTAAATGGTTGCTTTTGATTTTCACCCTTCCCATCCTCTGATGAGCTGATTCTCTGATGAGGTGTAAGAGAGCTCCTTAGGTGGTAGTGATGGTAGACAGACACTAACTCAACCAAAAGATGGTACTCAGTAAACGACAAAAATGGTGTTGAAATTATACGCCGTAAAATTTCACATTTAACCAATTTGAAGCTCATATTCCTCATGGTTCAAACCCCCACAATCCATGTGATACATGTACCCAAAAACCAAAGAGAAGGCAGGAAAAATAAAAGAAACGTTTAAAAGTTAGGGCCGTGTCCTGTGGCTAAATGACACGATGGGTGAAAAGGCCACCCCAATGATCACCTCCTCTTCCAACTTGCAGATGCAGAACCCTTTCTGCTAAACGTCCTTCTGGTTCATACCTTCTGCTCTCATACTTTTAACTTCAGATCTCAGGCTCAGTCTCTAATTTTGGCTTTGTCAGTTTGTCGATTAGAGTGATCCCAACATCGAGACTCATAATTTGTTCTTTAATGTCCCAGCGAGTCATTAAAATTTTATCCCTTTCGAAGTCCATTATTCCAAAATCTGATGTACTGCATTCACCACAAACTGTCATCGGTTTCCTCACCTGATGAAAGGGTAACATGGGTCCTGGGCAGCACTTTAGAGAGCTAAACTGGTGTGTGAGGCCACCGATTTCTACTTCGGCCCTTCCTGTTGCACCAGTCTCAGAAAACAGAACCTGTTAGCTTAACACTACTTGTTGCTTTATTTAGGCGAGTAGAAGGAGTTGCTGCCCTCTAATTGTGGTAAGCGGGGTGTGACTTGTAAGGGCCCGGCTTTCTCTGTGGCTCTCATTCTGTCTCTTTGTTGTTTTTGTAATTTATTTGTTTCTTCTTTCCTGTCACTCTCTCTCTTTCTCTCTCTGTCATTCATTTTCCCTCCCTCCATCTCTCCTCTCCTTTTTATATCTGTTCTTCACCACCTATTTATCCCTTCCCTTTCCATTGACACTCTCTCTCTGTTCTTTTTTTCTCTCCATGCTTCATATCCTCTTGTTCTCCCTCCGCTCACCCCTTGCTTATTATTTCTCTTTCTTCACCCTGGCATTTTGTATCTGTTGATACTTCTCTTTCTTCATACCCTATTTCCTCCTCATCCCTGATTACTTCTTTCTCATTACTCTCTGTTGTGCTTTCATCCTTCCTTTTTTGTGTAACTCTTTTTTGCCCCCATTCTCTTTCACTTTTTTCCTTTTCCTGGCTTCACTTGCTCACCACCTACTCCTCTGTCACCACTTTGCTTCTTTCTCTTTTTTGATCTTTCACTTCACGCCAATTGTTTACTGCCCTCCACTCTCACACTTGCTATCTTCCTTCCTTGCTATCCACCTTCTTCCCAATGACTTCTCTGTCCTTCGCACTCTTTCTCTCTCACTTCTCTCCTTGCATGCCGGCCTATGCCATTCCCAGGCAAGACATTTACTTGACACCATCTCCCTGCTGATCCAGGGCTCGTTGGAAGGAGAGCTCACCCTCATGGACAACCTCTCGGACTCGGTGTGCCATCACTACGCCCTTCCGAAGTCTGGCAAGTGCGCCACCGAGAAGCAGGTTAATATTTCCACTGGCCCTTCTCCCCAGGCGTTTTTGTGAATGTTTCTCCTTGTCAGTGAAGTGGAGGTACCAGGGCAAGCAACTGTAAAGACAAGGGTTTGGATGGCTGCTTCAAGTGAGTTTAGATTTGTGGGGACCCTCGTATGGTTAAGTGAATGACAAACGCAGGAGTTATAGGCATGTATTGGCCAGCATCACATCATGGAAAAATCTGGCACTCAGGGTTGGACAGCTGTGTGGCAGGCAGACATGACAACCTCATGACTTCAAAGCTGAAGTCCTGGAGTGTGCTGATTGGAGGGAAGGGGTCAGTCAGCTGAGGGGTTTAGATGAGCAAACACCAAGCCAATAAGAAGTGTCATAACTTCTCATCACCTTCTAAACCAGGCACATGCTGTGCAGAGAAGATAACCACAAGTTCTTCCAAGGTTGCTACCCTCTTATACTGTAAGTTGGGATTTAAAGAAATACCATCTTTGTGACCACCTCTGGTTTTAGAGTTACTCATCTCCCTGTTCCAACCTCTCGAGTTCAGGCCTTGAATGGTTTTCTTATATATATAGGTGTCCTGTTGCTCACTACTGGCCATGCTATTCACCCCATGAGCCCCCAAGATGGAGAGCTCCACTCAATGTCTGTAGTGCTGGCACCATTCACTCATGAAATGTTGTGAAGCATCTTTTCTTATTTAGTGGAGTGAACAAGTCCAAGGGGTGCCAATCAGTATGTCTGGGGAAACATTTCTTACAAAAAATAATTTGGCCAATGACACGATCTGTGATGCCATCAGTTAAAATGATCACAGAAGTACAGATAATTATTAACTTACCCTCAAACATGGCCATGGCCTTCAAAAGGAGATTCTTTAATTGTTGCATAAAAGATTTCCCTTTGGACAGTTTTCTTTCCAAATAAGTGTAGTCTTTAAAAATTAACATATTCCTTAGGTTTCTTGGATGGGGTCAATCTTTTGACAATTAACCTTTAAAATTGACATAGTTTTACAAAATAATTTGGGAACTGGATACTCTGAAAGAACTTCTGATCCTCAAAAATGAAGAAATTCCCGAAATTTCCTTCCTTTCAGGCAATTTTTAATCCAAACGAGTATGGTCTCCAAATATGAAGTAGTTCTTTAAACTTACTAAAGGGTGCCCTTTGGAGAATTTGTAATTAAAAAAGACATAGTGATGAATCCCTTCAGTTACCCAGTGGGTGAGCGTGGGGGTATCTCTTTAAGACAATTTAAGATATGAATGGAAGTGACCCTGAAAGTAAAGATCAAAATGGGTTTGATCTTAAAGGAAAGTTCTATATTTTAAAGTCAAAGTTATTTCTTCACAGTCATGGTATATATTAATGGAAGCTGTGTTCTAAAATGAAGCATATTTTATGAATTTTAAAAAATAACTAACCCACCCTTGTGTTCTCTAATGGAGCTTTATGGCTACCTGGGTCCCATTCTGAACAAAAGCCTTAAAACTTGAACCTGAATGCGTTCACTTTGAAGTTGCTAAAGTTTCAGCTCAAGAAAATGTGCCTTCTGTGCTTCTGAGGAATGCTTAAACTGGAAATTATACATTTTATCACAGATTCTTGGTACTAAAAAGGAAAAAGGCAAAGCGCGCAATAGAGTAGACTGAAGCGCCACAAACCAGTTCTCGTATTTTATAACACATGATGAGTGGCTAAGATTGAGGATATGGAAATAAAAGAAGCGAGGACAACATCTTTGAGTGAGTAAACTCATTGGCACGCACTGATAGATAGATAGATAAATAGATAGATAGATACTTTATTAATCCCAAGGGGAAATTCACATACTCCAGCAGCAGCATACTGATAAAAAACAATATTAAATTAAAGAGTGATAACAATGCAAGTATAACAGACAATAACTTTGTATAATGTTAACATTTACCCCCCGGGTGGAATTGAAGAGTCGCATAGTGTGGGGTCTCCTCAGTCTGTCAGTGGAGCAGGACGGTGACAGCAGTCTGTCGCTGAAGCTGCTCCTCTGTCTGGAGATGATCCTGTTCAGTGGATGCAGTGGATTGTCCATGATTGACAGGAGCCTGCTCAGTGCCCGTCGCTCTGCCACGGTTGTCAAACTGACCAGCTCCATGCCTACAATAGAGCCTGCCTTCCTCACAAGTTTGTCCAGGCGTGAGGCGTCCCTCTTCTTTATGCTGCCTCCCCAGCACACCACCGCGTAGAAGAGGGCGCTCACCACAACCGTCTGATAGAACATCTGCAGCATCTTATTGCAGATGTTGAAGGACGCCAGCCTTCTAAGGAAGTATAGTCGGCTCTGTCCTCTCTTGCACAGGGCATCAGTATTGGCAGTCCAGTCCAATTTATCATCCAGCTGCACTCCCAGGTATTTATAGGTCTGTACCCTCTGTGCACAGTCACCTCTGATGATCATGGAGTCCATGATGGGCCTGGGTCTCCTAAAATCCACCACCAGCTCCTTGGTTTTGCTGGTGTTCAGTTGTAAGTGGTCAGCTGCCAATAAATCTGTGTTTCTGGGATGGGCTTCAGCTCCCCCACGACGCTGCCCTGCATAAGTGGGTTAGAATACACCAGTAACGTCTGTTTAGTTCTTGTCACTTCATTCCATGCCATGCCTGTGCTCAATATTATGTCTCACCAAAGCACATGCCTGCATTATCATTCTAGCAGCAGGTAATATCTTTGTGAAATAATGAAATAAGCTTCTGTACAGTAAATCAAGAAGATAAGTGTTCATAAATGTGACTTTTTCAGTGACTATTGTCTAGTTGTGTACAGAACAGAAACAGCAATTCACATCTGAGCGCCAACATTTAAAGTCAGTAACGGCCCTTGGCAATGACTTTCTGAGGTGAATCCACATCCCTGGCCATAAACGTACAACAAAGGAAGACAAGCAGCAAAGTAAAGCGGGCAGATAGTCTCCTTTTAAAATGGCTGAATCGCACCTCAGTGTTTTGCTTTTTGCTTTTTTCTTCTTTAAATGATACACTGATTTGCAATATGCATGCATTCTCAGTACCCAGATTAATACTCAATAACATTTCTGGCTTTAAAATATCTTCAATGGGACTATGATACCCTTAAGCTCCATTATAAAATGCAAGAGCAGGTTATTTATTTATTTTTTTAATTTATAAAAAAAATCCTTCTCTTTAGAATGCAATTTCATGTGGAAAATGTATATATACCATGATTAAAAAGTTAAGCACTTCCTGAAGAGAGTGTTCTTTGGAACATCTATGCTTTAAATCAATCTACTCTTGAAAAGTGGAGTGGCGCCTTCAGTTTCTTGGTGTGGTGGGGTCGGGGCGGGGGGCTGCTTGTTTAGACAATTCAAAATGGAGATCAAAAAAGGAAGCAGCGCTTCTTGAGTGGCTCTACCAATTGTAATTAAAAGGGGCTTTGATGCTGGAAAATCAAATAATTCATTGAGTTTGCAGGAAGGTGGGGGAAGACCCCTTTAGAGAATTTAGAGTCAAAATGGGTGTGGTCTCCTAAAAATGAAGGGGATGCAAGGTGTGTGAGGCCTTGAAAAATGTAATGACTCCCTAACTTTCCAGGATGGCGGAGAGGATGCCACTTTAGTCAGTTTAAGATCCAAATGGGTGGGGTCTTCAAATATGAAGTTTCCTGAAGGGGGTGTCCTTTGGATAATTTGTTATCAAAATGAATGTGGTCTTCAAAAACCAAAAGGGTCCTTCCATGAAGGCAAAGTAAGATCAACACAAGTGAGATGTGAAGTTTTCTGGGGCAGGGGGGAGCGCTGACAACACTCTCTCAGGAGTGGATGACAACAGCATACCACCACCCTCTGGGCACAGGGCAGCTTGAGCCCACCTAAAGTTCATGCTGTCCTTGGGCTCACTTCCTTTTGTGTTTTAGGCTGAACAGCCCAAGATCCGGAGGAGGTGGACACTAGGCTCTTATAATTTGGTGTTAAACTCTTCTGTCTTCTGTTCTTTTTTTTCTCTTGCTTGAATGCTGTGTTTCTCACGCTTGGCTCGTCTTTCCCTGTTTAGATCCCTCTAGCTGAGATGGAGGCTCTGTCTCTGACGTCTGACATTGTGTCGGAGAAATCGTGGTCCTTAGCTCTGACGGACGACTCTATGCCTGACGATATTAACACTCTCTTACTAAATACTCTGGAGAGCAATGTACTTGAAGTAGACAAACCTGTGTTTTTAAGCTCCCTGCTGGGACTCGAAATGCTCCTCGGCTTCCTCCCTGTTTTCAAAATAAAACCACTAGGATGAAAAAAATGCTCCTTTCAAATCTATAAATTGCAAAAAAAGATTGCTTTCTGTCCAAATAGTTGGGCCAGACTTGGCAGATGATAACTATGGAGGATTATTTTGGACAAATAAACATGGCACTAAATGAACAATGACAGCATGACATTTGAGTATAAACAATTCAATGTGTCACAAAGTATGTTTTTGTTGCTTATTTCTTTAGGCATTTATGTAATTATTTCATCATTTATTTACACTGCTCTCAACATGAAATAAGCCCTGAACTGAAACACCGTCACTTACATGCGTGAATGTTGAGAGGGGCGGGCTCTAGGGAGTCCTGTTTTCTGATTGGTCAGTCGTGCACAGACTGGACCACTGCACTTTGCTTGACTTGGGGATCCCGTGATTCATGTGCAGGCTCAAAGTCGCAACTGGGTGTTTTGGATACGAGTGCAAAGAAGAGTTACCCACAATGACTCTGTGAAGAGGCGATTTGAAATTCATCATTAGGAGTTTACATCAGCTGGGGCTGTGGCACTTGATGGCCAAAGGTTTACGTCTGCTCTACCGACAATTCACCAACCAAAAACAAAAATACAGAAGTCGATAGAACTCAGCTTTGACGAATGAAAGTGACAGGATTCATTTCAGGGCTTATTTCATGTTGACTGTGTGTCACTAAAATAAATAAATGAAGAAGTGTACTAGGAGTTCTCTTACATCTGGTAACTGTTCATATATCAATGATTGCAATCTTATACTCATTTTGGGGGATTTGGGGTCCCTGAATTAATTTTTTCTATTCACTTTTTCATATTCCAATCTGTTGTTATTGGTGGGCCTTTTTGACCATCATGTAGGGTTGCGTATCATTTTGGGCGCCCATCATTAGGGCAGGCGTACTTGTCATGGAAGTGTTATTGAAGGTTATGACCTTGATTTCACTGTGATGGAATAAAAGGACAATCCTTCTCTATCTCTCCCTCTGAGTTGAGGATAAACCCCTTTATGAATCGCGTCTCAGAAAAACTTTGGTCCTGCTTGTCGCCCAGCTTTCCTTCATTAACCAAAGTCCTGACTCTCTGTGGTCATTAAAGATCCCTGGGCATCTTTAGAAAATGTCCTGGCTAAATTGCCTACAATGGCGTCATCCATTCTGGCCCCCTAATCACCCCGGTCACTAATTGGCTAACTGTCTGTCACCCCTTCACCACCTAATAGCGAATGTGTGGTGTGTGCACTGACATAAAAACGGCTGCCATCATATCATCCAGGTAGGTGCCACACATGAGTGGTGGTTGATGTGGCTCCCCTGTGCCTGTGTAAAGCACTTTGAGTAGTGAGAAAAGCATTGTATACAGTAAATTTTGATTATTATTATTAAATAATAATTATTAGTCTTTTTTTGTGCATTCTTCTCCTTGCCACTCTCAAATTCCATCTGCTTTTCAGTTATAACAAAGTATTAGATACATACATAAACAAATAAGCTGCCAAAAATATATTTTGTGACACATTAATCATTTATACTCATATTTCATGTAGTTATTTATTTATTGTTACATTTCACAGTACATTTATTTATTTGCATATTTACTTATTTTTTACATTTAGTCAGAAATTTTCCTCCATAGACGAGACTTCTTAAAATTTGCCTTATTTCCTTGGCAGTGTGGATGTACCCTGACTGCTCTGAAGGTGGCGTTCTCCTCTGCCACTCCCTTTCTCTGGGCACAGTCCATCAGCCCCCCATGCACACGGGGCTTCAATCTAAGAATGTCTGATTGGCACAAGCAGAATGTGGAAGCCTGTGTATTTCGAGCCCTGGCTTGGCATTTAGCCATTCACACCTCTCTTTCTGTCTCTCTCTCTTTCTCTCTCTCCTTCCTGATATACACACATTCCCCCATTCGCGGCCTTGTGTGTATACTGTAGAGTAGATCCTCTCTCCCACCTCATAGCAGACACTGCTTCTCTTCAGACATCTCTGGATTCATTCTGTGTGCTCGGCCTCTCACCGCTACTCTCACGCCTAGTTCTCGTATCGAAAGCCTTCTCTTTTCGATCAGCTCTGCCTTCCATGGTTTGCATTGATGGATCATGTCAGGCGTTACGTGAGAGAAAGAAAAGGTTGAGGAAGAAATGTTTGACATCTTTTCCTTCTTTCAGCAGAACATTTGAGATTTTTTGAAAGTTCTGGAAAGATGAACATTGGAAGTTCATCTTCCAGATTGAGGGAACAGGTCATAAGCCTTGAAAATAACCCAACTTGCCTCATATGACGTCTGTCTCAGAATACTGACAACGTGAGTAGCATAAGAGGCAGGTGGAGCATTTACACTGATTTTCAGTCGCTTGCACCCTAAACTACGTGACACGTGAAGGTTTCAAAATTGAGACAGTTCTGTCCCTTTTGAGTGTGTTCATTAGCACGTTGACTGCCACAGTGAAAACGGGTCCATTTATTCATGAGGTCAATGTAAAAATCAGCGTATTATTTTAATACTAGCATAGCGAAACAAGTGGTACAATGGTAAGTCCATCTGTTTCAATCACGTCGTGCATTTATGAACCTCTGTTCACCAGATACGTCTTACGTCCTTCTTCCTTTGTACATCTTGTTGCCTTTTTTTGCCAGCCATGTCTGCCCCACTGTTGGACGTATGCCACACAGTTTACTACCGTATGACGGCCACTTGACTTTGTTTATTGGACATTCCTACCCTCTCGTGGATGCAGGACGACATTACACCCGGGCCAGGGCACGGATGCCAGACAGATGGACGTCTTATCGTTTTTTTTATGAAGAGCAACACTGATTAAATGCATTTTGTTATTGATCCACACTCACAATAAAACATTATTGTCTGTAAAATAAAATCCATTTGAGTTATCCTGTAGTTGGCATATGGAATAGAAAATTCTTTGTGCTAGTGATGGCTGATTCATGAACGATTCATTGTTTTTGAGCAACTCTTTACATTGAATCATGGGAACTGATTTGCGAGTTTGATCCAAGCGATTCACTAGAGCTAAGCGTGAGTGCGCTGGTTTGATCTCGTTTTTAGTCGTAGGGGCGGCTCTGTGTTCGTGGGAGCTGCCAACCAATCAATGTTCATCCATAAGTATAAAGCACAGAATGCAGCATTGAGGAATAAGAAATGTGGGTGTGTTGGACCTCACAAACAGAAGAGAAGCTCGTCAGTCCAGTGTCTCGCGTTTTATGTACCACAACAGAATTGGGAAAAAGAAAGAAAAGGTCGAGACTGCATCTGAACTCAAACCACCTGTTAACCCTTCATACAGCACCAGCTCCATCAGGCAGAACGCTATTGGCTGTCAGCCTGACTGTGCTGGAAAGTTGGCACACGGCCGTTAAATTTGACGTGCCCAACATTGACATGGTCTGGCGCCAAGATCAGCAGCTTCAGTCAGTAACTCTGACATACCCAACGACTGGAAGTCACCTAACGTGACGTCAGCTTTACCCACAAATATTTGGTCCTACAGCCACAAAGACGATTTACAATGTAACTCTTAGGTTGCATCCGACTATAGATGGCCTGGTATGAGTTCGCTCAAATTTAGCAGTCAACGTGTTAATGGCTCTATAGTAGGGTGACCAGATGGGTTCGGCTATAAAGGAGGACACCAACAGTCAAAAAGGAGGACAAAAATTACCAAATATATTTACCAACTCCAATCAACCGCTAACCGCTGTCCGTTGCGCCATCAGGTGGAAACAGAATATAAAACAGTGTTGCCGCTACTTGATGTTACGCAACGTAATGTCACGCGGTGACGCGGATGAATGGAGAATGGCCGAAGGCTGCTCATTCTCAGTATATATCATATGTAATTAGTCAAAAACAATCAACTCTGTTCGTGATTCTGTGAAAGGAGGACATTTTAGTGAATTTTTTGAATGCCTTGAGGACGGAGGAAACCACGTTAAAAAGAGGACATGTCCTCCTTTCGGAGGACGTCTGGTCACCCTACTCTATAGGCCAGTTCAGAGCCATCTGCAGACCTGCATGCATAAAGCAGCACTGCCCCCTACTGTCTAATCAGCAGTCACCTTCTTCTGAGAGTTTGGAATCAAGTGCACTGAATTCAGCGAGTGTTTTGAGTTAACGGCTACACCCTAAACCATGCTAGCAGCACCTGGCGTTAAGTGAAAGTTGGTGAAAAACAAATTCTGTTTTCAATTTCGTATGTATTCAAAAAAATTAAGAAACGCAAAGCAATAATGGGGGGGAAAGCTTGACTTTCTATCCCCCTTCAACTGGTGAACACTCAACTGTGCAGCTTTAGACCGATTCATCAGGCGTTACTTTCAAGGAGTAACCAAACATTCAGTGCAAGCAACCATCCAAAGAAAATTATGAATAGCACACCAGTCAGGTCATGCCATTGCTGGTCATTAGCTAAAAAGGGAAAAATGAACGCGAGATTGGCCTTAGCTTTCAGGAGGCTCGGTTCAGTTAATATGAGACCTGACCCCATACTTGATGAGCTGGCAGCTATGCCATGTCTTCCCATAGCTTCTCTTCTCTTGGATAAAGTCGGGCATCATAAAGCAGGACCGTAATAAAATTGACCTTCTCAGTGCTCTCTTCAGTCCGTCACACACTCACATCTTGGTCAGGTAGAAAACAGAAGGGTGACAGCTTGTCCAAGCGTAAATGGGGTTTAGTCCTGGTGAAGATAAACTTTGACTGGAGTAGGCAGATGATCAGGCCTTTCTCGACTTCTGCTTTATAGCTGCCCTATTTCGACATTGACACCAAAGCCTGAAGAGCTGTGGTCCACGGGGTCAGGGAGACTCACAAATCAAGCAGAAGAGCGTGTCCAGGCCATGAGAGATCAATCCAGTGAAGGGAGGGCATGAGACATCAATGAGACCAATTAAGAAATTACATAATGAAAAAAAAAACCCAGTAGAAACCCTTGTGCACATGTGTAGTAGACATGTTCAGGATGTCCCATCACTGTTTGCTCTTTGTCGCTGTCCGCTGGTCTGTTCCTGCCGTGTGATTACCACGCTTCCCAGTGCCTGTCTCAGTTCTTTTGCATGTGTCATCGTTCTTCTGGTACAAGTGTCCTCACTGCAGATGTGGGAATCTCTGTGATCACTAAGAGCTGTTGGTGTTTTCTCCACAGGGGGAGTTGCGAGCCGAACATAACAATCCCAGTGCCATACTAGCCGATAACTTCCTGTCTGTCAGGAAGCCCTCTGTGGGCCGGACGCACTCTCTGCCCAATGACAGCTACATGTTTCATCCACTGAACCCAGCAGGATCTACTGGGCCCTCCCGAGGGGCTATCTCACCTCAGAAGGGTCAGTCAGGTATATCTTAGATGATCTTACTTTGTGACTTTTTGGTGCCTCACTGCGGCAGGGAGCCCAATTTGATGCCCAACCCTGTAACAGTCAATGTAAAGTTTGCATGTTCTTCCAATGCCAATGGCATTTTCACTCCAGATAATCCAGTGTTTGCTCCCACGTCCCATAGACATGTGTGTGTTAGTGTGAGTAAGAGTGGTGTCATAGGTGAGAGTGCCATGTGAGGATCTGGTGGTATATGTTAGGTTAATGGACCCTCTGTGAGCGAGAGTGGGTACATGAGTAAGTATACCATGTGTGTTGGTGACCCTGCACAGAAAAGGTGCGGGCTGATGCAGAGAGAGAACAGCTGACATCACCAGCTGTGTTCACAGAGATGGGGGTCTACGTGGCTGACTAAAGGAGCCCTCCTGCTAAATCAAGCTGCAAGAAACTCCCTATTTCACCACCATGCAAATCTTTCAACTGAGATGCTTCCTAGTGTGTGTCCATGACAGTTTACTTGGTGAAGAGGATGGGATTCACACTGTGGATGGGTAGAGTGTAGCAGTGACATGAAGCAGAAAAGGTGGGGGCTGACGCAGAGAGACAGGTCAGCTGATGTCACCAAGAAGCACTCCTCTCACCCTTCATACCTATGTGAGCTTTACATGGCCGACTGAAGGAGCTCTCCTATTAGCTCACGCATCAATGAGCTCCCTTCTGAGAACCGCAAGGATTAGTTTATGGAGTGTGAGTGAACCAAACTCAGTAAACCTCTTCGGCATGTGAAACTTTCCTGTTCAATCAGAGTCAAATATTGCAGTAAAAAGGGAGCCGTGCAGGTAACGTCATCAACAACCAAGGGGAAGCAACGTGCAAAAATGTCAAACTTCAAAAGTACCCCAAAGAATCTCTGCAAATTTCAAGGTAAGCTCCACATCAGACTAGCTGTCCTTGATGATGGCGGCTCCAGAGAGTGGTGAAGCGTCTCTTAGGTATGCAGGTAAGGATTTCACTCTCCTCTGTAGACATAACTGTAAGAAAAATCTTAATTGACGGTGTCATGACAGAAAGATGCACACACCATGAGAGCAGAAAAGGAGTGAGGCCTGAACCACAAGCAGTGCGGGAGGAGGCTGTAAGACATGGCAGGAAAAAAAAGGAAAAGGTGAATCCTCACTATATGTGGATTCTGTTTTCATGGATTTCCTTATCCACAATTACAAAAGAGTAGAGTACTCCATTTTGCTTATCCACTTATCCACTCTTATCCTGCCTATTCATGGTCATGCACAGCAAAAAAATGGGAGATGAAGCAATAAGGGGGCTGTGATGCCCGTAGATGCCCAGGGATGCATGCGTGCGTGTGTCCACCTCGCACAAAGAGGCATGGGTAAGCCGTGATGGGGGCCAGGGCTTGCAGTTGTTCCCCAGTTACTGTAAGTGCGGGTCATAAGCTCACACTGATGACTTCTTACCTGAAGAAGGGGCCTGAGTTGCCTCGAAAGCTTGCATATTGTAATCTGTTTAGTTAACCAGTAATAGGTGTCATTTTGTTTGACCTCTCATGGCATCCATAATGGCTAACATGGTACAAAACCCTAATACCACAGAGGAAGTAAAAGTCGTAACCAGGTTTCTGTAGGGCACCATTACCGAGCCTCGAGGGGTGAGAGCGGAGGGCCGGTGTGTCTGCCCAACCCTGTTTCTCTCCACTGAGCTGGAAACCAAACCCCATTTTCCCGTTAGGCTCAATGCTTCAGTATCTGCGTTTTCCATATACACAGGGTTTTCCAGGAACATAACTCCCACGGATAACGAGAATCACATGAAGGTAGATAACACCACATCAAGACACAGAGCTGACCAGTTCCTCGTGGTTGAGTTGTTATCAAATCACAAACGTCTTAAACAAACTTCCAGAACGACTTGAAACAAAATGATACCCCGGAATGTGCCGCATGTGTTTAGGGAGTTTTGTGATGATCTCTTTTAGTAAATGGCACTCTCTCCCAACTGGGTACTTGACTGTGACCATCTCTTTTGCAGGTTCCACCACATCAGTGCAATCCCAGCCAGCCGACACCAGCACCCACCTTTTGGCCGTCCCGTTGGACTTGTTCCGACCCATCAGTCCCCACAGCAAGTCCGATTCAGAAAGCATCCCCAAGATCCCCCCACCAAGACGCCCCTCCAGTGCACACAGGATGCTGCGACGGCAGGTGAGTGGCAGACGACACTGGCGCTTGGTGTGTATTTAAGGAAGGAAGGAGCCAACTGAGAACCTGTGAGGCATTTATTTCTTACACCACACACTCTTATGTCCTCCTGCACAGTTGTGCATCTGGGCCTTCCCCATCTTCTTCTGTCCCGCTTAGATCCATGTTGCCCTCTGATCTCGAGACAGTAATAGACACCATTTCATTCTGCAGAAATGCAACACGTGTCTTAAGTAAGCAGTTTTGTTTTGGCCATTTTTGTCTGAACCCAGAACTGAACTTTAGGAATGCCAGTACCTTGCAACACAAGTGAGCAGAATAACCGTTCTTAGTAGAGCTGATGCAATGACAAAGGTTTCTTTAATAGCCAGTCAGCATTTATAATTAGGGGAAAAGCTACAGGAATTGCTGCTCAAAATAGGGCTTTGTAGTCACGTGTGAGTAACAAACTAAAAAGCAGCCACTTGAAGCAGTAATAGTCATTAGTAACTCTAGTAGTATCTTGGATGAATTTTTAGATCAGTTTAGTGGTATCTTGATAAAAAAGAGATCAACTGCTATCGAAAATATGCACATTTCTGGGTGTGTCCATACCTTTGACTGGTAATGCAAATGTGAAATACATAAGTAAGAGCGAGCTGTCACTCACTTTCATGAGAAATGTACGTATATACCACATACCCGCTGTAGTTGTCATGTCATGTCACTTTCTAACCCGTTTAATCCAGACCAGGATCATGGGAAGGGAGGTCTGGAGCCTACCCCAGATAGCATAGGGCGCAAGGCAGGAATAAACCCAGGGCAGGACAGGAAACACACACACACACCACACATGTATGCTAAGGCCACTTTAGTGTCACTGGTTCACCGAACCTGCATGTCTTAGGACTGTGGGAGGAAACTGGAGCAACCAGAGGAAATCCGCACAGACACGGGGAGATCATACAAACTCCACGCAGGGAGGTCCCAGGACACAAACCCTGGTCTCCTCACTGCACCGCCACGCAGCCCTCTCATTGTAGTGTAGAGCCTTTTAATGGAGTTGCCATTTTGGAGTACATGGGGAGGGTTGGTGTCAGGAAAGGCATCTGGCCATAGTAAGAACCTATAAAACAACGACCTCACATATGGAAGAGGAAGAAGAAAAAAAAGAAGCTATCAGCTACTGGGAATATTGGAAATCCTCCTAAAGGCTAAGCGGTTAATGACAAAGAGTCTTATGAATTGTCAAGAAGTCGTAGTTGGAGGATCACCGGTCCTCTTTCATTCTGTTCTTTGGTGCTTTGCCTTGGTTTGCTATCTGGAAGGCACTATATATATATACAAGAGTAAATCCATTAATATTTACACTCTATTTTTAAAATGCATTAGAATTAAAGTGAGACAGCATTGTCCCCTTGCCTTTCACTGCACGTGGCCCAGTACTGCACAGGTTTGCTAATGCCCCCAGCGGTCCTCGGGCTTATGCTCCACTGTGAGCTGTTTCAGGGCCCATCTTGCACAGCCTTTATGAAAGCCAAGCCTGCTGTGGATGGTGTCATATGCAGAACCAGGACTGGTCAGTTTGCCAGAATCACGGAATGGGCTTGCTCAGTGTTGTCATCGTTAGTGGACATGGATGGACGTCCCGCTCCTTCTTCATGCTTAACACGTCCCACCGTTTTTTGAACTTCTCACTGCAGTTGTAAACACTCTGCCTTGGTAAAGCACTGTCTCCATATTGTGGAGAAAGCCTGCTATAGATCTTGACCCATAAAAAGTGAATCGGTACTCGCTGCTCTTCTTTGGTGCAAACAGAGGACAGAGAGGCCATGTTTAATCCTAGAAAACAAAAAGAGAGAGTAACTGAGTGAGGTGAAAACTTGACCACTGTAACCACAGACACACCACCTGTGCACGGAGAAAACTGTACAGCCAGCATAAACAAAATGATCACAAAAGTGCATCTAATTCTTAAGTTATCCTCATAAAATAAAGGGTACTCAACTATCAGGCAGCACGGTGGCGCAGTGGGTAGCGCTGCTGCCTCGCAGTAAGGAGAACCGGGTTCACTTCCCAGGTCCTCCCTGCGTGGAGTTTGCATGTTCTGCCCATGTCTACGTGGGTTTCCTCCCACAGTCCAAAGACAAGCAGGTTAGGTGTGTTGGCGATTCTAAATTGGCCCTAGTGTGTGTGTGCCCTGCGGTGGGCTGGTGCCCTGCCCGGGGTTTGTTCCTGCCTTGCGCCTTTTCCAGCAACAACAACAACAACATTTATTTATATAGCACATTTTCATACAAAAAAATGTAGCTCAAAGTGCTTTACATAATGAAGAACAGAAAAATAGACACAGTAAGAAAATAAAATAAGTCAACATTAATTAACATAGAATAAGTGTAAGGTCCAATGGCCAGGGGGGACAGAAAAAACAAAAAAAAAACTCCAGACGGCCGGAGAAAAAAAATAAAATCTGCAGGGATTCCAGGCCATGAGACCGCCCAGTCCCCTCTGGGCAATCTACCTAACATAAATGAAACAGTCCTCTTTGTATTTATGGTTTTCACGGAAGGACTTGATGATGATGATGATGATGATCACGTGGACTTCTGGCTTTTAGTCCATCAATGCTGGGACATCATGGTGCTTTGAGTAAGTTGGTGGTGGCGCAGGCCGCCACCACAGAAAAACCGGAAAAAGAAACAGAAGAGAGAGTAGGGGTCAGTACGGATTTTAGTGCCACCATGAATAGTTATTATAATGAATTGAACATACAGAGTATCAGGATTAAGATAAAGTGAAGTTATGAAAAGGCCATGTTAAAGTAATGTGTTTTCAGCAGTGTTTTAAAGTGCTCCACTGTATTAGCCTGGCGAATTCCTATTGGCAGGCTATTCCAGATTTTAGGTGCATAGCAGCAGAAGGCCGCCTCACCACTTCTTTTAAGTTTAGCTTTTGGAATTGTAAGGAGACACTCATTTGATGATCTAAGATTACGATTTGGAATATAGGGTGTCAGACATTCCGATATATAAGATGGAGCGAGATTATTTAAGGCTTTGTAAACTATAAGCAGAATTTTAAAGTCAATTCTGAAAGACACAGGTAACCAGTGTAGTGACATTAAGACTGGAGAGATGTGTTCAGATTTTCTTTTCCGAGTTAGGATTCTAGCAGCTGCATTCTGCACTCGTTGCAAATGATTTGTGTCTTTTTTGGGTAGTCCTGAGAGGAGTGCGTTACAGTAATCTAATCGACTAAAAACAAAAGCGTGAATTAATTTCTCAGCATCTTTCAATGATATAAGAGGTCTAACTTTTGCTATATTTCTTAAGTGAAAAAATGCTGTCCTAGTGGTCTGAAGAATATGTGATTTAAAATTCAAGTTTTTTACTTCGGTCTTAACTTCTAATCCTAATGCGTCAAGATTATTTTTGATAACCTCACTTAATCCGTTTTTGCCAATCAATACAATTTCAGTTTTCTCTTTATTTAACTTGAGAAAATTACTATTCATCCATTCAGAAATACCAGTAAGACATTGTGTTATTGATTCGAGAGAGTCGGTGTCATCAGGTGCTACTGATAAGTACAGCTGTGTGTCATCAGCATAGCTGTGGTAGCTCACGTTGTAACTTGAGATAATCTGACCTAACGGAAGCATATAGATTGAGAAAAGAAGCGGACCCAGGATAGAGCCTTGTGGAACCCCATATAGAATATCATGCAGACCCCCATGACCCTGTAGCTAGGATATAGAGTGTTGGGTAATGACTGACTGACTGTCAAACATGCAAGGCCTGTCAGTGAAATGAAGGCTTCAAGTGCAAGAGACTGCATGCTGTGGTTTTTTTTCCTCTTCTTTCCACAAGAGGGCACCCAACTGCACAATAAAGGAAAAGAGCAAAGCGTCGTGTCCATCAATATAAGGAGAAGCACAGCGGCTGATGAAAACATCAGGCCCACATTTAATAATAATAATAATAACAATAATAATACATTTTATTTATACAAGGCGCCTTTCTGAGAGCCCAAGGACACCGAATAAACAATAAATAAATAAAAGACATTATAAACAACTTAAAACATCAGAAAATACAGAAAATATAACAATTAAAACCAAACAAAGCCACTGTAATCCTAAAGAAAAAGCAATTTTAAAGAGATGCGTTTTGAGTTTACATTTGAAGGATGAATATGATTTGATATTTCTAAGCTCAGTAGGTAGCGAGTTCCAGAACGGCTGAATGCTCCGCTCCCCGTGGTGGTTAGATGGGTGAGAGGGACGGTCAGATGGATGGAAGAAGAGGATCTAAGGTTACAGGAGGGAATGGCAACATGAAGAATGTCAGACAGATATGGAGGGGCGAGGTTATGAATGGCCTTAAATGTTAACAGCAGAATTTTAAAATCAATTTGAAACTTAAATCAGGAGCCAATGAAGCTGCTGCAAGACCGGAGTGATATGGTGAATAGACGGGGTTCAAGTAATGACGTGAGCAGCAGAATTCTGTACCAGCAGAAGCTTATGGAGAGATTTATTAGAGAGACCAAAGAGGAGTCCAGAGACGAGAAGTTACAAGACTGTGAACAGGAATGGCAGTGATATGGGGAGTGAGGGACGGGCGGATGACATTAATATTACGTAGGCGGAAGTAAGCAAACCGGGTGATGTTATTAATGTGAGATTGGAAAGATAAAGTACTGTCGAGGATGACACCCAGACTCTTGACCTGAGGTGATGGGGAAACAACGGAGTTATCAACAGCAAGTGAAAGATTATCAGCTTTGGATAATGATGATTTCGAGCCAATGAGGAGAACCTCAGTTTTGTCACTGTTTAATTTAAGAAAACCAGGATTTCATTTTAGCAATGCAGTCAATAAGTGAAGATGGTGGAAAAGAAGAGGTGGGTTTACTAGCAAGGTAGAGCTCTGTGTCATCAGCGTAACAGTGAAAATTAAAGTTATATTTACGAAAGATATTGCCAAGAAGAAGGTAAATAATAAAAAGAAGACGCCCCAGGACAGAGCCCACCTGAAGTAACAGTGGTGGGTTGGGATGTGAAGGTTTTAAGCTGAATGAACTGAGTGCGGCCTATCCTACCGGTCCACATTGTAGACGAAGCCACAGGCACCTCAGGCATCCAGAGAACAAACCCGGTAAGTTTCAAACAAAATGGGGGTTAGGCTGAAGCTAAATGCATACACAGCCACGCAGAGATATCAGCAAAAATGGCAAAAAAAAAAAAATACCATCAAAATCACCAGTCATAGCAAAACACAGTAGTCTAGTTACCGGCGAACAGCGGCGAGCAGTCCCGCCAGCGTCCACTCAAACCGGAGGTTACCATCTAAGACTCCGACTCCCAACATGTGGACTATTTAATAGCTAAACATTACCATTAAAGAGTATTAAGTGCTTAAAAATGCTTCAGTCAGTCAGTCATCGTCCAACCCGCTATATCCTAACACAGGATCACGGGGGTCTGTTGGAGCCAATCCCAGCCAACACAGGGCGCAAGGCAGGAAATAAACTGCAGGCAGGACGCCAGCCAACCGCAGTAAAAATGCTTCATTTCCTCCCAAATAAATCTTAATTTTCTAATTCCCTTTCTGGTGAAATAATTCTTCAGCTTGTGCTTGAAGCTTACATATAAAATATCGGTGTAAATATCACAATGCCGTGTGTATAAAGTTGAAAATCATTACCGTGTTAGCATTTATGACATTGTCAGTATTCAGAATTATACATTATTAAAGAATTCTTCACAAAAGTGTCATTGCCAAAAAACAAAAAGATATAATTATTTAGAAAAAGAGTAACAAGTAACAGGCACGTTGCTTCTGCTCTCTTTAATTATCAGTGGCAGGTTGAGGGATCACACATATCACGACAGGCAAGCAGTATGCATGTTCTTCTTCGATCCAGCCAGGTTGTAATATTCTGAAACTTTTAATAAATAATCTTTAACGTATATAGCGCCTTCCACACTGAATGCTGTCGTTAATGGCTACAGTGCAGTTGTGTCCGTGTTTGTACAGAGCGAGCACAGGAAGGTGACAGGACTTTACCATCACACCTTTCCATAAGTGAGCATCACTCCAGGGCACTTTACTAGTAATGTTTCTGTATAAATAGCATAAAAAGTAATATTAGTTGTGTTATTTGTATGATAAACACAGAAGCATGTGTGGGTGTGGTTGTGAGGGTGGCATGTCCAGTTTCTTTATGTTTCCCAGTTACTCCCTTCACAAAAAATAAACACCTAAATAATTCAGGATCTTGGGGGGGCCTGGTCTGGCAGTACTTTACATGTTCCCAGTCCACCACAGAACCCCGCCATGCACACGTCCACACTCACTCATGCCTAACGTGTACGTTTTTTGGGTATTGTGCATGGAAAACAGGGAGCTGAAAATGAAAACCCACTCAGGCACAGGGAGAGCATGCAAACTCCACAGACATAATGACCAGGAAAAGAATTATTATTATTATTATTATTAGTGGTCAGTGGTGAGTACAGAACATCTGATAATCACAAATCTTATTATACATACTGCCAGGATACAGAAAAGTCCCAACAAAGGCGCTTGACACATACGAGTTCCCTCTTTCAACAGTTTAAGCAGCTGATTCAGGCTGTAATGGAGCCAGGAATGGAGACTGAAGTACCAGTGTATGTCTACTAATTTATTTCTCTGAAGATGGGATTTTGCTGCCACGTGTCGTTCGGGTGTCCTTTCTTATCAACTCTTTGTTTTCCTTCTCTTTTCTTTTTCTCTCGTCCCCACTCCTCCCCATCCAGCTAAGTCTCATTTGCCACAGCTCAGACCCGCCATACCTCCGTCACCACAGATACTCCTGCTTTTAACTTCCTGCCTTCCCTGCTATAGGAGGACTTCTGCAGACAGGGGGCGATATGTAACACTCTCACCATTAGTCATCATGGCCTTGTTGGTATTGCCATATGTTGGACACTTACTCACAATCATCCCCCACGTGAAATCACATTCACTTATGCCAAAGGCCTTTAAGAATACAGCATATTCTAATGCTCTTTTCAGCTGTTGACGGGTGTTCAGACCAAGTGCATTGGCGCCAAGGCCGTTCTGTAGGACTTTCTTCTTGTGAAGCCGTTGCTCTAACAGGCCTGCAGCTCTGAAGCGGCGTCAGTGAGGACTGATTACCTTAAAGCAGCAGTTCTTAAGCTTTGTTGCTGCTGCGCCCCCTAGTGGGTATGTTTCAATTTTGATCTGTCCCTCTAATCCAGGGGTGTCCAGCTCCGGTCCTGGAGGGCCGCAGTGGCTGCAGGTTTTCATTTCTACTCCTTCTCCTAATCAGCAAACAGTTTTCATTGCTAATTAACTCCTTTTCCCTTCATTTTAATAGCCCTGTTTTTTAAGGATTCCTTTCTTCATTAAATGGCAGCCAAACAGAAAAGAGATGTGAAACGAGCCAACAGATGACCAGCTAAATTGGGATTTCAGACTCCAACCAATTTCACTCCAACCAGTCTCCTAATGAGAAGCCGATTCTTGCCGTTAATTAAACTCGCTATTTAATTCCACGGCTTGTTGCTGTTCTCATTCGGCCACAGCAGAAATTTCCAAAAGTGTTGATTTTCTGTGTTTTCTAAGAACTTCCGTCAAAATGTTTTGGTGACCTGAGAGATCAACCTGACCGAGACCTTCACTTTTCTTTATTTTTAGATATTGTGTGATGGTCACAGGTGAGCTGGTCACCTGGCGGCTTGTTTTGTGTCTCATTTTTGTTTGGCTGCTAATTAAGGAAAAAGAGACAACTAAGGGGCCTGAGGCAAGTTAATTAAAATGAAGGCAAAAGAAGTTAATTAGCAGCCAGAACGGGTCACTAATAAAGAAGATGGCTAGAATGAAAACCTGCAGCCACTGTAGCCCTCCAGGACCGGAGTGCGACACCCCTGCTCTAATCTGTAAGTGCACACGGCCAGCATACACATCTCCCATCACAGATGAATAGTGTGCATAACCTTCCATCTTGAATTTTCAAACGAAAGAAGCCATTTTTTTTCTCATGAGCTGGACCCCTCGATGAAAGTAATTGTGTTTTTTTTCCAATGGACAGCATATGCTTCTGTCACTGGGAGCATTGGAAACTAGTTAAAGTGGGCTGTCCGGCTATTTCTGAGTGAAAGTCAACATGGCTTTTTGTTGAGCAAGCACGCACGTTTTAGGAACAGTGAACTGAAGTGAATCTTCAGACCCCTTCACTTTCTGCACACTTTGTTATGTTATAGATCTGCTGTTAAACTGGCTGTGCTACCCATCTAAGACAGAAGGAAGTCTGAGTAATCACTGTAACGTTGGCAGTGCACCGCGCAGTACACATGTCTCTGTCACGTGCCATTTACTGTGGGATTCCTGAAAGCAGTGTTAATGTATGCAATGCACCATCTGTTGGAATGACAAATGCAATGCTGTGAATGATTGAAATGACAGAGGCATGGCAAGTAAATGGACACACTGAGATTTATTTTTTCATTAGAGTGGATGGATAAATTGTCCATTTTTGCCCATCAATCAACACTCAATTGCCCATAATGACAAAGTGAAAAGCTGTTTTCATTAAGGTTTACAGATTTATTAAAAATCTCTAATTCTCCTTGGGATGTTTCTAGAATTTGATTGGAGTCCACCTGTGGCAGATTGAATTGACTGGATGTCATTTAGAAAGGCATATTTGTATCTCAGTATGGAGGATCCACAATTCCAACTGCATGTTAGGACAAAAACCAAGCCATGAAGTCCAACGAACTTGCTGTAGACCTCTGTTATCAAACTGGGATGAAGCACAGATCAGGGCAAGGGGATTAAAACCACTCCTAAAGATTTGAGTGTTCCCAGGAGCACAGTGGCCTCAAGAATGGTGACAGGGAAGAAGTTTGGAACTACTGAGACACTTCCAAGAGTGGGCTGACCAACTAAACTTAGTAAATGGGCTTTGGTCAGGGAGGTGATCAAGAACCCAAATGTCATGAGCTTCAGAGTCTTCTGCTGAGATGGGAGAACTTGTCAGAAGGACAGCCATCTCAGCAACAGTCCATCAATCAGGCGTGTATGGTAGAGTTGTTAACTCACACGTTGAGCTTGCCAAATGATATTTAAATGCTTTTGAGTGCCGCACCCACCACATGACAAACCAAGTCAGGATCCCAGATTAGGACCCGAGTGCAGCCATGCAACGGGTGACACCTCAGCACTACACTAGTTCAGATGGAATCGAACCAATGTGAGGCATTTTTATGGTGGCTGGAGTGCCAATTCTGTCACCAACCCCCAAGTTTTCTCTGCAGGTTGACAAAGTAGAGTCACTTTTGGTGTTTACGGGATTCGAATCGGCAACCTTCCAATTACCAGTGCAGATCCCTAGCCTCAGAGCCACCACTCCGCCACTATCTGGTCAGATGAGTCATAAATTGAACTTTCTGAGTGGAATTCCAAGCGCTATGTCTGATGAAGATCATGTTCTGCTCATCACCCGTCTAATACCATCCTTACACTGAATCTTGATGGTGGCAGCATCATGATATGGGGGTGCCTCTTAGCAGCAGGGTCAGAATTGAGGGAAGGACAAATGTAGCCAAATACAGAGAGGTCTATGAGGAAGACCTGCTCCAGAGTACATGAGAGCTCACATTTGAGCGACGGTTCTCCCTTCAGCACGACAAACATGCCAAGATAACACTAGAGAGGCTTCAGGACAAGTCTCAGCCCAAGTCAAATCTCAGGCTGAACATCTATGGATAGACCTGAAGATGGCAGTTTACCAACACTTCCCATCCAGTCTGACCAATCTTGATAGGATCTACCAGGAAGAATTGGATAAACTGTCCAAATCCAGGTGTGCAAAGCTTGCAGAGACTTTCACAAGATGGCCTAAAGCTGCAATTGTCACCAAAGGGGCTTCTACAATGCACTGTAAAAAGTATAACATTGATGTTGTTCATTCAACGTAAATTTTCTCTTTCAAGCAACTTAAGATTAGTTATTTAGTGTTGTAGCTTGAAATCTTTGGTTTCAGATCTCAATCAAAGTAACAAAAAATGTGTTTGTACCAAAGTAAATTATGGTGGAGGGAATAAACATAAAAACCTTATTTCAGTTAACCTAATATTTTAGGTTGTTCGTGTGCTGTGTTTAGGGGCTGTTTGTATTTTCTTCTGGTTGAACTTTCCAGTGTAACCCTAACCCTAACCCTAATTTCCACCTGCCAAAAAAGAAGAACAACTTAAAAAATAGATTTACTTCAGTATAAAACAAGGGCATTGCACCCAATCACTCTAAAATGATTTGCCTCAACTTAAAAATTGTGGGATCAATAAGCTAAAAAGAGTTATATTGGTTCAGATTGAAAATATTAAGTGTGAATCATTACCTTACTTTTTTCAGTGTGTTCTGGATTAAGACTCTGGATGTTTTTGTGAATGAGAGATTTCAGTTTTTAATTTTTAATATATTTACCAACCTTTCTGGAGACGTGTTCTCACTTTGTCATTGTGGGTTACTGAGTATAGATTGACGGGGAATCACAATCCTTTAAAATTGAATCCACAACACAATAAAAAGTGCGGAGAGTAAACGGGTCTGAAGACTTTCTGTGTCAACTGTGTGCTGGCAATTGTCAAGTGAATTTGGATGTTGAGTAAGTTATCGCTGTTGATTGGCTTATTCCTTTACAAATGGGCAGTCATCAGTGCCTTTGACGCCCCGAGGTGCCCTCACGTGCCACCTGCGCATGCTCACTGCCTGATTGTCCAAAGATTTTTCTGCTTGTGCCCCTACCTTTTTATCATTCCCTGCAACTGATGCTTTATGCAACCAAAAAAAATGACCTCCAAACACTGACCCTTCATTTTTTGGGTTGTGCATTTGCAGAAGAGTTTGGTCACAAAGCATCTGATTAGCTAGTGGGGTTACACAGTAAGATATTTTGGCTTTTGTTTTGCTTAGTTTTTTTGGTTGCTTTGTTATGTATGCAGGCTGCCCAAATAACCAGTCAAGTGACCTATTAACCTTTCTAACTCTTTCCTGTCCATATTCCTCCACCTACCTCTCCCACACGACTGAATCCCCCTCCTCCTCCCATCACCCCCCTTTTTGCTCTCCATTCCCAATGTAGGTGGCGGTGACCAACGACTCCCTGGATACCCTCTACGGTGAAGCCAAGGAATCGGTTATTTCTGCGGAGAAGAACCAGCAGAGCGATCTTTCAGTCCTCGGACTCCCTGTGTCGGCGGGGCTCCAGCCCGCAGTACTGCTTGTTCCCGCAACTCCTGGAGCTTCTCCTAAAATGGGCCGCTCAAGCGTCCGGACCCAGAAGCAACCGCACAACCAATACAACATCTCCAAATACCCCAGCCCCCAGCCAGTCCGGAGGAGTCCCTTCAGCGAGCAGCTTTCCCAGGACCCTGCTGACCAGGAGGTCACACACATCATCACAGGGGGTCAATCTTCAGGCCTCCCTTCTTTAGACTCAATTAGGGGTCCTAGTACCTGCCTGAGAGACCTAAAAAAATACCACAGTGTGGACACCCAAGGCCGTCGCCTCTTGGTGGCCCGGCCTTCCTCATGGCTGGACGATCCCCGGAGACACTCCATCGAGATCTGTTCCTCTGTGGAAAGTAGCCCACAGCGCAGCTCTGGATCCTCGGGGTTTGTTTCACGGGCAGAAAGCTTTCAGCAGCCTTCGCCGAGGCGGAAGAAAAAAATGAGCCCCCCTTGCATTTCCATAGACCCTCCCGAGTGCCAGGACCCACTGGTGCTGCCCAATTTTCACTCTGGCCTCTCCCCCTTACCCAGTAGAGACACCTGTCTTAGGAGACGCGCCCCCTCCTGCGATTCAAAGGACTCCTTGGACCTGGGAGGGGAGGCCTTGCTGCCAGAAGCCACGCAGATCTCCCCGAACCCAAAGCTCCTGACTCTTCATAGCTTCTCTTTTGAGAAGACAGATGCTGAACACTGAATTAGAAGGAAATGATTAATAATAATAATAACAACAACAATAATTCGAATATCATCAATAATAATCTCGATCGATCACCATCATCATCATCATCAGACAGACACTCTCCACATTTGCCAAAAAAAAAAAAAAAAAAGAAGCAGACTGTTTTTCTTCCATGAAACATAGGAGCTTACATCTTGTATCCTGGTTACTGGTGGAACACACACATCCAAAGAAAGCCAGCAGAACATCCGAGGATCTCCACCAGCCACCAGAACATAAAAAATAAAAGGCCAACCTCACCCTGGGCCCACAGACTTCCAGGTCCTGGATGGGGACGTGTCCTGGGTGCACAGGGGAGCCAGGGGTGACAGGAGATACAAAGCAATATGAAAGTTTAGAGACACTACATATATATTTTCTTAAATTATTGGGCCATAACGTTGATGCAGGATGTAGAAATTTTGTGATTTTTATTTTATTTTATTTTTTCTGGGTGGGGTGGTTGGGGTGGGGTGGGATTATCCGAGTTCAGTTTTTGATTATATATATATTTTTTTTTTGGTTCTTTTTTCACTGATTTGACATTTTTAGCGTTTTTCGATTAAAGGAAACAGGAAAAAAACAAAAAAAACAGAAAACAATTCATGTCCTTCTTAGAGCAGTCTGTTCCGAGGCATCCATGAGTCTAAAGACACATTTCTTATTGAAACCTTTTTAATGCTTTTTTTTTTTTTTAAGCACAAACAGTAGCCAATAGTGCATTAATATAAAATAAGTGAATAGTTTAAACAATGAACCCATGAGTTTAAAGAGGTGCCAGCTGTACAGTACAGTGTGTGTGGTTGCTATGCCAGTCAATCCTCTTGTTGAAACAGCCTTCAAGCAAATCAGCGGCGTCGCCAGAACAGACTGCAGGCTTCTGGAGGGTCTGGCGGAGTTTCGACAATGTCGCGTTACCGGGTTATTACCGTAAACGTATCAGCCGTTGGAAAGGCGCCACGTCTCTTTTGCGTTTTACGAAACATTTCTCGAATTTCCCACTCAGCATTAAAAAAGGTTGATTTCTTGAAGGCTGTCTGGCGCGAGCCGAGGTGCCCGGGTGCTTTGAACTGTCTTCTCAATTTTGCCTTCTTCTTCATCGTGAAGCACACACACACACACACACACACCCCAGCCCCCTTACAAAAATGGCAGAGGATCGGCTGAGAGACGGTGCCCCCGTTTCCCGATTGAGGTCTGTTTTATACGGAAAGTATTTTTCAAATGTTTTCAATCTCAGTATTTGATACTGTTTCTCATGAGACTCCTAGACTTGCAAAAAGTGTGTGAGACGTTTGTAAGGAACTGACTGTCATGCAATAAAATAGCCGCAGTTTTCAGCAACACTGTATTTGTCGGTTCTCATATGAGTGGAACTGTAACCTGCTTTTATCCTTAGATGCTGCAAAAAGAAAAGAAACAAACAAAAAGAAAAAAACCAGACTACATATTCCTTGACTTGAGTGGAGAGATACACCTCTATTTTTGTTTTTATTTCTTCTTATTTTGTTAATCCTGCTCCAGGACGACCTGCTTTTATCAATAAAGCAGCCGCTGAAAGATGATCAGGCTTTCCATTTTATTTCTGACCGCTGCGGCTTTGAAAAAAGAAAAGCCTCCACTGAGATTGTGCAGCCAGCCTGTGGTGAAAGGCACCGTGCCTGCCATGATATGCCAAGGTGAGTCGATGATAATCCGCCCTTTTGTGATGGTTTTGTTTGGGTTGTGGAAACACGGCGTGTCTGTGGTCGCAGTGTCGACCTTGACGTCTCTTGTCTTACAACTTGTGACGAAAACAGGCCGTTCAGTCCATCAGACTCATGAGAAAAGTGACAAACCAGAGGTGACCATTCAGTCCATCGGGCTGTCCCCATAACTCATCCTGATGCTTCTTTAAGATCGTCAGAGGTTCTGCTTCAGCTCCATGTCTCACTGGTTTGCTCCTGATTCCCACAACTCTTTGCATAAAGAAGTGTTTCCTGTCTTCGGTCCTAAATGCACTTCCCCTCGATTTCCACTAGGTGTCCTTGAGTACGTGGATCACCCTTAAACAGGAAACAATTCTGCTGGCTCTCCGTTATTAAATACCTTTGAGGATTTTGAAGATCTGGATGAGGTCCCCACGCGGTCTCCTCAGCTCGAGACTAAACAGGTTTCATTCTCTGTCACAGTACGATTTGTCGTTATGTCCCAAAGCACACAAGTCCTAAAAAGCACTTCCAAAAATGGCCACTACAAGAGAAAAATATTCAAACCCGGCTAGCAACTTTATAAAATATGAGGCCTGTCTGACAAGAAACTAAACTTGTGCCAGCGTGCCAGCCTAGCAGACTCACGACAGTGGTGGTGCGTAGCGGTGACCATCAGCTTTCACCTAACTACTTGCTCAATCACACCATATCAGTTAATCAGAGAGTACATGGCAGTAGTGTGAGCCTGTGTCCTGGGCCTTTTGCAATTTTCAGATCAAAACTGGAGCAGAAAGTGCTTGCTTTCATTCCTGAAAATCGTCAACTAACTGTTCTGGACACCAGGAGGCACTTGAGCTCCCCAAACACTCAACACAAAGGCTCAGACCCAAGTATTAAAGGAATCCGTGACCCTGTGTTAGGATATAGCGGGTTGGATAATGGATGGATGGATAAAAGAGTTTTATTGCAGGAAACGCTTCAGGTAAGCGTTTCCCACCACAGCCACAAGTACAGTAAACCCAGCAGGCACACACACAGCAATGCTGCTTTTTTGTCTGTCTTCTCTCTTGCTTTGTCACGGCCTCCACTCGTCCGCACTAGCATTGTCCCCCTTCCTCCTGACTCCGGCTCATTGAGTTGTGGCAAACAGCCCCTTTTATCCAATCCACGGAAGTACTTCTGATGATATGAAGCTGGGGCACCGAAGCACTTCCAGGTGAGGTTGGAGCCCTACAGAGTAGGGACTCTCAAATCCTGCAATTCACCCTGGTGGACCCCACAGAACCCAACAGGGCTGTCCCCCAGGACTACAATACATGGCATGCCTTGTGGGCACCCACGTGGGAATCCCAGTCTAGGGTTGGCTGCCATCTAGCGTCCTGGGGGAAGAGAAGGCCCCGTGTAAGCCGTGTACCCCTGTCCTTTCGGGTTGAGGGCATCCCGGCCTGGCCAGGCTACCAGCTGTCCCTCACTCTGTCCATGAAGATGCTGAAGAAGTAGGCATCGGTAAAAGGTCATGTTACACAAATGCATTGTGCTGCAGCAAAATGTGACAGAGTCAGTCAGGAGCTCTTAGATCAGTCAAATGACAAGTGGCTCTTACAGACCCTGAAGTTGTAATCCATCCTGAAAAGTCGCAGATTTTAAACAACAGAAAATTCACATGAGATTAATGTGACATTCTACAAAATAAGCTCCAGGATGCATTCAAGAAATGGAAAAACACTTTGGGAATGATGTATAAATACAGGAGGGGAATACTTTGAAGGAGGCAAGTGTGATTAAGCTGTAAACATATTAATAAATGTTTCAGTTTTTTTTTTTTTACGTTTAGTTTCTTTTTTGGACAGACCTCGTACAATGGCTTATTTCCAAAAACATTCTCTAAAACAAAAGTAAGCTCTGTAGGGCATAAAAGGCAAAATGGAGTTGCCTAAAAGAAAAGGCCATCCAGGCAAACAAGGTCCCACGGCAGAAATCCAGAGCCAGCTCAAAAAACACAGCAAACAACGGTTCATGAAAGTACAGAAAAGGGCACAAGCAGATTCACCGCTCCCAGACACGACTGAAATGAGCCACCAGGAATGGTGGGAGACCCTCCGGATTGATAGGGTGGAAGGCAGTGACTGGCAGATGACCACCCCTTTTGGGGGACCACCCACGAAACACATGGAGCATAACACAGAACGCTTACATACATAAACAAAGACGACGAGTGCTGCAGTAATCGACAAAAGTAGCGTTAACAATAAAAAAGGGAATTGTAAACAAACACAAAACAAGACTCTGAAGCCATCCCGGAGCTCCTGGCTGGGACATGACGGTGTGACTCCAGATGTGACCTCGCTGGGGTGTCATAGTAGCCTGAACATAACGTCCCTCAGTTCACATTCAACACTTTTTATGACATAACCTAACATTTTATTTCCTTCTTAGGTCGATGAAAACATAGGGGACATTCTATTTGAACCTTCTATTTTAAGTCGAATTTTAACTGCAAAGGGAATGAAATTTTATAGATATTTATTAAAACTGATGAGTGAACTATTTAAACAATAGAAAAGGGTTTTAGAGTGTTTTTTTTTATCAACTTAAAGGTAGAGGTATATACCTTTAAATAACATTTTATTTATGGGATTAAGTGTGCCAGAGCATGCCATTCATGGCCATATCCCCTACCCTACCCCTGATGTTCCTTTTGCCTCCGTGTAGCACTTTGCCTTTTTTACATTAAACTCCATTTTCCAAACGTTGACCCACTTCTGAAGCTTTTCAGGACTTTCTGGATTTACTTTTGCTGCCTGCTTTGTGTCTACCATTGCTCCAATTCTAGTATCATCTACGAATTTCACAAGTTTCCTAAGTACTGCAGAATCAACGTCATTAATATAAATCTGAAGAAGTAGCGGACCCACGACAGAGGGACTCACTCTCCTGCTGATCTCATTCACCTCTTATCGGTACTCTTTGTCTTCTGTCAGTTTTTTTAGGCTTAGTTCATCCATCCAACTTACCTCGATTGTCCAAAATAACATCAAGTCCAGGTTGGAAGGTCCCTAAAGTCCTTCTCTCCACCACACATCTTTGGTCATGTACACCATGTGTCTGCATGAAGAAAAACTTCATAACATTTGGGCAAATTCTGCCCTTGACAAGTCTCCAACCGTGTCTTCCTGGGTTCTTGTTGCAGAGTTTAAAGTAACAGCTGGGATCCATGCATCCATCCATTATCCAACCCACTATATCCTAACTACAGGGTCACGGGGGTCTGCTGGAGCCAATCCCAGCCAACACAGGGCACAAGGCAGGAAACAAACCCCGGGCAGGGCGCCAGCCCACCACAGACAGCTGGGATCCACTCTACTAATTCCCTTTCATCATTTCAAACACTTCAGTCCTGTCCCCCCTTAACCCCCCTGTACTTCAACTGAAAAGGCTCAGCTCCTTCAGTCTCTCATACCTCGTAGTCCTAAGCAGCCTAGTCGCTCTCCTCTGGACTTCCTCTTGTGATACTTTGTCCTTCTTGTAATATGGAGACCTAAGGTGACCACAGTACTCCAGGTGGGGCCTCACTAATGTTGTGCTATGAAGCCTTCGACTTGTACTCCACACGTTGTGATAACCCTATTAGCTTTCTTGACCCTTTCTGTCCACAGTCTGGATGTACTGTAGGTAATGACCAGTCAACTATGACTTCCAGGTCCTTCTCATGAGGTGTGCTTTCAAATCTTCCACTGTGTATTCAAATCTTCACTTTTTTCCTACACATAACACTTTACTTAAATTCAATTTCATCTCCCCAAGCCTATCTGCTCTCCAAGTCCTTCTGTAACATTATCTGCCCCTCCACTTAGGGTGGCATCATCTGCAAACTTAACCACCTTATTGATTATATGCTTGTCCAGATCGTTTATGTATATTAAAAAGAGCAGTGGCCCCGGCACTGACCCCTGCTGGACACCACTGCTAACATCATTTCATTCTAAAAACAAAAAAAACTTCTTCTCACCAAAACCCTTCGCTTCCTGCGTTTAAGCAAATTTTGTTCCCACCTATAGAAACCCCCCGTATTCCCACTTCTTTTGCTGCTTTTTAAGAGTTAACATACCTGCTCCACTCACACCCGAGGACAGCAGTGATCCGGTTATAATGGGCTGAAGGTGTGCCAGGAGCTGAAATCCATAGAAGACTTTCTGTACAATATGGGGACAGTGTGTTACCGCGGCAGAGTGTTCAGAAATGGATCGAGAAATTCAAAACTGGTCAGACAAGTGAATAAGCAGTGGGACACCCGCGTCCTTGTCCAGTATTAATGAGCGCGTTGAGTGACTCTGATGAACCGAGGAGGATTTCGACCCCCAGTACACTTTCAGCCTATAAGAAACATCACTACTCGCTGTTTAACCTTAGAAAACAAAAAGACAGACTTAACTGATGAGGTTGAAACTTTACCACGATGACCACAGACACACCGTGTGTCCACGTGTGTGCAGGCAACCCCAACAAAATGATCACCAAGATGTGCTTCAATATTGACTTACCCTCACAAAACGAAACACAAAGTGGAGCTGACCAGAAGTGGAAAGACCACCTTTTTATTTGAATGAATCCTCACTTGGTCCTACCCTTTTTTCCTAAGCTCTGGCCGATATCCCTGTTTAATGCTGGTGCCAAAAAGATTGAAAATAAAGTGCACACTTGGGTCCAAAACTGGCGTGAGCCAAAATGGAACAAATCAAAGTAGCTGAGCAAATGTTCTATTCTCTTCAACCGATGGTCTGCCATGAACGCTGACTTCTGGTGGCTTCTGGATTTTTATACCACCCACCCAGAAGGGGTGGGGCTTCAGGGTGAGTATGGACACTGGGTCACACCCCTCCCAGCTGGTGAGCTTCAGAACTGCAGGTGGAAAAAGAGAGGCGATTAGTAACGGTGCCCCCTGCCTGTTTGGGGTGGTATTGTTTATTGTATCAGAGCCCTGAAGATGGACCATTCTTGACACCGTCCAGTGTGGACGTTTTTGTATTACCATCTTAACCCTTAGTCTTGATGATCTGAAGTTTTAGAACAAATGACATTTAGGTCCGTCCATGCCTGTCACTAAGGTGGCATCACAAGATGGCTCCGCATCACTGTTTTAGGCTAAGCTCCGCCAGGTTATGTGGGTTGCCTGACCACCAGGTGCCCGCCAGTGAACGTCGCTCCTCATGATTGGCGCCAGGAGTGAGTTCAGGTAATCCTATTCTGCGTAGGGTAACTCTCCATCCAATTTGTGCCATTATGAGGGTCATTGCAAACCATTCTTTGTCTCACCTCTCAGTCCCAAACCAGTTCTCCAGATCACCTAGCTCTGTGCACAAGAGCCAACACAATAACAAGGTGACGACCCAGGGTGAGGTGGTGGTTAGGTGACGGCTCAGGGTTGGGATCAACACCTCCATGTTGGAGGCCCTTGAGTCTTTCATGGAAAGGAGTGGGTTGCTCTTTCCTGATGAAGGAGGGACAACCGCCTTTAGTGGAGGATCAACTTGTTCACAAGCGATGGAAGAAGGGAATGCGAGACTGACGAGCAGACTGGAGTGAAGGCAGCTGTTGTGTGGCACTGGCCCGGTGAAGAGGGAGGCGAGTCTAACGAAAAAGCTCTCACTTTATTGGGTGATCTGCTCGTGAGTTGTTGGTAACGACTGAAAGAATGAGAGTGCGAGAGTGGCCCGAGTGAGGCTTCTTTCAGGGACACTGGGCTGGTAGGATGTGTAATGGGCTGCCAGGATTCTTACATCTCCATAACAGAAGGACCGGGGAAAGGAACTTGCACGGGGCAATGCCTCAGACGGGAAAACAGGGGGCCGTCCCCCCAAGCTACGGAGCAGAGAAACTCAGCCCTGCTGGGGACCGTGGCCACCGCCAAGGGGTGTTTGGAGAATGGCTGAGCCCTCCTGTGCAGGACTGCCGTCACCCCCGGAAGTGCAGCTGGAAGGAGACCTTCCGGTATGGAGGTGTAAGAGGTGAGAGCTTCAGTGTAGAGTGTCTGCTCCCACCGGATTGAGGGGAGCCAGGTGAGGTGGTCTGGACATGTTGTAAGGACTCCCCTCTGGTGGCTTTCCCTGGAGCTCCCACTGGCTGGAGATCCAAGACATGCTGGAGGGATCATATCTCTGGGCTGACTTGGGCCTTGGTGAAGACGAGCAGGAGCCTGTGGCTGGGATCGGGGAAATCGGGGTCAACGAGACCCTCACCAGTCTGAGAGGATGAGATGACATTCTGGTGTTTTTTTTATGGGCTGTGAACAAAGTTCCCTAAAATGGGAAGCAAAATCCACCGGAGTGTATGGTGGAAAGGAGACGGCAGTGTTCAAAATGTGTAGCGGCTGTGCACACTTTAAAGGGTACTCTAGTGGGGGGCTTCACATTTCTGAATTGAAAAGATAAAACTGAGGACTTTGTGTGCTCTGTGAACAGAAAACACCTGAAACGCAGTGGAAAAAATCTGTCAATGTCAACGGATGGCTGAAACAGGCCAAAGATAAACATTTTTAAAAAACTGTACAAATTATGGCATGTTTAATTTTTTTTTAACTGTTCTTAAATTGGAGAAACTGTAGGAAAAGTCACCAAGTTTCATCAGTTTTTAAAGACTAATGCAGTTTGTACCTTGGTGCCAGTTATTTATAGTGTCCCTTTTGAAGTTCGCACTGGGGGGGTATCCCCGGGGGTCTCCGTTATCAATCCCACCATCAGCTGCAAGTCTTTGGGTGAAGCTTGTAGAAGACAATGGCTGAGCATCACTGCTCTGGACGGGGCTAAGATCAGCATTTTGAGGGGCCACTCAAGACCCTGTGTGTAAAGTAAAGTCCTTAACGACAAAGCAGAAAGTCTTTCAAATCAGCAGATACGCTGAGAGATATGGTTTGGACCTCCTTTTGTTCTCTGACAGGCTCAGTTCTTCATGACGTGGCTTCCACAAAATTCCTTTGAGGTTCTGGTCCGTGTGACTTGACTTATCAGCCGCACATTCATGCTGTGAATCGCCCGTTCTGCCACATCCCAAAGGGGTTCTGTTGGATTCAGATCCGGTGACTGGGAAAGCCACTGAAGAATGCTGACCTCACTGTCACATTCATGACACCAGTTTGCTTTGTGACATGGCGCATTATCATGCTGAAAGGAGCCATTAGAAGATGGAGAAATTGTGGCCAAGAAGGGATGCACAAGGCCAGCAATAATCCTCAGACAGCATTCAAGCAATCATTGATTAGTATTAATGGGGCCCAAAGTCTGCCAAGAAAACATTGCCCACCCCATGGCACCACCACCAGACTGGACTGCTGGCACAAAGCAGGCCGAGTGCTTGAATCCATGCTGTTCTGACATCTGTGTGTCTCAGCAGAAATCGAGATCCACCAGACCAGCCTAAGCTGTTTGAGTCGTCAGCTGTCCACTTTTGGTGGGCCTCTGCCCACTGCAGCCTCACCTTTTGTGTTCTTGTCTGACAGAAGTGGAACTCGAGGTGGTCTTCTGCTGCTGTTGGCGGGCAGCCTTGAGGTTCCAGGTGTTCTGCATTCTGAGATGCTTTTCTGATCACCACAGTTGTACAGGGTGAGCCAGTCTGGCTGTTCTCCGCCGACCGCTCTCGGGGGGTTTCCATTTGCAGAAATGCCATTCACTGGATGCTCCATTCTGAGCAAACTGCAGAGATTGTTGTGTGTGAAACTCCCAGGAGATTAGCAGTTACAGGAATACTCAAACCAGCCCGTCTGACACCAACAATCATGCCACGGTCTAAATCACCGAGATCACATCTATTCCCCATTCTGGTGTCCGATGTGAACATCAACTGAAGCTCCTCACCTGTACCTGCAGGATTTTATGCATTGCGCTGCTGCCACATGATGGGCTGATTAGATAAGTGCATTGATCAGCAGGTGTAGTGGTGTCCCTAATAATTTGCACAGTGAGTTTATATATAGTACTGCATTTTAATATCTTAATGTCATCACTCAGAGAAAGTACAGAAAAGTATACCAGGACTCATGTATTTTCATAAAACAGAAAACATGAGGCCATAGCTATTGACAGTATGTATCAGTTTACAGATTTTAAATTTATGTTCAAGAATAGGTTTAAAGCGACAACTGCTGGCTAATTGATGCAAAATACAGCAGCGCGAAATGGAAAATCTGAATTAGCTGGCAAATAAATAGCCAACTTCAGCCTCATTTTATCATGCCTGTCGTGAACCAATTCGCCACCTTGCCACAGAAGCCAGACGCCTGACATTTCAAGGATCCACTGCCAGTGGGCACTGTCAAGATTAGCAGTCACCAACACTTTCTGTTATCGGCATTGGGAATGTTGTTCTCCAAACCCAAACGGTCCCTTCAGCAGATCACCACATCATCCACAATTTTTAATGTTTGATTTTAATGATGTAATTTAATTAAATAAAAATTAAAGTTAATCTAATTTAATTAAAAATGTTTAATCTTTGCAAGCTGAAATAAATATTTCATAAACTTTTAGGTTAAACAAAACGTTGAGAAACACGTCACGTGATGTCACAGACGCCAGACGAGAGGCCGCGATACTTGAAATCTGCGTAACTCGGAAATTAGACAACAGAGCTCCGTCACGGTAAGAAAATAAAAAAGCAAGCAACTGGCACGAGAAGCCAATGCCGAACTATACGAGGCATCCATCCATGTTTAAGTCATCAGTGAAAGAGGGATTTGGAAAATGCGACCCGCGTAATCCATGCAGGACATCCCGTCGGGCGAGTGTGGCACTGCAGCGGGCTCGATACAAAGGGCTGCTTCTTCTTGTTCTCCCTGTCCACCTCTTCCCATTGCCGCCGAGCAACCTGCCAGCTTCAGACCCAAGCAGAAATAACGAATGAGAATAATGCAAAAGCCTTTATAGCATTTATTCACCTTTTATGATATCAAAAGGGTCGAATGGCAGGGTGCAGCGTTCCAAAAATGGAAACACCTTTTTTCACTGCATGTGCACTCTTTTGTAACATTATACAGTACAATACAGAACAGACATACGTAAATAAACACACAATGCTCCAGTATTACTATGTAAACGACACAGCAGTTTTCCCCAAGAATCGCAACACACTGGCCCGTTGCAGCACGCGATTCATCTAATTTGATGTCCGAGAAAATGTTTATTTGCACAGTCGCCTAGAGGCTGACGGACGGACTGTAAAAGCTGCTTTTAACTAAGGGGCTAACGGATTTTACGCTACCCCTGTATTTGTTTTTATCTACTATCACACTCTTCAGCATCCCTAAGAAGAAGGCAGATACGAACGGCTGTTCAGGGGTCTTATGTCATCTCGTGTTTTCTGAAAGTCTCTCACTGCCCTTCTCTCAAATAATCTCAATGCTGCTCAAAGGACACGTTGGTCTGGCGGTAGTAACTAGTCTCCGCCCACCATGCTGCCACTCATCGATCTAGTCCCCGCCTGCCAAGCTGCCGCTCAGCTATCTAGTCTTCGCCCACCACGCTGCCACTCAGCGCTCTAGTTCCCGCCCACAATGTTGCCACTCCGCTATCTAGTCCCGCCCAGTCTTCTGCCACTAACGCTTCTAGCCCCGCCCATCACGTGAAGCGCGCACCGAACGCTGCGTTCCCGCCCAGCCGCCTGTACTGTACGCTGAGTAGTTAGTTTATAACGCTGTAAAATATGGATTTAAAAAATATATATTTTAATAGCCCACCATAAGTTTGATATTTACAGGGCTAAAAGGGTCAATTTAAGTTGGGGAGGGGTCAGCCCGATACTCTCTAACCACCTCCGAATCCCTGAATTTCGCACCTTGGCTGGAAGAACTTGTAATGGCTTGTACTGAACGGGAAGTGGCACTGAGGCGAAAGCTGGACGTTAAGGTAAGTGTTTGTTTGTTTGTTTGTTTTTAAATGTAAAATGTCATTCAAGTATTGCATGAGACCTATCGACGATATCTGGTTCGAACAATTCGGATGTGGCGTTTCCTTTTTCACTGCTAAATCCCGGCACACCGCTAAACGACTGCCTGCCTACCTACTCTGCTGCTTTACTCGGGCTCACCCTGGCAGTGGCAGGTTTAAAAATGGAATATGTGGCCCACAGACAGTACCGCACTGCCGTTTGAAGCACAACCCAAATGGACGAGTTTTAATCCAACGCGGGGTCGTAGGGCGTGGAGACGAAGCTCATCCGAGCATCATGGGGCGCAAGGCAGGCTAAAGAAATCCGTCTTTTCTTAAACCGAATTGACTGCACGCGTAGGAATTACACACAGTTCAATGCAAGTTTTAGCTCCAGCACAATTTAGCTGGATTGGGTGAACTACATTGAACTTATCTTAATAGGTTTGGTTTAGTTCAAGATAGTAGAGAGCTGTTGGCTGCCGTGATGAAACTGCACTGATCCCTTTAGTTCTATTTATTCACGTCAAGTTTATAGTCACGTACACCCAGTACAGTGAAATTCACGCTTCCTTAGAGCTGCTAATAAAAATACAATACAAGAAATAAAGATACATCACTTCTCACAATTTCTGCCACAAAAGCTCTGTGCAAGTAAAATCCTCAAGTGTCCATTTTCACTGCTTGTAATGTAGGGTGTGCAAGAAAACTGCCACATTATCCAAACCATAGCAGCCTTACTAACAGTTGGCACTCAATCAAGGCCCACTATTTGACTTTCACTTCAGTGGTATAAAGGAGTGTGAACCCTAAAAAGTATATTGCAACATTTTGCCATTAAAGGGTGTGCTAAGGAAAATAAGTACAAAAAAAAAAAAGTCCTGGAAATACAAAAATAACCCCTTGCTCAAGTCTTTTGATGCCACTGGGATATGTGTTAAAACATAATCTGGGGGATAACTTGCCCACCAGTATGACACCCTGACTTGTGATTGGTGGTCCTATGTTAATGACATTTGTTTGCACACATTCATCCATATTCTGCTAATATTACAGGAAACGGATGACGGCACGACGGTCACACGTGCTCACAAGTGTGTGTGACACCAAGCATGCAGCTTGTCACCAAATATGAGAGGAACATGCATACTTCATACGGAAAGTGACTGTGCTGGGGTCTGAGCCCAGTGTGGCCCACCTTCAGGCAGTGGTGTTAACTACTATGGCAACAGGTCATTCTGCCCAGAAAGTATTTCTTTTTGCTCATTTATTTGTCTCTGTATTTATTTATTAATTCGTTTCAATATTTTTCTAGTCGGAGCTCACAAGACATGCTTTGATTCACGTTCACATTCAGGGACTCCGTTAAACTGTGGCGCAGCTATACCCCTCACCCAGAGCCGCCCTAACGTATGGGCACAATGGGTAGTGGCGGGGGTCTGCAGGAGCTTAGGGGTCCACAATGCTTCTGATGGCCCCGCATGTTTCAGTTATCAAAACGGGGACCTCGGTGCACTACTTTGCCCCGGGGCTAAGATGCTGTCAAGTGGGCTACCCCAATAACGGAGGTCAGAGCCGTCTCTGAAAAATGCACTTAAAACAGGACCCCAATTTAACATTACCATATTCAGTATTTTCACACATTTAAAGTTTTTTGGATGCTTTTGTTGACGTAGATATGCTCTTGTCTGAAGAAGACTTTTAAGACCACTTCCACACAATAACTAAAAGTGAAATGAATACCAAATTTTGCCAGACAGAGGCAAACTAAAAGATGCCGCTTGCTGCTCCACTTCAGGCAGGACGTATGAGAAATCAAGAAACGAAAGATCAGAGCTGTTGGTTTGAGCGCTTTTGTCAATTCCTTGCCGGTGTTCTGTACTTAACAACATTTAACCCATAGGACTAGAGACACGACAGGTCCAGAGACGTCGCCAGCTTCAGTACTTATTAGGGGCTCAGTCCTCGATCTCTGATAAATCACCACCTCGGCGTTACCGCACTGTTGACAAGCATTAACAGAGAGCTGTACGGGAGGAATCACGGGCTGGGTTCTCAAAGAACGGGAACTAGAAGGTTAACAGTCGCTTACAGAAACACTAAAGGGCGTGGTTAGGGATCATGATACGCATTTGCATATCGTTCGTTTAATTTTCATTCAGAAGTGGGCTTCTCACACAGCAACGAGCGACACTGTAAACCTGAACGTGAGCTGCTACGGACATCCCCGTGACTCACTAGTGGAAAACAATCGGTCTGAAAATAGATGAATAGAGCCGCCCGAACAGGTGGAAAAAGAATGTATTTGTTCATTAAATATATACAAATCTCAAATATATATAGATAAATAGTTTAGGGGGGTTCACCACAATATTCTACTTGGCGTGAAAGTGAAACGTGAATCCTGATACGTCCCCAAAGCCACGTGACATTTTGTTAATAAACTTCGCATTGACATACGGGTAGTGTGGTTTTACTGCAGTTAAATTTCCGCTCAATCGTTAGAATAGAACTACGATTCCCAAAATGCATTTCTTTTCCTGGTTACTTTTCTGACTGCTCCTCAGCGAGTCAGTGGTAACGGCAATAACTGAAATGCACACTTGAGCTGGGTGGTCAAATCGAAAAAGCTTTTTATTAAATTGTTACAAGCCGATAGCAGTCATGCGAAACAGAGCGTGGCGTGTATTCGTGTGCAGTTCGTGGTAAGTCGTGTTTAATTGTTAACGGCGTATGGTTTGCAAGACGCTTTCCGTTTTGCACTTTTTTGACAGAATAGTGATGGCGCTGTCAGGGATTTACAAAAGACCGAAATGTGTGCGCTTTAGGATTATCGGTCACAAGGATCCTTTGAAACGTTAAAGTTTGCAATGATAGTAAAGTGAAAGCTTTTCTTTATATTTAATTAATTTCCTTGGGAATATTCAGCCGTAGCTGCTTGGTTGAACAGTAGAGCAGCACTGATTTTTGTTTCCTTTTTTGTGCGAGATAAAGTTAACATAGCTTTTTACTGAGGCGCAGTCATTAATTCCATTGTGCATGTCCGCTAGACTTCAGGGTGAAGACATTGCAGATCTGTTAACCGCTTTTCATCTTTGTTTTTTTTTCTCTAGACATTTTCCTTAAAACTAGTGAGGATGAACATAGTGCGGCTTTGAGTCTGGGGTGTGCTAAAGTGACCGTGGATGACTTCCAAGGTAAGGAGACTTCACATGGTACAACAGTTGAAGGGGTCGCCTGGAAATGTTTTATGGACCCGTGGGTTTTTACAGCTGTGTAACATGGTGTGCTGTATGTCCAGTGTACCTAGGAGGTAACCCTGTGGTATACGCCGTTATTTGAAATACATTTGAGCAACAAAAGAAAGAAAGTGAAAACAGAGATTATATAATATACACACAATATAAGGCTAAGTAAGTGCATTAGGCAGTGTATCTCATCACTTCAATGTGGCCACACGCACACGTCATTTCTGACTGACATTTTGTACATTATGTGGGTATTAGTTCAATTTGGTTGATTTTAGTAACATATAGTAGTTGTCTCATTTATACTTACTCACTTACAAGTCGATTTTTTCAAAGTGACGTACAAAATCATTTGTATTGTAGACTTTATTATCCCAGAAATTTGTCTGTAGCAGAAAAGTACAAAACATGAAGCATTGTTACACAGATTTAAGAAAATAAACCAAGGTACAAAAACTGAAAACTGGTGATATATATACTGCCAGCCCACCTGTAGGAACTGCACACCGTTTTATGAAACACGACTTGGTGTGCATTCCAAATTAATTTTGCTGAAGCAGACACTATAGAACGGTAAAAGAATGTTATTTCTCCAAATTGGTGTTTAATCAAAATTGGCAAATGTAAAGAAAGGTCTTTTATGGAACAGCAGAGGAGCTTAGCAGCAAAATCAAAACCCAGCCAAAAATTAGCATGAGAACACAACAGACAAAAAATCCAAAGACAACAAGAAAAAGAGGGGACTCTACGTGAGCCCAGAAGTCAAAGGAGGCAAGAAAGGCGGTAGGGGCTGTGCCCCATGTCTTCTCTTAACAGGGAAAATGGTGAACTCCACACATTGATGAGCTCACCTTGTGTTGGAATCCAGGTCACTGGAGCAGTGAGGTATTGGCACTAACTGCTGTGTCGCTGTGCTAACCAAAAGCAAATGAACACAAAGAAATTAAAAGCAAATCACGATCAGACGTGTTTCCCTTCACCTGTCTCTGTACTGCTCTTGTTTAAAAGGTGAAAGATGGAGGACTTCAAGAAGACGTACCTTCGACTGTGTAAGGAAAATGATCTGGAGCCGCAGGAAGCTGTTCTCAACCAGCTCCATGATGTTCGGGCCTCAAGTGGCAGTTGCAAGCTGGACCTCGCAACGCGGAGTCTCTCTGTTGACACCTGTGCTGTGCTCAGCAAAGTCCTACATGATGATATTTTGTTTACCGAGCTCATTCTGAGTGACTGTATGCTCAGCGAGGAAGGTATGAAAATGTTGCTTCATTGTCATCCTCATGCTGTAATAAATATTAGAGATGCCGCCTTCATTCTGATGCATTCTTGAATGGGTGGCATGTTTGGCACATACTCGTGACAAAGAAGTTCTGTTCATTTGTATAGCTGAGGTCTGATCTTTTAGTCGGTGAGCACTAAACGACCACTGACAAAGAATCGTGAAGGCAGTGCGGACTGCTCACAGCACTGTACAATGTTAACACAATGTGTTTGTTAGTTTCACTAGCATTACAAAACATCATGCGCTTGTAATTGGCTGGAATAGGGACCTCCTCCCTCCTTGACGTATTTTAACATTCTTCTGTCTTTTACCCTCGGTTTTCATAGCCATATTTATTAAGTGTGTATTGACAACAATACTTTTTTTTCTTCACCTTTCATGCAACGAAACCAAAAACTCATACTAGTTTGATATTCAATCTGTACATGTTAAACAGAACATAATGATGGCGTTGATGGCGAAGAAAGCTGAGGCTGCCATACAAGGCCATATTTGCATGACCCATTCTTGGCCTTAGTTGGAGTTAGTGAAGAAAGGCAATCCAAAGTCTGTTATGTTTATCTTGTATATAAACGTGTCCACGTGGAAAAGTGTGTGTGTGTCTGTCTGTCTGTCTGTCTGGCCCGGAAGTGAGAGGTGGAGTCGGGGTAAGGGCTCTACCTCCGAGGATACGCAGGGGAGGCCAGCACGTTGGCAAAACGAAACCGCCAAAGAAAGTCACTCGCTTAGCCACAAATGCACAAGCGATGTGAGCACATCGGCAAAACAAGTCCACCAAGGAGAGAGCTGCCCAGAGTAGTTCCTTTCAATTACCTGACATCTCTACGTTTTAAACTTTTTTTTTCAGACGATTTCAATAGTTTCTAGGACCCCGGGCTTACACAGCTAGTGTTAATTATTCATTTACATATACAGTACGTCCAGCTTATGCACGATAAACGGGCTCAGCGTGCAGTGTGACAGACTGACACAAGTTTGAGTGACAACTTTTTTTTTTTTTTTTGGTGCTCTTTATATTTCTACAGTTTAGAAGCCAAGTTTGTTTTCTGAATATGGTGAGTCTGCAGTTTAATAAGTTTGTGTTTCCTTTCTGCATAATAGAGTAGTAGAATAAACAAAGCCTAATGCCACTGCGTCATCATTGATGATCTACACATTACAAAAAGCAAAATAAGAGCCACACCAACACGGTGTGTATAACGTGATACAGAAAAACAATGGGATCAAACTGATGTTGAATTTTAAACTCCTACATGCCACATTTTCTTAAATGTCCATTATTTTTTCTTTTTCTTTTAAAATGCTGTTTTCTACTAATTGAAATTATGTGTTAACCAACTCCCCACAGCCATGAACTGGGCAGGTAGTTTAGAAATTGGATGGATGAGCCTATTTCGTTTCAACAGTTTGTTTTTTTTTCATCTGTGTAAATAATTTGTTTCTAATAAACTACTGTGTGGCATTAAAATGAAAAGCCACCCTAATGCACATTTATTAACTCAGTTTCAAAAATTGTGTAAGTCTTTTTGTGATGTTTTAAATGTAGTTTTAATTCTGCTCTAAAAGCAGTGATGAAAGCATGAAAACCTTACCTAAAGCCAGTGGCACATTACACGACTTCTAGTCGGAGGGACTGCCAAGTGCTGATCTGGTCACCTTAGAATGTCCGATTACATGACTGGAAATCGCATGGCTTTACACAGCTCTGTAATGTCTTTCCTTTACAGTTTCACATTTCCAGATTATGACGAGCTCATGCCAATAGCATACTGCCTGACAGACTCTGTGCTGTTTGGATGCTTTATAGGAACAGCGTGTTCATCCCCAGTCTCTGCATCAAACAACACCTGTTTGATTCTGTCTGACTAGTTGGATTGATTCACAGGGTATGCCATACTACGTGACTGGCAGTCACAGGGGCACATCACAACAAAATAAAAACGTTCTTTGGTGGGCCTTTTGGGCTGCCTACTAAAAGGAGAAGGCCAGCACTTGAATAATGAAGAGCAGTTAAGTTTTAATTTGAGTTTGTGTCCTCCTGGACAGTGCATGTGGTGAAAAGCAATCTCAACAATCCGATCCAAGAAACATCAAAAGACAATTATTGGTTTGTTCAAATAACAGAATGCAAACTGAAACCTTCACTTTTTCATTATCTAAACCCCACTAATGCAGTTTAGGGTCAAGCAGAGACAGTGAATACCCTGCTAGCACTGGGTGTAGGGCAGGAGACAAGCCGACACAGAGTGCCTTTTGATGGAGTCTTCCGGTTGGCTTTGTAGATCGGTAGAGCTTTTTATTATATATATATAGGCAGTCCCTGGGTTACGTATGAGATAGGGACTGT
>JANRMT010062846.1:9159870-9182527 GCA_026402145.1 Polypterus bichir lapradei | reverse complement strand
ATATATATATATATATATATATATATATATATATATATATATATTTATATTTATATTTATTATATATTTATATTTATTATATATATATATATATATATATAATATAGGCAGTCCCTGGGTTACGTATGAGATAGGGACTGTAGGTTTGTACCTAAGTTGAGTTTATATGTAAGTCGTAACAGGTTCATTATTTTAATAAATGCTGTTGTTGACCGACTGTAACCAAGTGCTCTGCCAATGAATGATGGAGTGTCACCTCTCTGACCTTTTTGTTATTTCTACTTTATTTTCAATAGTGACGGTTTTTCTCTTCTTTACTGTATCACCAGCACTTGCATCAGATTTCTGTTTCAAAGACATTGTTGAAGGGTGCAGACAAAAGGTTAAGATGAGCTCTTCTGCACAGCACTGTCCACGCGATCACAGCAGGAAGGCACCCGTCGTCAACACGTCTGATGTGCTGACAAGAGACAACTTCCTGCTGTGTGCGTCACAGTACAAGCAGGCTTACTATTGAGAATGAATGGGGGGCATCGATGGGCGGTTCATCACCAGCCCACCTCACAGTCACTTCCACTACAGTATGCTGCCTGCAGTGTCTGCCCACCGAGAACGAACACAGCGCCGCCAAAGGCAGGTAGTGAATCGCCCCCATTCAATAGGCAGCCATCTGATGCACACTACAATGCTACCCCACCGCCACCCCGTTCACCCTCAATGACCTCTGTTCAGCCACAACCGGGTCATCGCTTGTAGCATCACCAGCCACCCAACGAGAACGAACGGGGCAGCCGTGTGTGGCAGGCGGGCAGTGAAACTGCTTGCCGTCGGGAGACGGCAGAGGGACACTACACGGTGTGGGCAGTGAAATCGCCCCCCTCCAGCCTCCATCCAGCCACTGCTTGCAGCGGCCCGTTTGTAAGTCGTAGGTTTGATGTCCGTAACCTGGGGACAACCTGTGTATGTATGTGTGTCATTGTACTTCTCCCTCTGCATGAATGCCTTTGTGTTTTGGGTCATTGTCTCGTTGGAATATCCAACCCCTGCATAACTTCAACTTTGTGACTGAGGCTTGAACATTATCCTGAAGAATTTGTTGATATTGGATTGAATTCATCCGACCCTCGACTTTAACGAGGGCCCCAGTCCCTGAACTGGCCACACAGCCCCACAGCATGATGGAACCTCCACCAAATTTGACAGTAGGTGGCAGGTGTTTTTCTTGGAATGCGGTGTTGTTCTTCTTCAGTCATGCAAAGCGCTTTTTGTTTTGACCAAATAACTCAACTTTTGTCTCATCAATCCAAAGCACTTTGTTCCAAAATGAATCTGGCTTGTCTAAATGAGCATTGGCATACAACAAGTGACTCTGTTTGTGGCGTGAGTGCAGAGAGGGCTTCTTTCTCATCACCCTGCCATACAGATGTTCTTTGTGGAAATTGTGCTGAATTGTAGAACGATGTCCAGATACATCATCTGCAGTGAGATGTTCTTGCAGGTCTTTGGAGGTGATCTGTGGGTTGTCTGTAACCATTCTCACAATCCTGCTCATATGCTGCTCCTGTATTTTTCTTGGCCTGCCAGACCTGCTGGGTTTAGCAGCAACTGTGCCTGTGGCCTTCCATTTCCTGATTCCATTCCTTACAGTTGAAACTGACAGTTTAAACCTCTGAGATGGCTTTTTGTTGCCTTCCCCTAAACCAGGAGACTCCACAATCTTTGTTTTCAGGTCTTTTGAGAGTTGCTTTGAGGATCCCATGCTGTCTGCCACTCTTCAGAGGAGAGTCAAAGGGAAGGAAGCACAACTTGCGATTGACCACCTTAAATACCTTTTACCACTCATGATTGGACACGCTTGTCTATGAAGTTCAAGGCTTAACAAACTCATCCAACCAACTAATCAGGATTGAGAAATGACAGGCGTTCAAATCAGCAAAATGACAAGGGGACCCACATTTTTGCGCAGCCAGTTTTTCACATTTGATTTAATTTCATACAACTAAATACTGCTTCACTAAAAATCTTTGTTCGGAGAACACCCCAGTGCTCAGATGTTCATAGGAAATGAAAGACATACCACTGTTATCTTTTTTTATTGAAAGAAGAGTCAATTATTATGCAGGCTGAGAGGGGTTCTCAAACTTTTTCATATGACTGTATATTAAAGAAATACTCAACTTATATATTATATATAAGTATTTGGCCTTGACTCAAATTTGAAGCCAAAAGGTAGATTAAAATACCGAGGCCTGGAAAAGTTTGAGGGGAGCCTGTTATGTTGCCTGGTATCAAATGTGCGAGTGGACGCTCCTAATATGTCTGTCCTTTGCAGGTGTTAAACTGCTGGCGCATGGACTTTGCTCAAACACAACTGTGAAAACTCTGGACTTGAAGGTAAGTTGGGCACCTGGGACTTAATGAGAAAAGTACTCTGACTGCTCCGTAGAAACAGATATGTGCTGTCTTGGTAATTTATGAAAGCTTTGCTAAGGGTGGAAAACCACTTTTGGAGCCTCCCCTAACCTTGTGTTTCACGTCTTCATTTTGATTTCAGATTTCCCTTCTTTAAAATGCTGTGATTTTTTTTTTTTTGTTTGACATTTTTCCTTTTAGATAAGCCCTTAACTGCAGTTGCTCCATCCCGAGTATAACATTAATCTGCATCTAGCCCTGCAAGCAGGTCATCCAACTTGCAGGGAGAACTTGGGGGTTGGTGGCAGGATTGGCACTCCAGCCACCTTTAAAACCTGCGCAGCAACACACTATCAGCACATATGGTGTTTTGAAAAAGTTTTCAGCCCCCAAAATTATTTTTTCATTTTATTTAGGTTTTAATCTTATATATATTTTATGTTTTTCCCCCTTTTAGGGTAATAACATCCGAGCAGCAGGAGCAGAGGCTCTTGGAAAATTACTACTACATAATAAGTCACTTAAGTGGTAAGTCACTTTTCCTTTTTAAGTAATGCAAACATGATGGCAGTTTGCTGCTGTAATGATTTAATAATAATTAATTATCTGGTATGTTTATTGCGTGTGTATTTTGGTTTCCTTTTATTTTAATTTGCAGCTTGACTTTAGAGTGGAATGCACTGGGGATATCGGAAGAGTCCTTCTCTCTTTTTTGTGAAGGCTTGGGTTCCAATCAAGTTCTTAAACAGCTAGATCTCCGAAACAACCAAATTAACCACCATGGAGCTGGAGATTTGGCATTGGCGCTTAAGAGGAATCATACACTCCAAAGGCTCGGTGAGTATGGAGTCCTAGGCTGGTCTTGGTCTGGAGTGATGTAATGGCAGTCCACTTATGGCCTTTTGAGAGATTAGCTCCAATTTACAGGTAGGGTATACGTTAGAATAGTTCTGTTGGAAGAAGTTTTAGAGCATTAGAATGATTGATTTTGACGAGAACAGGCCATTCACCCTAACAAGACTCAATGCTATTCTGGAAAAAAAAAAAATCAGACAAATAGGACTGGTGAGTTAAGTTTTGAAAGGCCCTAAAGTAGTACTAACCAACATATTTGGTAATTCATTCAATGTGTCTATGGTTCTGTCTGTAAAGAAAAACGTGAAGGCCAGCAATGCATTACACAACTTCTCAACGGAGAAACACTGGCTGGATCTCCTCACCTTGAGGATGTCATCTTACACAAGAAGGAAACCTAGATTACATGATTACCCTGTGATGTCTCGGCACAGTTTAAGGTTTCCAAAATATCACTGTGTTGATGTAACACTTGATAGCACTGGTGACTGTGCAAATATTTTGCAAGTTAGAGTTGCGCTTCAGTCTCCGCTCATCCTTTTCCTATTCTGTTCTGTAGTACTAGGGTGTTGTACCGTGTTAGCCATTATGAATGTAGAGAAGAGCCAAGCAAAATGACACCTTTTATTGGCTAACTAAAAAGATTACAATATGCAAGCTTTCAAGGCAACTCAGGCCCCTTCTTCAGGCAAAGATGTAATGCTTGGCTCTTCTCTATTCTCTATTCTGTTCTGTTCTGTTCTGGTATGAGAAACAGAAGACACTGGATAGACGAACCCCTCTTCTGCTTGCACAGTCCAAAACACTCCCTTCTTCTTCTTCTTCTTTCATTTCAACCACATTTTATGTATTTTGCGTTTATCTAAACACTCATTGGTTGTCCGCTCTTAAACCCACACCTGAAGTTAATGAAAAAAATCAGAGCTGTTTGATTTTGTTGGTGAAGTCATACACTGGTCTGACCGAGTTGCTGGGGACATCACGTTACACAACTGGTGGTCAGATGAGTGCGCTGTGACCGACCCCAGCTTATGTTCATGAAGTCTATGAGTAAAACGTTTGCAGTGTGACAGGGTCGTGGCGTTTATGTGAATCTTGCTTGTAATGCATTTCCATCTGTGACCCACCTTGTGTTCTTGTCACATCGAGCAGATTCTGGATTTTGGGCCCGACTCATCGGTGATCTCCAATATTTCTGTTTACGCGTTGTTGCTACCATCAACCTCCTTCTTCTGCTTCCTCCAGTTATGCCCTGCTTGTTGAAAAGTTTTAGAAATGCGTTTGAGTCCAAGTGAAACAAGAGCAGGAAATGACTGACCTTGTTGAATTGTTTCAAAGCAACAATGCCCGAGCAGTGTCCTTTGTATGAGGCGTGGAGAGGAGATGGTGTTAATTATTGGATGGCAAGCAGTTAATATTGTGGTGTAATTTGTGGTACATTTTTAATAAAAGAGATGTGCAAGAGGGATATTGTGCCGAGCAGTGTCTGAAAGCTTTTGAAATCATCAATGACTAACAAGAGAAAATCAGATTGACTCTTGTAGATTTCAGATCTTTTATGTTATTTTGCTTGGGTCCGCCTGTGCTCGATATAAACTATGGTTGCCACGACTATATATCCCTCCACAACAATAGCGAGGAATCCATGTTCCTGGCAGAGTTTTGGTCTTAGGCTTATCTTCAAGTCTTCAATTCTTCAATGTGACCAGTTATCGACTGGAGCTTGACGTTCCAGTTTAGCTGGTCATCTGTCGGCTCGTTTCACATCTCATTTCTGTTTGGCTGCCATTTAATGCAGAAACAAAGCAATTCAGAGGACTAAATCCTTAAAAACAGGGCGATTTAAAATGAACGGAAAAGGAGTTCATTAGTAGTGAAAACTGCTCATTGATTAGGAAAAGGGTTAGAATGAAAACCTGTAGCCGCTGCGGCCCACCAGGCCTGGAATTAGACACCCCTGCCTTAGAACAACAAAGACAACTTATGACAAACCACAGAGCACATTACCTGAAGATCAGCGGCAGCAAGTCTTGCACCTCGACAGTGAACGAAAAGCAAATCACACACACAACCTTTCTGAAGAGCAGCGGCAAACTGCCAGACAACAAGAACCATTACGACGGAAAAACTACAGGGATTCCATAACACTGACAACTCAAAACAAGATATTCCCTTTATATTACGAAGTAGGCAATTCCCTGTTCGTTTAGCGTATTGTGTGACTATCACCAGGTCACAAGGACAAACGTTTAATAACATCTGGAGTTTATTTGCTATGCCTAGCTTTTACCCATGGCCACATGTTCTCCCCGTGTCTGCGTGGGTTTACTTAATTGTCTCTGGCGTGTGTGTGTGTGTGCCCTGCGGTGGGCTGCCGCCCTGCCCGGGGTTTGTTTCCTGCCTTGCGCCCTGTGTTGGCTGGGATTGGCTCCAGCAGACCCCTGTGACCCTGTAGTTAGGATATAGTGGGTTGTACTGAATGACTGACAGTTGTACACTACATTTTCCAGAGTTACGTCGAAACCTGGGTTGAACGTACAGCTACTTGTGGGTTACACACAAGGGAATATTTTCACTGACAATAACGTTTATGCAATTAATTATATTTTCCAACAATTATTATAGACACTTCACACATACTGACTTACACTCACCTAAAGGATTATTAGGAACACCATACTAATTCGGTGTTTGACCCCCTTTCGCCTTTAGAACTGCCTTAATTCTACGTGGCATTGATTCAACAAGGTGCTGAAAGCATTCTTTAGAAATGTTGGCCCATATTGATAGGATAGCATCTTGCAGTTGATGGAGATTTGTGGGATGCACATCCAGGGCACGAAGCTCCCGTTCCACCACATCCCAAAGATGCTCTATTGGGTTGAGATCTGGTGACTGTGGGGGCCATTTTAGTACAGTGAACTCATTGTCATGTTCAAGAAACCAATTTGAAATGATTCAAGCTTTGTGACATGGTGCATTATCCTGATGGAAGTAGCCTTCAGAAGATGGGTACATGGTGGTCATGAAGGGATGGACATGGTCAGAAACAATGCTCAGGTAGCCCGTGGCATTTAAACGATGCCAAATTGGCACTAAGGGGCCTAAAGTGTGCCAAGAAAACATCCCCCACACCATTACACCACCACCACCAGCCTGCACAGTGGTAACAAGGCATGATGGATCCATGTTCTCATTCTGTTTACGCCAAATTCTGACTCTACCATTTGAATGTCTCAACAGAAATCGAGACTCATCAGACCAGGCAACAGTTTTCCAGTCTTCAACTGTCCAATTTTGGTGAGCTTGTGCAAATTGTAGCCTCTTTCCTATTTGTAGTGGAGATGAGTGGTACCCGGCGGGGTCTTCTGCTGTTGTAGCCCATCTTCCTCAAGGTTGTGCGTGTCGTGGCTTCACAAATGCTTTGCTGCATACCTCGGTTGTAACGAGTGGTTATTTCAGTCAAAGTTGCTCTTCTATCAGCTTGAATCAGTCGGCCCATTCTCCTCTGACCTCTAGCATCAACAAGGCATTTTCGCCCACAGGACTGCCGCATACTGGATGTTTTTCCCTTTTCACACCATTCTTTGTAAACCCTAGAAATGGTTGTGCGTGAAAATCCCAGTAACTGAGCAGATTGTGAAATACTCAGACCGGCCCGTCTGGCACCAACAACCATGCCACGCTCAAAATTGCTTAAATCGCCTTTCTTTCCCATTCTGAGATTCAGTTTGGAGTTCAGGAGATTGTCTTGACCAGGACCACACCCCTAAATGCATTGAAGCAACTGCCATGTGATTGGTTGATTAGATAATTACATTAATGAGAAATTGAACAGGTGTTCCTAATAATCCTTTAGGTGAGTGTACATGTGCCATGCATTTCCCTTCTTATCGAATATGATCTGTTAACCTGTTCATGTCACACTTTGTATTGTAAGTATTCATGCTGTTGTGACTGTAATAACATCCCATACTAATCATGTGACTATTCTAATATTGAGTCCTCTCACCAGTCACTACTTATTCAAATAATCTGCTTTGTTACTGTTAACGTGTGATGTTCTTCTCTCCCTCGTCATCATTACATTAACACCTTTATTCTTGCAGGTTTTTCGCAAGCACGATTTGCTATTATCCTGTAGAGTTCTTCTTATAGTTGAGCTGTGTGTGTGAGCTCCATCCAGCCTTATTAATTTAAACTCCCTCCATCCAGCCTCAAGCCTTCTCAGTCCTGTTCAAGTTCACAGGGGCTTCATGCACTGCAGAGCAGGAGTCGGCCCTGTGCGGCGCACATTCAGACCCACCCAGAGTGTCATATGGTGCCAATTCATAGTTTTCAGTCAGGGTGACACGCATGTCTTTGGCATGTAGAGGAAAGCCCATGCAAGCAGTGCCACAGCTGGAACTTTAGAAATCTGGAACGTTGAGGCCTTGGCACAAACACCTGTGTAATTCACATTCATACATAGAATTGAAATTTAGTGCTTTGCTACTTTGAAAAAAAAAAAAAATGAGTTGTTCTAATAAAATTGAATCTAAAACGTAGATGCAAGAGGCCATTATTATGGTATTAATTTGAGCGATGCCCAGTGCATTGTGGAAGTGGACCCGGACACAGACAGGCAGACATCGTTTTCGCACCCAACACACATTTATTTACAGATTATATTTACAGTTTTATCAGTGCACGTCCCAGTGCCTCCAGCACCGATCCCCCAAAGTCCAGGCCTCACAGTCCCCCAACGCCTTTCCTTCTGGCCGCCTCCACTCCACTCTCGAGCTCCGTCCTCTCCCACCCGACTCTTGCTGCTGACGGAAGGGAGGCGGCCCCTTAAATAGCAACCCAGATGGGCTCCAGCTGCTTTCCCGGCAGTCCCCCACGGACACACCGCCATGTGGCGAAAGTGCCGGCTGCGTACCCGGAAGCCCTCCGGGTGTCCCCAGTCTTCTTCCCCCCAGAAGGTCCAGAGTTCTTCAGGCACCGAGGTGCCGCCTGGTGGTGGCCACGGGCCCCTACAGGGTTGGGCTTCTAAGCCCTCTACCTGTGGCCCCCAACACAACCAGGGCGGTCACCCCCTCGTGGTCTGGAGGAGGCACAAGCCCTCCTCCTGGGCGTCCCGGCTGGGCTCCACCCCCAGCCGCATGCGACAGTAGTTAGGGGCTGTGCCACTTTCTAAATCAGTGCCTTGTATTTTTAAAAATGTATTTCTAACTGTGTAAATGAGCCCACTTCCTTAAAACGAGAATAACTTGCCTTGTGCTCCTACGAAAAGCCCCAAGTTCATGTAATTGACAAAATTTCTGTATTCTTACACTCTGAGGTAGTTGTATTCTCATTAAAGTCGCTCCGAGACAATCCCAATCGGGTGTTTCTGTATGGAGTATTCCATAGGCCCTGTGAGTGTGTTCATACATGGAAAGAAACTCCACTTTCTTCACTGTAATGAAGCTGTTCTTTAGCAAGTCTGCATTTATACAAGCTAAAAATGCTGGGCCATTTTTCCCCCCCATTTTGTGCAGATATTCGCTGGAATAACATTGGACTTCTAGGAGGACGTTCGTTACTAGAAGCTCTGCAGCAGAACAAGACCCTCTTTGAACTGGAGATGGCCGGAAACAACATCGCCAGCGATACGCTTAAAGCAGTCGGTAAGGCCAACGGTGTGGGTTAATTGGGGGCTTCTTTCAGGTTCAAAAGAATGGTCATTCATGATCAATCCTTTGTTAAAATGTCATCATTTGAGATGTTTTATGCTTCATTAAAAACAGAAAGTAGGTAACACTTCCCAGTACTTTTTGTAACTATGGAATCCTGATAACTGTGAAGGCAGAAAGCTATGGTGGGGTGTGTGTGTGTGTGTGTGTCTGTCTACTGAGTTTCATTGGAATAAAATGAAATCCACTGCCTGAATTTGGTGTCTTGTTGGTTGATGAGTAGCTTTGAGGATGTTTGTTCTTTTACTTTATCTAGTGAGGGCTTTAGCTCAACAAAGGGACCAGGCTCATTGCTGAGAGTGGCGCTGTAGAAGGGTCATTCAGTTCACAATGCTGCTACAGCTTTGACAAAAATAACCTCTACAACCACAAAATACAATCATGAAATAAATAGTAAATGTACAGGGTGTCCCTAAAGTCTGGACACACAGGCAAAATGCTTATCCTTCTATATAAAAGCGGTCGGGATTGTCCTTCCGTCCCGTGAGTGCTACGCAGGCGCGGAGTTTCACACACACCCCGTCCATTTTGCAATGCATGATGGGATTTGTAGTTTCGTTTTTCCAGGTAAAAGATGATTTCCTACTCCACACTGTGCGATATCTTCTTCTTCTTTCTTACTATATAAAAGCGGTCGGGATTGTCCTTCCGTTCCGTGAGTGGAAAGCGTAGCGGTATTCCGCTTATCACAGACTTACTACTTGCAGCTTGCGGTACAAAGCGACATGATGTGAGCAGAGTTCTGCTGCTGCCATCGTTTCCTTGCTTTTGTGCGCGATGCGCTGGAAAAATAGACAAAATTATATCTCTGGAAATAATTAATGTTGATGGAGTACAAACGCCTCACCGCGTAGTAAATATCAGGGGGGTTCAAAAGGGCGGCCTCAATATATAAAAAAAGTTTAAGTTTCATCACAAAAATAACAAACTACGAGTATTAAAGTAATACCGCTCAAATGCAATATAACCAAATTAATGAGTTTGTATAAAATATCAAATTGATCTACATATTGAATTGCCTTAAGAAGTGGTCAACTTAAAAGGCGGGTCAGCCTAGTTTTCAATAATAAATATGAACATTTTATTTAATTGAAATATGAATTAATAACCTCTTCAATGTGATGTCCACCATTTGTGATGCAAAGTTCGATGCACTTTGTGAGATTCACATGAACCTGATGCAATAACTCCACATTTCCATCAGCTTGACCACATTCGTTTATGATGCTTTCCTCCGATGTCTCGTATCTTTCATTTTTTTTTTATACCTTCTCCTTTAGCATACCCCAGAAAAAGAAGTCAAGGGAGCGAAGGTCAGTTCTTTCTTTCTTTTTTCGACAAACTCCTATTTAATCTGTGGGGCAAAAAAAAATATAGTTATAAATAGTGCTATTTCCTATGTGTCCACACTTTAGGCACACCCTGTATACTGTATCTTTTATTAAACTAGGGGGCTTCACCATCTGCTGTCTTCACAAACCCCCTCTTAAACGGTGACACATTGGGAAACAAGTATCAGTTGTTTTTTTACCTCCTCTTTGCTCGATCAGCTGCTGGCTTGCTGCTGCCGTGCCTCGTGATCCACATTTCATGCGGCGCTTCAAACATTTAAAAGCTTGTACAGCACCTGAATATTCGATTTCTGTTCTGTTATTTCACCAAGTAATATTTTCAGTTTGCTAATGCGATCTTTACTCTCATTTTTTGAGACTTTTGAATTTTCCTACTTCCATTATCTCTAACCTGATCTGCATGTGTCTCACGGAACTTGCATCTGAATGTTGTAAGCATGACGTGACTTGTCCATCTCGTGGGAAGTGAAAGTCTCTCTGTCTCTCTCTCTCTGTCTGTCTTCTAAAGATCACGTCTCGTCGCAGGAAAAAAGTCTCGTATCGTTGCAAGATTTTTTTTTTTTCATTCTCTTATCATATACTCATGTTAGGTATTGCCTGGGAAAAGGGAAAACTTCTATGAATACTGGCAGGGAGAATGTTAAAGTAGCGGCCCATACAGGCTCACGTTCTCTTGCAGTTCAATTCAGTTCAATTCAGAGCAGCTTTATTGGTGTGACAAGTGTTGAGATCTTTTGTCAAAGCAGAGACCATTACGGTGCTAACAAGAATAAAAGATAAGAAGAAATGCAGAAAATAAAAATAATACCGTAATTAAAATGTATTTATTTTACAATGTCATAACTGTACAATTTATTCTATATAAGTACTGTGAAGAATGAATCTCAACACACTGGAAAGGTTTGGGGCAGCCACCCGTATATTGTCCCTGGCTGCACAAGGTTTAAAGAAAAAAACAAGATGCTGTCAGGTTGAATTCCAGGATTGAACTGACGAGGATTTGGAAAATGGCGGCTTTATAAGCCATGGGCCGGCAGTGATGTCCTTCTGGGCACCAGAACCGGCAGTGATGTTAACTCGGGCAGGTTTTCCCATATTTGGTCTGTAGAGATAACAGAGGTAGGTTTAGTGCACCCCATCACCCCCTGGCCTGGTGGGTAATTACCTCCACTTGGTCCACTCGGCTCCTTCCTAGTTGCACGTGTGTGACAGTATATTAAAAAACATAAACTCGCGCATGTCATATTTATTTATGCTATTTTGGACCCCTTTTGTTTTCTTCTCTCAGAGCACACTTGAGTAGGCACTTGCCACCAGAAGTGACAGCCCACAGGGGTTTTCCTCTGTGCCTTGACCTAACGAGTTACAAACCAATACGATTTGGACCGAGTACAGAACTTCAAGGATTGTCCATGATATTGGCTTAATTTTATTAATATAATAATGTCATCTGATAATCAATTAATTGCAAAATAGATGATATCGGGTGCTTTTACACTGTTGGGGAGCTGATCCACTTTTAGCCTTGAGCAGTGAAGGCTACACAGAAACATAAACTCCGGTCTTCAGAATTTCCAAAGGCATCAGTAAAGAAGATCAAGTGGAATTTCTGCAGTTACGTAGTGAGTCGCAAACTCGAGGACACAGGTGTGAATTGAAGGGATTAATTAATTAATAATTCAAGATAGAAACCAGAAAACATTCCTTCACGCAGAGGGTGTTGGGAATTTAGCCAAGCTACCGGGTTATGTGTTTGAAGCAGTGACCCTGAATCGCTTTTAAAAGGACCTGGATGAGATATCACAAAAGACTTGACTATTTCACCGGCCAGACACTCTGGATGGATTGAATGGCCTTCTGTTGCTAAAGTTTATTGTGCTCCGCCGTATGAATGCCTTAAGTATGTTACATTTTCCAAATGCCTTCTGTTCTCCTTGTCCGTTCTCATGTAGGCTGCAGTAGCTGAAGTGCAAACTCGCTGCTCATGCTGCATGCTAATTTTGAGAAGGAGTGTAGCTGGAGAAATAATTTAGGGTGTTTCTGATATGTTGTGAGACGTGAAGGTTTGGTGGAGTGTAGCTCCAAAAGCAATATGAACCGTTCTGACAAGAGCAGTCTCATTCACACTTAAAAACATTTGTCACTAGGGATGGTTTTATGTGGCTTTACATTTGCTCTTTCCGTGGCAGCCTTGGTCAATTGTGCAAATATCAGCCAAACATGAAAATGCTGTTCATTTGTCCAGCATTCCAGTTGAAGTTGTGCTTTGACTTCGGCTCTTCTCATATCTTGATCACCAGCCTCTCGGTGTCCGGCGAGTGAGCTGCTTCCCCGGCTCTTGTTGTGTCCACGTAGAGCTGTTCTCTCCTGTCGGGCTGTCTACTGTGAACGGTACACATGGACGCTGGGTTGGCAGGAGCTTGGACTTGAACCTGTGCACCATTTCAAAATGTGCAGGAGTGGGTGGCGCTCCATGTTGCTGTCGGAAGTGGATATAACTTGCTGTTGTATCCTCTTTTATAAATTGTTTAAATGTAAATCCTGCAGATATGTCATAAATTGTTAAATCTGTGCATCCATTTTCAAACCTGCTTAAGCAAGTTCAGAGTCATGGGTGTAACACTGCAAAAATAACGTGATAGATATGCACTCGGCTTTATTAGTAAGAACTCTATAATACCAGAAGGCTCATGGGACACCTGACGATAAGTCAATTAATGCCATAAGCTATTATAACTGAACAGCAGAATCCTATACCTTATTGTAAATACAATGCAAAAACATGACATGGATTTCAAACTCCCTCAATCCAACTCAGGGTCATGGGGGCCAACACTTATCTCAGCAGCAGTGGGCACAAGGAGAGGAAAGACCCCTGCAGAGGACGGCCGTCTGTCACAAGGCACATACAAGCAGGCGCCATGTCTGCCGACACTGCCAGCTAATCTAATCTGGAAGCCTTTAGGAATGTGGTAGGAAAAGCCGACTTCTCAAAGGAGAACTGAGAGACACGGGGAGGACATGCAGACTCCACACAAACGATAACCTGATGTAGGACTAGAATGCAGAATGTTAGACCTGTGCCACTGCACCGTTGTGCTGTCCTCGCCTTCATAAATGAAATAATAAGTTTATTATTACTGTGAAAGATGGTGGAAAGTAACACAGAAACAGATTAATAAGTGGAAACATATACTTGGATCTTTGTTTATTGCACCAAGTAAATGAAAAAATTGCTGTCAGTGTTTTTTTTTTTTTTTTTTCTTTTTTGGTATTGTCCACACATGACCAGCATGAACCCTCTCGCGTCACTGCTCCACTTCCGTTTATATCCACATTGTGGTCTGCTTTAAAGTTATCTACTTAAACAGAAAGATTTTCAAACTTGTGTTCATTCAGAGATAACCAGACATTAAAATACCCGTTTAAAAAAAAAAAAAAAAACATTTTGCCGTATACTTGTAGGATTATTTAACTTTATATACTGTAGCAGAAATGTAAAACAAATCCTATTTGCTAAATAAGTTTATAGCTTTAAAGGATCATTCCCTGCATTTTTCAAGTCAAAGATTGTTTTTCATAAACATGATATATATGCAATTGGCATTGAAAATTGCATTCTTAAGTTTTATTCATTTTAAAAAGTATATAGCCAGTCCTGCCACGGGACGCTCAGAAAACAAAAGCCTAGTGAGTGAGTGAGAGTGTGTGAGTGTGTGTGAGTGTGTTTCAGGCCCACAGTTTGTGTGCACAAGACTCTGAAGCAGTGAGACGGCACTGCTGACCGTTGCGCCACATGCCATATCCTGATGGCCTTGTTCTATTGGACTGAGTTTTCATTTTCAACGACGTCTGCTTGATTTCACTAACCGCTGCTTCTGCTGTGCTCCAGACACCAGTGCAAACATTTTGTTTCTTGCATGCTTTGATTATAGCCGTGTAACCACCCAGCCATGCGTTATGCTGCATACTTGTGTAGAATGGCTGTAATTGATTTTTACACATTTATTTATTTATTTAATTTTTTGGATGTGTTTGTTTTTGCTTTTTAACCTCTAAATTCAAATTGTGTGGCTTTTTGGCAGGTACTTTAATTATAAGTCAGATTGTTGTCATTTGTGATATCCCTTTACACAGTACCTGTTTTCAGAAAGGTTATTGTCATACAAAATAAAATAACATGGCCCAGTTTTCAAGTTTTATTTCCAGTCCTTGACCGGAGGTGTGATTGGTCAGATGTGAGCGGCTTTTCTCCTTCCCACAGGCATTCTCAGACAAACTGCCTTCAAGTATCACTGGGTCTCTCATTTCCAAACTCTGGCACCCATTATAAGCATTACTCATTGGGGCTAACCTTCTGTAAGCGGAAGGATAACTCTCCAAAAAGGAAAATAAAAGTGCTTATCCATACGTTGACAGCAAATGTCTTATATTACGGACTCTTTCTGGTTTTCAGTTTTGTTTTTTTTATGATTTTCTGGTGTAAAGTTAGAAATGAGACTTTAATACCTGTGTGTTTTTTTTTCCTTTCTTTTTTTTTTTTTAGAGCAATCAATTCGCCACAACTCTGAACGTCAGTGTGTAGTTAAGGAGAGCCAAAGCAGGACGCATGTGCTCAGCCGGGAGATTCAAAGTTTGAAAGATGAAAAAGGAAAACAAGTAAGAACTTCACTAGCTGAGCTGGGTTTGTTGTGCATATTCTGTTGTAGGCCCACCTGCACCCGGCAGAGCTTGCATTGATTTTATTCTATCAGGCTACTTGGAGTAGACATTCACGGGTGTACTGAGTCAGGCTGAAACTGCCGTGATCTGACCTTAAACGTTTACAGTGGATGGCTGGTCTTCATTAACTACACTGGCTTGGCCAGCTGAGCTGACCTGAATGTGAATCAGTTACCAATAAATTAGCTCACGCGTGTAAGACTTTCACTGTACTCTGTACATGTAGTGATAATAATAATAAGTTTTATTTATGTAGTGCCTTTCATACATTCAAGGATACGTTACAATTCAATACACACATTAACAAGACAGTAGAAGTTAAATATATGAAAAAGAATACTACTCATTGAAAAGATGTGTTTTTAACAGAAGTTTGAAATTAGTAATAGATTTTTCCTTGCGAAGGCTGAGAGGGAGAGAATTCCAAATTTTAGAGGTGTGACAGTGAGACTTTTCTCCACCTCTCCAACCCTCACGTACGACTCCAGACACTGGATAAAAGTCCAAGACTTTTTATTAATTAAGAATAATGTGCACAAAGCACCCTCCATACTACTCATACTACTCATAAATTAAAACAACAACAACACTATTCTCTCCTCCTCCTCGCCCAGACACTTTGCTCCTCTACCTCCCAGCTCAGCTCAGTGTCAGGGCTTCCCCACAATCCTTTTATAGCCCCTGACCCGGAGGTGTTCCTGCCCAATCAGTCCACAGTTCCTTATTCCTTCCGGGTCAGGGTAAACAGTCCTTTTCTTCAACCTGGGAGCACGTCGTTCCTTCCTGTCACGTGACCGTGACGTACTCCTGGGTTATAGGGCACATAAGAGCCCACGAGCCCCCCTACAGCGACTCCCGGTGGCCCCCAAGGTATCCAGCAGGGCTATGTATAAACACTTCATAGTCCATGAGGCCCTGCTGGAACTCGGGGCACGATCCTGCTGTCGGGAGAGCTCCTCCTGGCGGCCTGGGGGTGAGGGCCAGAACACAAAGCCGGCAGTCCTCCACAGAGGCTATCACACTGAAAGCTCTGCCACCCATAGTTACTAACCTGTATTTAGGTATAGTGAGTAACTTAATGTCCAATGATCGTAATGCACGGGCAGGAGTGTAAGGAAGCAGCAGCTCCGACAGATAATGAGGGGCTAACCCATGAAGGGCTTTAAAGATGAGAGGAAGAAGAATTTTATATTTGATTCTGGAAGAAACTGGTAACCAATGTAAATCATAGAGGACGGGAGTGATGTGAGAACTGTGACATTAACGACCCTGTAAACCGAGAAATCCAGTCTGTTCAGGGAGATCTTCTGAAGTTCTGACTGGTGGTAAGGTAAGTGTGCCCCGCTGTCATTACTCGAGATGCTTTGTTGTTTGCCATCTTTGGCTGAATGCCCTTTTTTTTAGATGATTTGGCACAAACATAAAGGACGTATTTACACTACTAGGTCTTGACGCCTCAATTGGTGAAGAAATCCAAGCTGATGTCCATAATGTTCACATGGTCTAAATGTGGCTTAAGTGTTTAGACTATACATATTTAGCTTATTTGCACAAAAATGTTCTTGAGCAAAAATACAATATGACTGATCCAACTTGGGTGATCGGTTCAGTACCACATACACAAACGGCTCGTATCAGATCCGAAAAAGTCAGATACAGGAGATGACATCTAAATCCAATCTGTGTCAAGTATGTGGGGAAAATGGGACTCTGATCACTTAAGTAATAAGTAATGTAAATGCAGCCATACTACTTCATGAAAGAAGAGCAATGCTGTGATGTGAACACAAGTCACTGACTTTGGTTTGTACGCTTATTTGTCCTTTGCAGTTCTTGAATCTAATGGAAATCATTGATAAACAGCGAGATGACATGAGCAGGAGTAGCAGGTGTGTGATTTATATTATGAGTGCTTTTTTCAAACCGTGCTTGTCAGCACTTAACAACATTAAAATGATGGTTCATACTTTGTCATCTTTATTATATGCAAATATAATGGACCGTAAATACTTCAGTAAACCTCTGTACCCACCTTTGTACAATTTAAAGCCAAGAATTGGTTGTTTTCCTATGCACAAGTTTTCTTTGACTGGTTATTAGGTGTTTTGTTTATTTTTTGTTATATAATTAAGTGGGTATGTATTTAGAACTAACAAACTCTTCATCATAGAAATATTTGAGATTCTGATATTTTTAATCATTTAAGTGGTTATTCTAAACCCTGAAGGAACCAGTTCTACCTCGGCCATTACACATTTTTCGATAGAAGTTTTCTTCATTACTTCATCCTGTTCATAGTGCAGTATATGCTGGAGCGCACCCCCTCTACATCCACCCCTTGAATGGGGTCCGCACATAGAGGCTCTTTGGTGTAATGAAAATGAATAATTGGTTTGTTGGCTTTGCTGATGTTAGGTTCCAGACAGTGCTTTCAAGACCAAGAAGCAGAGTTTTCCAGCTGACTCCTATATTTTGTATCTTCTCCCTTTTATCAGTAAATCCCATAAATGCAGAATCATCTGAGAATTTCGGCAAATGACACGACCTGATGTCATATTTATAATCTGAGATGTACAGAGTAAAGAAAAATGGGAGACAGGACTGTCCCTGGTGGTGCTCCAGTGTTGCTCGCATCCACGTCAGAAACACAGTTCTCGAATCTCACAAACTGTGGTCCACTACCCGGGACCCCAGAGGCTCATCCGCCTGTGTATCTCTGAGCGTACCCCTTAACAGGGATAGCTGGATAGTACTGAAGGCAGTGTAGAAATCAAAAAACTTAATCCTCACTGTTCTGCCAGCTTGGTCCAGGTCAGAGTAAGCCTTGTGGAGCAGATAGATAATTGCCTCCTCCATTCCAAGCTTTGTCTGATTGGCAAACTGCAGAGGATCTAGGTGGTGTACCATAAGAGGACTCCATTTGTCCAGGGCCAGCCTCTCGGAGGTCTTCATGATATGAGACGTAAGTGCCATTGGTCTGTAGTCATTAGGTGAAGAAGTGTCTGCCTTCGTTGGACCAGGAACTCTGCAGGATGTTTTACACAGCAGCAGCACTTTATGGAGACTGAACAGGTGACAGAGTGTATCACAAAGGTGTTCCGCACAGTAAGAACCATAAGAACTTAAAGGATGACTCCATTTGGTCCTGCAGCTTCTCCTCTGTGTCGCTTTCTTAGTTGTCTCCTTACTTAATTTAGGACACCCCATACTGATGGTCAACAGTAGACTCATCTCTGTCCATTTCAGTTGAAGAGGTAGGAGTTGTTGATGTGGCATAGACAGTGTGGGGAGACCGTGGCACAATCATCACATAAAAATTAGAGAGAACATGGTTTTTACTTTATTGCAATGAAATTCTGACCGAGGTAGCTCTAATATATCTGAGTTCAAACTGTATGACCAAGGTGGTGATTACGGTCAAAGGCAACAGGTGTTTATCAAACAGTGTAGTGTAAAACTACTGATCACTAGCAGACATTCAGAAATTATAAGAAAGGAAGAATATAAGGCTCGAAAAAAAATAGCATAAATTATAAAAAGTTATAAATGAATTCACACTTTTATGTGCGGGTTTCATAAGCAGGTGTTACACAATCTTAAAACAGCACCATTAATGAAAAAGGAAATATTTTATTGTATGATGCAGTAAGTGCTTAAAGGTGTATATATATACTCATCAGTGAGACTGAATTTCACTACTGTATATCGCACTTGTGAAAAGTAAAATTACAATTGGAAATGTAGGATTTAAGTTGGCATGACCCTGTTCTCCTGTTCTAAGCCTATGTGAATTACAGAATGGCCTCCATTAACACATACTGTTTGATAAATTTGCTCATTTGCAAACAAACAAAATCTCTAAGAAAACTTTGTATGATCTTTAAAAGTGAATGGCTTATATTCTGTGATTCTTAAGGCCCAAATCTGTTAATGTTTTTTTTTCCTTTACTGCTCTCATATATTTTATTTATTTATTTATTTTAAAACCAGAACATGCACAACACGCATTGGCCAACTTCAAGAAGCCCTGAATGAAAGAAGTTCTGCCGTGAATTCTCTCCGAGCAAAGTGAGGTTATATTTACATAGATAAATGTTACTACATAATTATTTTGCATAATTTTTTTAAACTTTTCAATTTGAAAAGTAAAGTCTAATTAAAATGAAGTAGTATTGTAGATTTTTGTTCTATCATTTGATATTTATGAAAGAAAAATTCTTGTTTAATAGTTCGATATCAATTGAATTTGAGCTTAAAATGACGTGAAACGTGCAGTATAAAGGTACTTTATAGGCACAGTGATCTTTGTATATGTTACGGCCAAAACCCGAAGTTCAGCCAGTTCCCGAATTGGTCGGCCTTTTCGCATCTCGCAGCCAAAGTCTGAATTACTAGAAATGACCAGTGTATATGCTACATTGGCCGGCTATTGCGCAAAGTGCCGAGAACTCCCTGTCCAAAATTTGATGCGCTGATGTAAGACTGTCCGCTCGAGGTGCAAAGATGCTTAAAAATTTCAGATGCAGATTCAGAAGTGAGTTTTCCATTCTGCACGAGTAACTGCTCAAGGCGGGTCTGGTTCAGAAAGCGGACGCCACTTGAGACGGCCTTCCCCTCGCCCAAACACTAACGTTAAAGTCAATAAAATAGGTCCCTGATGTTAAGTCACTATTTTAGGGCTAACATGATAACAGAAACTTGAAACCTACTTATATACCTAATCTTAATTATTGTGAAACAACCAAGTGGTGTCCGCTTTCTGAACAAGAGCCGCCAAGGCTACACTCGATACAATTGCACTACGAAGTGCACAACAAATCGCTGCTCATGCCTTTTTTTCTTCCGACTTTGGCCGATCGCCCCGTGCCATTTCGCAAACTGGCTGGCCAAATCCTGAAATTGAGGTAAAGATCAGACATTGGCCGGTCAATTTACAGCGACATTGGCCATTTCCCGCTTTGGCCGATTTCAGGATTTGGCCATAACATATACACTTCAATGTGCCTGGGAGCTTGTGAAATATAAAGATTTTATGGCATAGCTCGATATTAAGTGAAGGCAATGAGTCCTCGTGATTCCCATACTAAGAAAAGAGTGTTGATGTTTTCAGGACATGTTGACTTTTTAGCATCATCTCCAGTCTTTAAAACAAAGATGGCATTTGAAAGGTGATTAAAAACCCTTTATAGTCGAGCAAAGACACTCATTTTTATGCATAGATCAGTCACAGTGTATTAAAGGCAAACCTGCCATTGAAACTGCCTTGCTGTTGGTCTCTGTAATTGTTTGTCACAGTATACACTTGAAAGAGAAGGCAGGGAAAGCATTAATGTAGAAATAATCAATAAGGCGGCTGTTGTAGAAACCCAAAATAATACAAAGAAAGTCAACATATACTGAAAGTAACATTTTATTATTTAAAAAAAAAAATAAATGAGTGTTAGGAAACAAGTTATACAAAACAAACAAATTAAAAATAACCCCAGTGCCGTTCAGAGTGTTCATGAACAGGATGAATCAGCCTGTCTGTCAGGTGCTGTGGGTGCTACACTTCCCAACCTCTGTACGTCCAACACCATTTATTCTCATATCACATTTCTGTCTCTAACACTATGGCCCCTTTACCTCCTTCCGGATGAGCTCTCCCCAAACTCCATTCCTTCTAGCATCCAACATCAGTTTTGTGCTCACGTTGGCTCTCTGTTTGTAACGTGGAGATCAGTGTGGTCACGGGTGTCCAGCTCTGGTCCTGGTGGGCCGCACAGACTGCGGGTTTTCATTCTCACCCTTTTCCTAATCAGTGAGCAGGTTTCGCTGCTAATTAACTTCTTTTACCCTTCATTTTAATAGCACTGTTTTTAAGGATTCAGTGCTCTGAATTAATTCTTTTCATCATTAAATGGCAGACAAACAGAAATGAGATGTGAAACGAGACAACAGATGACCAGCTAAATTGGGGCTTCAAACTCCAACCAGTTTCATTCCAACCAGGTTCTTAATGAGAAGCAGGTTCTTGCTGTTAATTAAACTTGTTATTTAATTCCATGGTTTGTTGCTGCTCTCATTCGGCTACAGCAGCCATTTCCAAAACTTGATTTTTCTATTTATTTTAAGAACATCGTCAAAATGTTTTGGTGACCTGAGGCATCAACCTTACTGAGACTTCCACCCTTCTTTATTTCCACATGTTGTGTGAGGGGCACTGGTTAGCTGGTCATGAGGAGGCCCGTTTTGTGTCTCATTATTATTTGGCTGCTAATTAAGGAAAAAGAAACTTAACAACAAAGGGGTCTAAGTCAAGTTAATTTAAACTAAGGCAACAGAAGTTAATTAGCAGCTAAAACTGGTCACTAATAAAGAAGATGGTTAGAATGAAAACCTGCAGCCCTCCTAGACCGGAGTGCGACACCCCTGGTAGGTGATCAATATCTATTCACCTTAATTTTAAAATGGTCAGGTCAAAATTTGAAAAACCTCAAAGTGCTGCTTACTGCTAACTGGTAACTTATGCCATGGATCTGTTGTTTTTTGTGTGAATAAATGCTTTCAGATGTTTGTGTGGAACCTTTAACCTTGTGTTCCTGTTTCAAAGTAATAGCTGGTGCCAGTAGTCAATGCTACTGCCTCACTGATAAAGCATCCTGGGTTTGAATGCTGTGCACATTCAGTATCTGTGTAGAGTTTGCACATTATCCAACTGTGTAAATGAGTTTTCCACTGGGTACACCAGTTTACATCCCACATCCACAAAGACATGCAGGTTAGGTTGACTGGCAATGCAAAATTAGTCAATGGGTGTGTGCATGAGTGGGCCAGTAATACCAGAATAAATGCTGGACATCTGTGACCCTGAATTAAATCCATGACTTTGAGAATGCTATGTTATCATGTCATGCCTTAATATTTTATTACTCAAACTGAAAATATTTAACTGCTTCAGTCATCCCTCGTAACTCATACCCCACAATTCAAGAATCAGTCTCGTTGCTTGTCCCTATACTTTCTGTGGTACTTCTGTATGATATGGAGACCAGCACAGCGTGTATTCTACACATTAAACGTCACCTCCTTTGATTTTTACTCGACACAGTGTGTTATGTAGCCTAGCATCACGTTAACCCTATCAATTCCTTATGCATAATGGCTGAGTGTGAACAGTGGTGAGTCCACTACAACTCCTTTTCCCTCTGCCTTAGGGGTATTTTCAGGTCGCACTATGTTGTGTGATTTATATCTTGTATATTTTCTTCTTTTTTTCATACAATACCGTGTTACATTCACTTACATTAAACTTCCTCTACCATTTATCAGTAAGAGACAACATGTTCAAGACCATTTGTAACGAGTCTCATGACTCTAGGGTATACAGGTGCTGGTCGTAAAATTAGAATATCATGACAAAGTTGATTTACTTCAGTAATTCCATTCAAAAAGTGAAACTTGTATATTAGACTAGCAGAATACCCGCGCTTCGCAGCGGAAAAGTAGTGTGTTAAAGAAGTTATGAAAAAGAAAAGGAAAAATTTTAAAAATAACGTAACATGATTGTTAATTGTTTTGTCATTGATATGAGTGTTGTTGTCATATCTATCTATCTAT
>JANRMT010062846.1:9138501-9159470 GCA_026402145.1 Polypterus bichir lapradei | reverse complement strand
ATGTTTTTTTTTTTTTAATTTAAAAAAAAATTAACTCAAAACACCTGCAAAAGCCTTTAAATGGTCTCTCAGTCTCGTTCTGTAGGCTACACAATCATGAGGAAGACTGCTGACTTGACAGTTGTCCAAAAGACGACCATTGACACCTGGCACAAGGAGGGCAAGACACAAAAGGTCATTGCTAAAGAGGCTGGCTGTTCACAGAGCTCTGTGTCCAAGCACATTAATAGAGAGGCGAAGGCAAGGACAAGATGTGGTAGAAAAAAGTGTACAAGCAATAGGGATAACCGCACCCTGGAGAGGATTGTGAAACAAAACCCATTCAAAACTGTGGGGGAGATTCACAAAGAGTGGACTGCAGCTGGAGTCAGTGCTTCAAGAACCACCAGGCACAGACGTATGCAAGACATGGGTTTCAGCTGTCGCATTCCTTGTGTCAAGCCACTCTTGAACAACAGACAGCGTCAGAAGCGTCTCCCCTGGACTGCTGCTGAGTGGTCCAAAGTTATGTTCTCCTTTGGAAATCAAGGTCCCAGAGTCTGGAGGAAGAGAGGAGAGGCACAGAATCCACGTTGCTTGAGGTCCAGTGTAAAGTTTCCACAGTCAGTGATGGTTTGGGGTGCCATGTCATCTGCTGGTGTTGGTCCATTGTGTTTTCTGAGGTCCAAGGTCAACGCAGCCGTCTACCAGGAAGTTTTAGAGCACTTCATGCTTCCTGCTGCTGATGAACTTTATGGAGATGCAGATTTCACTTTCCAACAGGACCTGGCACCTGCACACAGTGCCAAAGCTACCAGTACCTGGTTTAAGGACCATGGTATCCCTGTTCCTGATTGGCCAGCAAACTCGCCTGACCTTAACCCCATAGAAAATCTATGGGGTATTGTGAAGAGGAAGATGCAATACGCCAGACCCAACAATTCAGAAGAGCTGAAGGCCACTATCAGAGCAACATGGGCTCTCATAACACCTGAGCAGTGCCACAGACTGATCGACTCCATGCCACGCTGCATTGCTGCAGTAATCCAGGCCAAAGGAGCCCCAACTAAATATCGAGTGCTGTACATGCTCATACTTTTCATGTTCATACCTTTCAGTTGGCCAACATTTTTAAAAATCCTTTTTTTGCATTGGTCTTAATTGATATTCTAATTTTCCGAGATACTGAATTTGGGACTTTCATTAGTTGTCCGTTATATTCATCAAAATTAAAAGAAATAAACATTTGAAATACATCAGTCTGTGTGTAATGAATGAATCTAATATACAAGTTTCACTTTTTGAATGGAATTACTGAAATAAATCAACTTTGTCATGATATTCTAATTTTATGACCAGCACCTGTATGTCATTCTGCCTAGTGTTGGGTCATCTTCATCTGTCTCTCTACCCATCTTCTGCCTTTTATCCGTACCCAGGACGTGGGGGCAGCAGTCTAAGCAATGATGCTCAGGCATCCCTTTTCCCTGCCACCTCCTCCAACTCTTCCTGGGGGTTACAGAGACATTCCTGAGAGAGAAATAGCATGTCTTGGGTCTTCCCCGAGGTCTCAATTTGGGAAGGAAACTGGAGGCCCTGCTCTGGAGTCAGACCTGATGTTTGGGCCTTTACCCACGGGACCTGGCCTGGTACAGCCTGAAGGAGCAACATAGGTCTGTCCTCCAGTGGGCCCACCACCTGCAGACCTGTAAAGGTATAAGTGTCTGGTGCATTGTGGCCTGGGTTACGGTTGAAGGCATGGACTTCTCTCTGACTTCCAAAACTGGCCTAGTTTTTAATATTATGTAATTCAGTAGCAGCCTATTTTACACACATACTGTATGTGCACTACACTTTGATTTCATACATGTTTTAGTTTGATTACTAGGCCAGACAGATGGCATGGAATAAAAATGTACAGAAAATGTGCATTGTAAGGGCTATTAAATACAGTCTGATGCAACCCCTTTAATTCAGTCTTTTCTAATACATTGGTGGCAGGGATAGACATTGTATTCGTTTATGGCCTGTGATGAAATTATTTTCAACTTTTTTTTTTTTTTTATTCTTTGAAAGCTTTGAGTTAGCCATGTTAAATCCAAGTTTTGGAGTGTTCTAACACATGGCAAACATGGTTTGGCCTAAATGAAAAAATATGTTTATTGTTTCAGGCTGCAGATGACCGAGGCTGCCTTGGCTTTGTCAGAGCAAAAGTCTCATGACCTCGGCGAGATCATCAGCAGAGTAAAACAAGACAAATCGGAGCAAAAAGAGCGCCACTCAAGAGAGATAAAAAAAGAGCAGGAGGTAAAGGAAGGGGGTATGGGGTGGTAACAGCTGAAAAAGCAAATAGCGGGCTTACATTTATTCAGCTGGTGTCTTGCGATGCTCCATCTCTCTGTTGACATCAGCTGTGCTTGCCAACTGCACTTTACTTCAGAGTTTCTTTGTTGTGTCTGCTCTTTGGTGCTGCCTCTGAAGAATTGTTCCCTGTCGAGGGTTGTCTCCTGCCTCATGCCCACTGTCACTCGGGTGGGCTCTGCCCCTGTAATTGGAATAAGCAGGTTGGCATGTCCACAGTCCGGCTTTTTCGAATACAGAATAAATGTTTTTATATATCTCAGCACTATAATGATGTTATAATATTGCAGCTGTGAACATTTCCTAATATTTAACAGCAAAAGTGTTATGCTTAAAATAAAATTAAAAAAAAAAAAAAAAACTTTCTAAGACTTGTAAAAAAAACTTGTAAAATGTGTTTAAAAATTTCCCTTCAAACTATTTCAGCCTCTGCCTTGTTTTCGAGTCCCAGTATAGAATACCGATTTGGCCAATTACCAGACTTTTAAAGGTCACATTTGTTCTCTTTCTATTTTTATTTTGTGCCCCAAAGGCTTTATTGTTGGCAGTGTGGCCTAGTGGCCAAGGCTGTTAACCGACTGTTGAAGTTTAATTTTAGTTTTGCACTTGTAAAATATCTAGGTATTTTATTTGCTATACAAAAGTATCATATTTTTCAGGGGGAATTCACTCCCTGAAAGGTGGGCTGTTTTATTTAGTAATTTATTGCTGGTTGGCAAACTAATACCAGTAAACAAGCTATGGAGTTAAACATTAAAACTGTAGCAAAAATACAAATATTTCTTATATCATTGTATAATATTTCTAATATGTCTTTATAAATGTAAAAGCACTGCTGTGCTTTTTAGAATCTGCAGAATAAGAAGAGAAAAAAAAATCATCAGTTAATTAAATGAGATCAATTAAAGGTAAAATAAATCACTCATTGTGAAACTGCTTGGAATAAAAACCTGCAGCCATCTGTGGTCCCCAGGGCTGAATTTGAGGCCCACTGCTCAAAAATGACATTGAATGGCTTCACATCCTGGCAGAGACGTGTGTTAGAGCTGCGCCGCGCAAAATAACTGGGAGCACTCGCTGGCGCACACTGTCAGACTTTAAACCGTTGTAGTGACTGCTTAGCCTGTTTGTTGTTCAGTTGGCGTGTTGACTTGTCTCTTGATTTAGGATGCAATCCTAAGAGAAGGAAAGCTTATGAGAGAGCTGCACGTGGCAAATGAGAAGAATCTTCAGCTAAAAAGCAAGGTACACTTCTGTCCGCAAGGTCTGCTTGTTCGTATATCCCAGAATCTTCATCTACTTGCGATACCAAAGATGATTTTTCTCTGTTGCCTCTGGCAGGTTGATGAATTGGAGCGAAGGTGTAAAAGCCAGCAGGATCAGATCTTTAATCTGAAACAAGAACTTACCAATACTACCACTGAGCTCAAATTGCGGCTGGCCCAGGCTGAAGGTATGTCATGAAAAGTTAAACAACATCCTGGGATTAAATAGCATTTGCCTTTTCAGAGGTACCATCTGTGCAGTGCGTACATTGTGCTGTTTATTTTACCATGGAGGCGCCTTTTCTTGGCTAACTATAAAGATTATAATATGCAGGGCCCTTCTTCAGGCAAGATGCATCTCGCATATTGTAATCTTTGTAGTTAGCCAATAAAAGATGTCATTTTGCTTAACTTCTCACCACATCCATAATGGCTAACGCGGTACAACACCCTCATACAACATGGAGGCACACAAAAGCATTTAAAACATCCAGACATACGGTATATCAACCCCGGCTTTTATTAATATTATAACAGGGACTTGGAAAGAAAATGAAATATTTTGTACTATGTTTTACTTTTTCTTTACATGTTATAAAATCTGCACGAGTGTAAATGTTAGTGTTTACGCATGTGGGCCCTGCAAAGGACTATTCAGGGCCGTTTCCTTCATTACATTGGGACCAGAGTGACAGAACACAGGAGTCCACCAGTGGGGTGCCAAATGGGCAACCCTGTTTAATAAGCAGACAAACAAAAGAAATAAAAAGTGAATGGAAGCACAACATAGGAGATGTCTGCTGTAGACCATGAAAAGGATTTCCAGCCAGGAATACACAGGCAGTTGGTTAAGGAGGAATGACACACACACCAATAGGACGTGCCTCTCCTTCTGAGACTTCATGGATCTCCTACCAGAAGGGGCGAGCCCTGCACTGGGCACTGTGACCAGGATTAGCAGTCCTCGCTAGATGTCGTCGTCTTCTCAAGAGCCGTGGGAGGAGGAGAAAAAAGCGTTAGCAGAAGGGCCCCCTCTCGTCCTGAAGTGGTACTGCTTACCTCAGTTGAGCCAGGATGTGATCCCCAGACACACGTGTGACGGCATCAAGTGCTACCAGGACGGGCTCGAGCCCCGTGACCTTGATTTGCATTAAGTGGGTTTGAGAAACTTAGTTATTTCATAAAAGCCGTTAATCTACAGTGCTATCTGAAATGATGGCGATCTTAGTAAAGCTCTGCCACAAACGCCTAAATTTGGCCCACTTAGTCAATATTATGTTACTTTAGTTGCGGTTGGATTTTTCAAGTTATAGTTCAACAATAGGTAAGCGTGATCCTCCTGTGATATTTGTTAAGAGGAATAGCTATATTTTTATTTTATTTCAGTAACTGGGAAATTGCTGTCACAGTGAATTAAAATTTGTGCTTGGATTTAACCTTATTATATTTATGCTTATTTATTACTGGTGTAGTGGTTAACACTGCTTCCTCATGGGTGCAGCATTCAGAGTTCAAATCCCATACCCAGTTGTTGTCTTTGTGTAGTTGATTAGGTCAACTTTATTATCCCAGAGGGAAATTCGTCTGCAGCAGTAAAGTACAAAATCTGCAGTCTGACAGCAACAGCAGAAATTTAGGAAAAAAGAGGATGGCTACGGTCTGACAGAATTTATTTTTCTTTCTTTCCAACCTGTTTATAACACAACTCAGTGACAAGATGGTTTATATTCTTAATGCTGAGGTTGTGAAGCCAATAAATGAAAACAAATGTACCAACAAATTAAAAAAAAAAAGCGCCTATAAAAAAAAAAAAAAAAGTGTTATTGTGGTTTTGTCCACTTTAAAACAACAGAGTTTCCTAAGAATGAAGAGTCGTGTCTGCCCCTTCTTACAATTCATTCTGTGTTAAGATCAAGCCCGTTAACATCAACGATTGCCCCTAGATATTTATGGGAGGGGAGCACCTAAGATCTGCGGCCATATTGTCTTAGAGATGCTTAGCTGTAAAAATGAACAACCCACCATTGAACAAACGGGTTCATGGCTGGCCTCCTTATCTTGTAGAAGACTCACAATGACAGAGCCATCTGCAGACTTCAGGATACGTCTGTCCTGATGTGAACTCCTGCAGTCATTTGAGTATAAGATAAACCAAAGAGGAGACCCACAGCAGCCTTACGGTGCCCTGATGTATTAAGGCTATCAAATAATAAAAAACAGCCATTAGCACTCAAATGTTGTGATCTGTTAGTTAAAAAGACCGCTTGGCATGTTTTATTATTGTATTTTGTTTAATGCCAAAAGCCGGGGTACAGTTCAATGGTTTACATACAGTTTTTCTCACTTGGAGCAGCACAGTAGGTTTAGTGGTTGGCATTACTGCTTCACAGGTCCACCATCTTAGGTTCAAATCCTGAACTTGGTCATTGTCCATGTGGTGTCTGCTCTGCTTGTCAGAGATGAGCTCCTGAATGAGACTAACCAGGCTGTAGAATAAACAAGTGACTGTTTTACAGTTGCACATGACTTGCTTAGAGTCATTCTGTTAGTCCATGGTAGGGACTGAACAGGCAAACAAGGCCTAAGCAGTACACCACGATGCCTGCCTGCCTGTTTGTTCATAATTTGTCAGGCGCTCAAGAGCACCATATTAAGGAAAAAAAAGGAATTTGATGGCAGAAATTACAGGCGTTCATGAGTAGTGCTGCTCATCCCCTCCATGATGTATTGATCTGGAGCACATTTAGTGGGGCTGATTCCCCAGAGTGTGCTTAGAGGCAGTGCTCAGTCAGTACAAGGCCTCCTCCTACCCAGCTATGACACTGGAACAGGAGCAGCATTTCTTTATATTATTATGATATTGTTCTTTATTATGATGTGTTTATAGTTCCGAATCTTGGACTTGTATAATTATTTGGACTTTGTATTTTACTGCTTTGCACTACTGTATATGAATATTACAAATCATAAAGTAAATGAGGCAGTTGTAATTTTGAGAACTGCTGCTCAGTGAAGTGTTCCTGATTTTTGCAGGCCACCATTAAAATCCTTCTATTTCTCTGTATGACAAATACAGTTTTATGTTTCACGTACTGGCTCCATTAGCAATCAGAGTGTGCTGGAACTCCTTGTCTTCTGATTATTCCCTCAGTCATTATGCACAACCACCACCGCCGCCTGGCAAACTGCTCAGTATTTTCCAGTGAAAAAAGTGCATTACTTGAGACTAAGCCTCCATTGTAAGGCTCTCTTATCCTTAAAACGTCCTGTCAAAATGAGCTTGAACTTGCACAGGGGGCACAAGGAATTACCTTTAAAGTGAGGAGTGTCAGAAACACTTCCAGTGGTTTTTCAGACCTGAGCTACTGGAACAGGTTTTCCAGCCCCTGTTTAACCAGAGCTCAAATAACCTTTACACACCTCCCCCCCTACACACACACACACACACATTAAAGCAAACATGTCTAACAAAATGCACTCGGGCAACAGCTGCTAGAATCAAGCTGTTGGAAAACAGAGCATTTTAAATGTTAGCTGCTTTGTCAAGAACAGGTGCTTCTTCACTGTTGTTTTACTTTCTAGAACGTTTGGAAACTGAAAAGAAAAGATCTAAACAAGTGCTGGAGGATTTAGAGCATTTACACCAGAAAGAGGTGAGAATTTGCTTTTTAATTTTTGTTGTTTTACTGACACATAGCAAAGTAGGCCTTAAATGACTTTGGTCCATCTATGCTTTGTGCAGGCATTTGCTTGTCTTTGCAATTTGAGCTTCCTGTGCACTCGGAAAATGTAAGAATTACTGCTGAACCAAGCGGAGGCAGCTGCTCAGATTCAGTGACCAATTTACAACATCACAGTCATCATAAGAACAATAATACCCTGTCATAGGGTGCCCTGTACAGAGGACATGACTTAGGCACAGTATGATCAAGTCCTTGTGGTCATTTGGATAAAGCGTAAAATGTGTGGCCCGTAGTATCGGGCCTGAACAGAGAGTCCCTGTAAACAATGTGCATCTGAAAGAAAGAGAGCACTGGGGACAGGCAGGAAGCAGTTGTGCCAGGTAGTCACCAGGGCATGCATGTGATTTTTCTGACCATGGAAATAATGTTTGGGCAGTGGTGTAAATGGCTGCTTTCTGCCACATACAGGTAAACGTGGAATGATCGGCAGAAGGAATAACTTCCTGGCAGACTTTACGACTGCTTAAAGCTTAGAGAAGGTGAATGGGAGAAAATGCAGTCAGTCTGTCCCCGTCTAGTTATTAGAGAGCTGCTTTAATGCTTTTTACATTTATTTATATGGCACATTTTCATACAAAACATGCAGCTCAGATTCCTTTATTATAAGTTACAAACACATTCTCAATAAATGTACTGTACAGTACACAATAGAAATAAGCACATTTTTAATAGAAATTAGCCTTTTTTTTGTCATCATAATGAGTTTAAAACCACCGTCATTAGGAGCCTTATAAAATTAGAAATGCTTTGTATATCTGCCAGTGCCAGCACCCAGCGTCACACTAATCTGTTGTGGGCACAGTACAGGAGCATATCTCGTCGTCTGTGTCCTCTTTAGCCACAATGTTGGCACACGCTTGCTAAAACTTCAAAATATTTCTTGAAAAGAACAAAAAAATGTTTATAGCACCCTGGGGATGAGAAACTTTTTCAGGACTTGAATTATTTTTCGTCTCTTATTTTCCTCAATATTCTTCCAACTGCACTACTAAAATTACATCTTTCACTGCAGAATATTAAATCAGGAGTGCAGCTTTTTTTTCTAGTTCGTGTAAAATTTGCGTGAGAAGAACCAAGTGGAGCAGCCTGTCGCGGATTGTTGTGAAATTTCCCTCATGAAACTTCACTGTTTGTATTAACTTAATAAATTGTTTATTTTGAGCTTTGTTTGATTTGGTGGTTTTGCATTTCAATACACTGGATGGCGATATGACAAATTAGTCACTAAATGAGTATGAATGAGAAGTTTTAATTTGGTAGAGACCAGAAAGAGTGAGGAAGCTTTGTATGATCTTTATTGCATTTCTTATTTGAAATGTGTGATATTATAAATGACTTCATCTGTATAATGGAAAATGTTTGGACTCTTTTGGCATGGCTTGCTAAGTGTGTATAATAGCTTATATGTTTATGTGCATCAGAGCGGTAATGTAGCTGAATGACCACCCCGGAATGTCCAGTGTGTCGGCCTTTCCCAGGACAGGAAGCTGACCCTCCTTCTCCAAAATCTACGCCTTCCCCATCAAGTTTTTGTCTTAAGTAGTTTTGCAGGCTGTGGATAGTGACGGCAGAGCGCAGTTGGCTTTTATGTCTTTAAAAGATTGTTGTTATGATGACCCCCATGACACACACACACACACACACTGAAGAATTACAAAAAAAACACCCTGGTCGTGCTTTGTAAGACACAGTTACTTGTTCAGCTTTTCACGAAGGATGTTTCCAATAATGGGTTTGCACAAGTGTTGTGTTTCTTTCCCCTACAGTACATGTCATGTCTCTTCACAATCTCTGTACAAGAAGGAATGGCCGCACCAGTCCAACAACTAAGGCCTGTTAGCTCCTTTTCCTTCCATCATTGAAAGAAGCTTTACATGAATGTGTACAAATTATTCTGGGTCACTAATTAAACCCTGCCTGTTCTCTTTTGATTTGATTGAGCCTGGATTTGATGGCCTCCAGTGTGTCTACAGACAGGCAAGTAAACTCGGTATTATGAAGCTGAAGTAATTTTCTAAAGACGTACATCGTGGTTCATATTTTACTATAGGAACATTACAGGAAAGCTTTTTGGATTGATACGCGTTTTAATGAGCTACCCTGCAGTGTGTGTGTTTTTTCTTTCCCTTCCCCCAGAAACGTTCTGATAGTTTAAAGTCTGTGATTTCCAGAACCTATTTGCCTGACGATGGTGGTGGTGGTTGTAGTAGACTGAGCAGACGCATTTCCTCATAACGTTCTACTGATCTTCCAGAGGAATTCCCAGCCAGGTGGTAAATTCTCTGCTACATGTCTAAGTCTATAGTCTCATCCCTTTAGTAGTTTTCTACCCATGGTCCACCTGAATTAAAAAGCCCTTAACATTTTAAATATTGCTTCCACTTCTGCATTATTCTTATTTCAATTACTTCAATAGACAAAACAATCGACTGGTGCATCACTTTCTTTCTCCAAAGTCTTGGTACCAATTCTATACCACCATTGTTGAGTACAGTTCACTCTGCAGCAATCCGCTGGCCTTGTTTCACAATACCCTCTACACTCACTCATTGAACTAGACTGCATAAGTCTTTAAATTCATCCACTTGACCTTCACACCTTCAACCAAGACATATACTCCTAGCACAATCCAGCATCCAGCCTTAGACATATTTGACGTGGTGCCAAAAGTGTTGTTAGAAGCCTTCCTGTAAGTGCAGCATCTGGGTACACACAATCGGGCCCCTAAGCCACGTATTTTTGCATTGCCTCTCACAATATACCATAGGAAATGAAATCGCAGGCCTTCTCCAGGGGCACACATACCTTTATAGACTGAACTGACAAACTCCTGTGATCCCTCAAATATCCTGGTGTCACAGTCTGTCATTCACAAGGTACTTTCACGGCATCAGCTACAACACTGAAGAATTGTGTTAACCAAGACATCCTAAAGATTCCCAATGTATTGAGCATTTGTAGCTGGTTGTCATTCATACCCGCAGCTTTCATATTGTGTGGCACAGTTCTACCACAGCGTTTGTCAATGATATAGAAACAGATGTTTGTAGCAGTGCTTGAGCTGTCTGGCAGGTTCAGGAGATCTTCAAGGTGCTGCTCCAGTTGCTCGAGGATTTTGTCCTCATACTAGCTGACCGATTCGTCGATGACAGTTCACTTACCCTTAAGTTATTTTGCAAAATTTCTATGAGGCTGCCCACAGGCGATTCTCTGTGGCCTCTTCAAACTCCTGATATACCAATGCATCTGTCACCTTCCTAATTCATCTTAAACAGTTTTAGGGACCCTTCCTCAATTAATGTATATAAAAAAAACCCTTCTTTAATGTGATAGCTTTTTATCTTCATTTCCTTTCAGCTGCCTACAGTGAAGTTTGTAAAAAGAGTTCATTCATTCAGTCCCCAAGATTAAGGAAAAACATGTCCAGCATTGAGTGCTGGGCTAACCTCCAAAGTAACTGTGGTAGACATTCCATGCAATGCTCATTACTGATTTGGATCTCCAGGATCTGTTGAGCTCACTTGGCACCAAATGGCGATTCTTTGATCGCTCGGTACCCCTTTTCAGTAAAACGTATAGCATATGTTAAGTTAGTCATCACTGTAAAGTGCCATAGCATTTTAAGGCGCTTTTCCACTGCATAGTACGGCACGACACGGTTCAGTTCAGCTCACTTTTGGGGGGTTTTCCACTGGGAACAGTACCTGGTCCTTTTTTTAGTACCACCTCAGCCGAGGTTCCAAGCGCGCCGAACCGTTACCAAAACGTGACGTGTAAACTCTGCTGGTCACTGATTGGCCGGAGAAAATCGTCATTACTGCGTCACTGAACTTGCGACACGAGACACAACAGACCCGCTAGATTTTTAGCACAGCCAGCGAAGGTTCGGACGCACCATTTTGTTTTAACCAAAAATGGCTGTTTCGTGGTCTATTAAGGAAGTACAGACGTTCCTCTCGTTGGTAGCCGAGGAGCGGATCCAGCGAGAGCTGGATGGGGCGACGCGGAATGAAAAAGTTTGAAAAAATGCTCCATTGTTGTGTGTTTGTTTGTGGCGCGTTTATGATGATGTCACGGCAGTAGAGGCGGCGCAACTATAACGACACGTGAATAATCCCGCCCACTCTAAAGCGGTACTAAACTGCAGTCGAAACGCAAACTGAGCCGAACCAAGGTGAGCTGTACTGAACCGTGCTGTGCCGTACTATGCAGTGGAAAAGCGCCATTATATTACAACTACAGGAGGTCCTCGGGTTACGACACCGTTCCATTCCTACAACAGTGATGTAACCCGAATTTTGGTGTAAGTCGAAACACACTCTAGCCTAAGTCACGTACCTATCTTAACACATTTGCAAAATCATAATCTAGAACATAAAAACACAAAATCTAAGCCTGAGAAAAAAGAAAAGGACATAAATATATTGTACTGTACACTGTACTGTAGTAACAGAAAAATGAGTGTAAAAAAATGCTTAACTTTTATTCCTTCTCATGTCTCAATATTTTTAAGTTTTTATGGGAGTGAGTGTTGTAAACTCGAAACGTTGTAACCCGAGGACCCCCTGTATTTTGCAACTATTTTTAAAAAAAACTTTGTTTTTACGGATGTCTACATTTTAAGATGAGAGGTTTTAGTCCCATTTTGTGGCTTCTTCTCATGATGGATTCAGCTTCTGCAGGCCCTGCAATTGGATTTTATGGGTTAAGAAACTGGATGGATGTTTTGATCAGCCTGATAAAATTGATCTAAAGGGTCTGATGTTCTTTCATGCTTTACATTTACTGTTTGGCTGTTTTTCCTTAAACAATTTTGGCAATTAGGTGCAATTTTAATATTTCACTTTTTTTAGGCCACCCAGTTGTACAGACGTGAAAAAGAAAAATTGCATATAAAACATTCCATTGAAAACCTGTAGAAATTATTTTTAAATACTGTATATTGTAGTTTTCTGCAAAACTTTAGTTGGCTTCTTTGATTTTTGTACAGGTGGATCACCTAAATCGACATCTGGAAGATAGCGAAAGATCCCTGCAAGAGAGGATTCTAAAATTGGAAGGCGTCCGAATCCAGCTTGAAGAAGTGAGTGGAGGTTTGCCAAAATGAAAGCCACATGTGAACACTTAAACGGCAATAGTGATGCCTCTGAAGCTCAAAAACTTGTCTTGTTTGTCTCGACGCTTACCAACAGGAGCTTTCTCGTGTCAAGGCACTTTCCGTTACCGAGCGTGCTCAAGCAGAAGAAGAACTTCAGAAAGTGAGGAGCCAGGCTCGAATGGAGGAGGTGAGCTAACATATCCAATACATCATCCCTGCTTAGAAGTGGCCAGCTGTAAAGTCATCCCATATGGCACACATTTCCACGTGTTGGATGCAGTAAGAAAATGTAATTCTAAGTAAAATACAAACTTAAGTAAATTAAGGGATACTTGACGTTCTTTTTGACATTTACACTTGGGTTGTCCCTGGTTAGGTTATTCTTATCATTTGTTACTGACAAGTCTTTGCTGTTTCCCTCAGTAGTCACACAATCCTTCAATAAAAGATTCTTTAACAACTGCTCAAGTCTACCCTCCCCACTCTCCCCATATGCGCCAACTTTGCAATGAAAACGAACTTGCACAGTAAAGTATGAAATTACACTTAGCTTGTCATGTTTATTGCTGGTTTACATTTGCGAAAGCAAACCGTTTGAAAAGTTAAAGAAAGCAACAAATCACTTTAGCCAAGGCAGGAATAGACCACCAGCTTGTTCACACAGTACACAATACAATACAATTTATTTTTGTATAGCCCAAAATCACACAAGAAGTGCCACAATGGGCTTTAACAGGCCCTGCCTCTTGACAGCCCCCCGTCAGCCTTGACTCTCTAAGAAGACAAGAAAAAACTCCCAAAAAAAAAGCCTTGTAGGAAAAAAAAATGGAAGAGACCTTGGGAAGGGCAGTTCAAAGAGAGACCCCCTTTCCAGGTAGGTTGGGCGTGCAATTGGGTGTCAAAAAGAAGGGGGGTCAATATAATACAATACAATACACAGAACAGAACACAAGTAATCCTCAATACAGTATAAAAATAAAAAATTTACAAGTATGGAGCAGAATTTTAACAGTAGATGATATCACATAATACGATTTGGATTGTTTTTCTCCAGTTTCTTTTTCCAAGCTAACCCTGGTTGGTGTTCTCACAGGTATGCAGGGGCAGGCAGGCTGGCTGGAGGGCACCACGTGTTGAGCCAGTGTGTGCTGCCTCTTATAACTTTTTTTCAGACCTGCATTATCAAAATGTTCATCCAAATAAAAATACCCACACGTCCAGCTAATCACTCACATTCGCTATAACACACCGTGACCGCATGCTGAAGGAAAAGCAGACAAAACCAAGTATCCGACTTTGTGCTGTTCATTTAAACTGTTTGATTGTTAATGCCGTGTAGATTTTGGGACACTGCATGCCTACGGTGACTCCAGATTTCACATTATTAACATAGCTTAGATATTTGAGAAGATGACAAAATGGAGGTACTGTCAACTGGTATGAAGAGTCAAGCACACAGAGAACTGCGTTACAAGTGTACGGTGCATCTGAATTGTTTGCTGGTAGTGAAGAGTACACAAGCTCTACCTTAGAGAAGTGCAAGTTCTGTTTTCTCTGTGTGTTTATATAAAATGATTGTAGACCCCCGTGACCCTGTAATTAGGATATTGCGGGTTGGATAATGGAAGGATGGATGGATACATTTTTCAAAACAGTCGGCTGGTTACTTTTCTTGCAGATTAACACAATGCAAAAAACACTTTGACAAAAATCTGTGCAACTAAGGTGTAGTGATGTGGAATTAAAGAGGAATGATACCTTCTCTCCCATCTTGTTTGAAGTGGTTTCCCATAACTGGAAGACAGAAGAGGTGGTGCATGGGAGAAAAGAGAAAATGTGCACTTGAGAATTTAGCATACTTTTTTTTTTGCCCTTCATGGATTATGGTGGTACAGCATGGGGCATAAAGATCTCCCACATTTTCAAAGGGTATAAAAAATGAATGAAGCTATGTAAAAAAAGAAATTGTATATATTCTGAAAAGTACATAAAAAACAGTTTTGTTTTAATGGGTTTTACAAATCATATCAGACAAATGGTGGCCGTCATTGGCAATACATTGCTGAAGATGTTCTCAGAAGTTCTCCATCACTATCTGGGTCATCTCAGGTGGAATGGTGTTGATTTCCTGTCTGATCCTTTCCTTCAAATCCTCGAGAGATCGAGGATGATGTTTGAAAACCTTTTCCTTTAGGTATCTCCAAAGGAAAAAGTCACATGGGTTTAAATCTGGTGACCGTGCTGGCCAACACACGTCTCTCCTTAACTCTTTGAGGGCTGAATATTTTTTCCAAAAAACACCGCTTTCTGAAAAGCACACAGAGCAATGATTTCACACTTAAGTCAAAATAAAATGTCTGTTGCTATGTGCTGTGGGTGCTGTTGGCATATGTTCGGCATCTCTGGTGGCAGTGGCTGCATTGGGGGCACCTCAATGATCAGCAGGAATGCACGGTGGCCCAGATGCCTGGCTGTCTTCGCACAGCAGGTGGGTGGCGGTGGCGGTCGCAGTGTGACGCAATCTGGTTTGTACCTCTTGTCATCATAAGTGCTGTGGGCACATCAGCTACATTAAAGTGTTCAGCACCACAATCACCTGGGGAACGATCAGATGATGCTGGTACCTCACTTTCATTTTTGATCTCCAGATCACTTGCATCAAACTCGGAGTTGACCGGTCAGTGTCCGATTCAACGAAATTACGTAAAACGTCCAAGGAGTATTTTGATTTGTACGTTCGCTTTGGTCTCTTGCCAGATGTTCGTGCCATTTTAGAAGTTGTTTGTTCTTTGCTACTCATACACACGTAGGGAATCGAGGTTACATCAACAAAGCTATGTAACTTTCCTTCTAGCAAAGAGAGTCAAACTAAAACATAAGGACGAGTTTTATTGTAGTTTACAGCCGATTACCGTCCTCTACTCCTGAATTTTGACAAAAGTCGACATTAGCCCTGAAAGAGTTAAAGAGATCAAATGCCCAGGGAAGTGAGCTGTGGCCCTGTCCTGCTGAAATCACACATGTTCTCTCCTAGGTCTGCAACGGTGATTTTTCTTTTCAGTTTGGTCCCAGTTGCCCAGAGGGTAGAAAGCCATAGCAAAATCGTTTTCCAATCTGGTACAGATGCATTTTGACCAAATGTGAAGTATGTACAGAATGCTGTCTGCGTCGCAATCACAGAACGGTTGTTCTCATAATACACTTGAACAACAAAGCCCCGATGTTCACATGTCCAACTCATGATGGGTACTGAAAATGGCAGAGCCTAACCTACTGAATGAGACCTACCCCTGCCTCTGTACCCCCACTACGTCCTGCACAGTTCTCCCTCGTAATGTGGGAGATCTTTATGCCCCACCCTGTATAAGTTGACTTTTCTTATTCATTCTGCAGCAACAAAAATCAAGTCACCTTGAGGAGAAGCTGCGCCTCCTAACACAGTCTAGAGACGATTCACAGATTTACTGCACACAGCAAAAACAGACGATTGGCGAACTGCAGGCCAAAAACAACAATCTGTTAGTGGAGATAGAAGGACTGAAACGAAGGCTGGAAGATCTCCTACAGGTAAGATGTCCTGTTGTACTGCGTTACAAGATTAGTCTTAGCCAACAGAGCTCCCTCTGCATCTGTTACCTTTAGTGGTGCTTATAGTAAAAGGCACTACAGTACACAAAATAAAATACATGTGTTACGTATTAAACATTCACCTAATATCATTTTTTTTTTTATGTAAAATGTGTCTTCCTGGACAGCAGTACTCTGTAGTTTTTATAATTAGACTGCTGTAGAGATTGAATTCCAAGACTCAACAAGTTCAACTCTTCCAGGGTTTAGCTTAGTGGTCAAACATGTACTCTTCTTATGTGAGTGTTTGAAGACAGCAATATCATGCAGCAGCCTTGGTGTACTCTGATGAATTGTTTTGGTCGATAAACATTAATCCAATGGTGCATTAACAGCATTATTTCAGAAGCCGTCTTACCAGCATGCAGTGGGTGAGCTATTGAAGAGTAATTATTGAGCCTTTATGCCAACATTTATTTTTTTTAATTTTGCTTGTGATTTTTCAGTTGTACTGAATAGCAAACTCAGTGCTGTGTTTTGGGGTTTCCTTTGTGAGCTCCTGTGCATTTTATGGGTCAAACCTTACATTTTTGATCCATACAACCACTGCTTGGCTTTTGGCTTCCTGAGCTGAAGCACGGGTGTCGAACTCCGGTCATGGTGGGCCACAGTGGCTGCTGGTTTTCATTCTAACCATCTTCTTAATTAATGACCGGTTTTTGCTGCTGATTAACTTCTTTTTCCTTAATTTTAGCTAACTTGACTCAGGCCCCTTTTGTTTGCCCTTAATTAGCAGCCAAATAATAGTGAGACACAAAACAAGCCACCACATGACCAGCTCACCTGTGCCCATCACGTAATATCTGAAAATAATGAAAGGTGAAGGTCTCGGTAAGGTTGATCTCTCGGGTCACCTTAGAAAAAAAAAACAGAAAATCAACAGTTTTGGAAATGTCTGCTGTGGCAGAATAAGAGCAGCAGCAAGCTGTGGAATTGAATAACGAGTTTAATTAACAACAGCAAGGATCGGCTTCTCATTAAGAAACTGGTTGGAGTTTGAAGCCCCAGTTTAGCTGGTCATCAGTTGGCTCGTTTCACATCTCATTTCTGTTTGGCTGCCATTTAATGAAGAAAAGAATCAATTCAGAGCACAATCCAAAGGGTTTCAATGAAAACCTGCAGCCACTGCGGCCCACCAGGACTGGAGTTGGACCCCCCTGAGCTGAAGAGTTGAACTGCAGCATCAGGTGGTGTGGGATGAAGCTCTGTTTGCTCTTGTCTGTTATGCACACACTCTCTGACATATCTGTTGTAAACTGAAAATACGGTGGATATTTGTGTGTTTTGGAAAGAAAGCACGTTCTGACGGTGCCTCGTGCATTATGTGATAAGTGGAGTGCCTCAGATATGTTCATCTTCATAGTTTTCCTGTTTCAGCTACCAACTGGGCTGCTTATCTAAGTTGTGAGTTTGTTATTGTTGTTGTTTCCCAGGACTTGAGTGGAAAGGAGCAAGAGAAAGTGGCTGAGGTGAACAAGGTGCGAGTGGAGCTTCAGGAGCAGATTGGTCACTTGCAGGCAGAGAGGACCGCACAGAGCGGACTGAAGGAAAAGATTGCCTCTTTGGAAAGAGAAATGAAAGGCAAGTACCTTGAATGAGTGAGTGAATGAATGAGTGATGTGCTAAATGCCATATGCAGATCATCGCCATTGTATAAGGTCTACAGTATCTCAACCAGTACAGTCCAAAGAAAGACTTGACCTGTTTTGGTAAGCTAAAGTGGTACAGTGTTCCAGAACAGTAACCCCAAGGAGTGAATGTGAACAGATAAGAAGTTGTAAGGAACCTGCACAACGTTCTGCTATTTAGTATTTCAACATGTGTGCAATTATAGCTGAAGATCATATAAAATAGGCTTATTCGTATTGTATTTATTCAAATAAGCTGTTGCTTTTAACCAAAGTGACTTTCACATCACAAGCCCCTAGCACAGCTGCCTCTATATTTCCACAATGTGACCACTGTTTGATGAAATGACTCAGCTAGAGTCTTAGTCCACTTAGGGTGAATTATCCAGCAAGTGTTTCCTTTACATTCCAATTCATTAATCCCAAGCATACCTTATAAAAGGTTTAAGGAAATGTATGTAGGACATCAAGTCCACTTCTGTTGTAATGAGTGCCCATTGACCATCGTCCTGATTGGGTTCTCTTACCGTGTTGTGTCTGTAGTCATAGATGAGGTGACCAGATACTCCTGCAGCCAATATGGAATGGTGGGAGTTCAGTTATGATTCATTGCATTTTCTTGCATATTATTTTTATAATGCCAGTATTTAGAATGCAAGCTCTTATCTCTCTCCCACATAAATGCTACACATTTATACGACAACTCCACATGAGTAGAAAGAAGCTCTATGCAGCCATTCAGACCATATACACTGTCACACTAACTGTGACAACAAGAAAATGAAGCAGACCGTCTGTTAAGGTGAAACCACTAAGCACATACGCTAAGATGTAATGTCAAAGCCAGTCTCCAGTAATATCTCCACTCTATCTTTCGAAAGAGGAATTTTAAAAATGTTCTTTATTAGCTTAACCTCGACTTGTTTCCAAAGTATCTGATGCCTGGATTTTTACATTTTGTGCAGTGTGTGTGCACATTGCTAATTCAGGCTATCCAGGTGGTGATTGCACTGGCCTAGGGTTAGCGTTATTTCCAGTATGCGAGCTTTACATCATAGAACATCAGATAGGTCAGATCTCGTCAGTTTTGAAAAGAACCAAAAGTTAATTCAGGAGAAAGTGCCTTGCTAAGCACACTGCACTATGTTCACACTGCAGCGTCTGTGTAAGTTGCAGCAGTCGGAAATGAATTGCTTCGAAAATACAGGACTAAGATTGCTTTAAAGGCAAGTTGGCATACCAACATACAGAGGATTGTCTCCGAAAATACAGAATGCTGTGTCATCTTACTCATAAACGTGGTGTGATGATGTGATGACTCCCCTTTTAGATCCAGCAGCCATTTGTGTTTTCAGCGATTTTGTTTCTTTTGCCGATCTCCTGTGCATTAGTTTTACATCTTTCAAATGCAGTGTGGCATAGTAGTAAGGGCTTTGGGCTTTGCCCTTCAAACCCTGAGGTTGTGGGTTCAAATCCCGCTACTGACACTGTGTGACCCTGAGCAAGTCATTTCACCTGCCCGTGCTTCAATTGGAAAATCAAAAGTAACGTAACTAGTTGTATATTAAATGTTAAGTCACCTTGGGTAAAGGCATCAGCCAAGTAATAATAATGGTAGTAATCTCATTTTTAAGGTGCCCAGATTCTCCGTGACCTCTACTACAGGACACCGGGGTCTTTGGGAACCAGTTAGGTTGGAAGCAAGCTAGGGTGTGTTGTTTGGTCGAGTGGCTTATAATGATTCATACCTGTGAGCAGGAGTTGGAATGCCCACCCGTATCTTTCACCCATGTTAACTTTATCTCCACTCAACAATCCAGAAAAAAATAAGCCCTGCCAAGACCGTTATTAACACACTGTAGACAATGAATTGTGCGTATACACCAACAGTGATGGCAGAAAAGCACAAAAGATGTAATCCATTAATCGCCACATGTACAATTTTACATCAAAACCAGTCAGCACTGACCACTGTATTGTAATTTTATAGAAACAGAATTTTAGAATGTTCTTCCTTGACCATATTCTCTGTAAGGGCTTTATTTTTTCCGCGAAGCGAGCGATCTTTCATTGCGTGTAAGCTTGCCAGTGTGCTTGCACGTGCATTGATGCAGGCAAGATCTGCACAATGTCCTGGCATTTGTTTGGTCAAGAACTGATGTGATTGGGGGCTAAAAGTAACTTAATGATGTACAGCTGGCACAAGGATGCATGAAAAATGTGCACAGTGCAGTGATGTGTACGGTTAATTACTACAGTAGAAACGATGGGACTCCTGAGACACGGGACAAGTAAGTGATACATGGACTGTCATGGGAAAGCGGAATGACGGGTGACCATCTCTGATCCTTTCTGTTCTTTTGTTCTTTCTTTCTTCCTTCATCTTCTAACACACACCTTGGCCGTATATATGTGAGAAGAATCAACAATGCAGTGTTTCAATGTCGTCTTTCTCCTTTGTTTCATTCATACAGTACAAACCAGTAATCACCGGGAGGCACTGTTGGATAAGGAGAGTGAAATTAACTCTCTTTTGGAAAAGCTAAGACTTAAAGATGCTGAAATCTTGAGGATGAGGGAGGATGAAGCTCAGAGGGCGAGCTTTCTACAGAATGCAATTCTTTCGTATGTACAAGGATCACCTCTGGGCAGCTGTGCCCTGAAAAAATAATATTTTGTATGAATTGTTCCACTTCAAGGGGCATGCAATATCACAATTGGGTCAGTTTTCTTGTCTAATCTTTGTATTTCACTCTAGCAATAATGTTTTATGAAATATTCTCAGGTCATGAGATATCAACGGATCACTTCAAGAAGAAGTGAAAAGGAAAAATGAGCTACTAAGCATGTTTAGAAGGGGCCATTGTAGCTAGGCTAGTATGCACTACCTGACCTGTGTAGCGTGACTTGGGTTTTTATGTAAAGTGTTTCCAAATTCAGAACAAATCTGTCTAAGATGTAAACAGCCTTCTGCTGTAAAGCAGTGTGATGCACACACAGTCGGTGCTAAAACCTTTCCTGGTTGTGGGTTTTCTTGACCTCCACATGTGCAGCTGTTTCTTTAATACCACATTAACGCTATACTTCAAACATGTCCTGCAAATAATGATGGCCATTTTAACAAAAGTGCCTGTTATCTAGGGGTCTTGTAAAATATACTACTGCTTTTCAGTTTGAATTGGTGAACCAAATAGACCCCCATTCCTAAAAGTAAATTGCACATTTTTCCTTTGTTATTCTCTTTGAATATAATGGGGTGCATATTAAT
>JANRMT010062846.1:9061196-9138101 GCA_026402145.1 Polypterus bichir lapradei | reverse complement strand
TTTTATTTTTTTTTTTCTTTTCAAATCAACACAAGCAACATTTTATTTTAACTACATTAAGCATAATGAAGGAAAAGTTAATCTCGACTGAATCTGATGTAGGGTGTCAAAACAAGGGAAGGACATTTGGCCCTCCACATATTTGCAAACGGACCCCAACGGTTTCTACATTGAAATGAAGGCCAGGAGGTCCATTGCCTGTTTGGATGGCTTCTTTATAGCGAGGAGCACCGTAAGGTTACTGTCAGGGAGAGGCAGGTATGTGTGGGATTTCGGAGTGTTCCCCAGATGTGTGTGTGTGTGTGTGTGTGTGTGTGTGATGCTGAGATTTTGAAGCCCTGCTAATATTTTAGGTAATGGCCTAAACCTTGTGGCCTCTTAACATGTAGTCTCTCTGACACAACTACAATCAAGTGAACATCCAAAGGATGATATTTTGTTATTATTATTATTATTATTATTATGGGCTAGACCATCATGAGACTCTTAGAGCCCAAACCCCTCATAATGCATTTGAAGTAACCAAATAAAAACAGAGATGGTTTTCTTTTAACAGTTGCTGATGGGCACTTACATTGAAACAATTAGGCTGTTTTAAAAATCATTGTACTCTGATCTTTAATTCCCTTCTCCAATATTACTGTAATCTTTTACAACAAATTAGATATCGTGATTTGCTGTTTCACATCTTTTTGTTTTTAATGAAATGATTGGCAAGGTGTGCACGGTGTAAATGCTTGTGATTTACACACTGCAGATTGTGTTATTGCATACATTTTGTACCTTTCTATATTTGTGGGATTTTTTTTCTACATTTTATATCAAATGTTTTCTAATTTATCAATAAACAAATTTTAATTACATGTTTTCACAGTGCCTTTTGTTCTTGTGTTTCCTGTACCTAACTACTTTCTGTTTTCCAGATGTGGAGGATAAGTGCATTGCCTGTGGCCTGTAACAGACCTGTTAACATTTTTCATTTCATTTTCCTCCATCAAGCCCTCAACCTTCATAAACTGCTGCAGGAAAGGAAACCCAGCAGGAACGGTAACTGCAGTGACACTACGTAGTTTAGATTGGGACTCAAGTGGCAGGTACACTAGCAGTGTTCACGACGGTGACAGCAGGCCGCTGTGTACCCCAGTGCTGTGTACTGAGCTGCAGAGAAAGTTCCTGTAAGTCCAGGCCACTGGGGACTATGGGACGTGTGCCTTAGGTTCCCCATGCTGTTAAGCGCTAGTGACTGGACCTACTGGCTAACAAGTATTTCCCCGTTCTCCATTAGGAGGTGGTGTGGTGTGGTGGTTAAGGCTTTGGACTTCAAGCCCTGAGGCTGTGTGACTATGAGCAAGTCGCTTCACCTGCCTGTGCTCCAGGTGGAAAAACACAAGAAATGTCAAATGGAGTAATAAGTGTGTGGTTCAGTGTCCTGGGGACTGGAGCTCTGACAGGATGACGTGTTCCTTAGCCCTTTCCTGACCCAGAAGGTCGTGGCTGTGCTTCCTCTGTAAGTAGTTCCATGTCGAGACTTAAAGGCCCACCTGGCCACACTGCAGTCAAACCTTCGAGCTAGGAAGAGAGCTTGGCAAGTGTTTACAAGGGAGGGGGGGGGGGGGGAGCAGAAATTGAAAATGTCTAGACATGTAAAACTATTATTATTATCTGTTATTACTGAACCTGCTTGATGGTCGCAGGGAAAAGGCACAAGACAGGGATCAGCCCAGGATGGGACGACCATTTTATATTTTTAAAAGCATTTCAGAAAATGTGGGAAAACGCAAATAGTATCAGATTATTTGGTAGTTGCCACCTTTGGCAACTCATTACTGTATTGTGTTTCTCTTCTTTATGTCGCCAGGTGTATTCTTTTGGTTTTTCGGCCATATGGCAGCACATTGTTTGATTTTTACCTTTTCTGGCCATTGTCTCTGTGGAGTCTGCACATTCCCTCCACACCTCTTTAACTTTCATCCACATATCATTGTCACCTCCCACGTCCCACAGACATGTTTGTTAGGTGTGGTCCCCGGCCGGACGCCCAGGAGGACCGGAGGAGGGCTTGTGCCTCCTCCAGACCGCGAGGGGGCGTCCGTCCTGGTTATGTTGGGGGGCTTGGAAGCCCAGCCCTGTAGGGACCCGTGGCCACCGCCAGGCGGCACCCCAGTGCCTGAATATCCCGGGAGGATATATGGGGGGGAAGACGACTGGGGACACCCGGACGGCTTCCGGGTGCGCAGCCGGCACTTCGGCCACACTGGGGTGTGGCTATGGAGGAATGCCGGGAAGCAGCTGGAGCCCATCCGGGTTCCTATTTAAGGGGCCGCCGACTATGTCGGGTGGAAGAGGACGGAGCTGAGAGAGAGGACTGGAGGCGGCCAGGAAAGAGAGGCACAGAGACTGTGAGGCCTGGACATTGGGGGAGTCGGTGCTGGAGGCACTGGGGTTTGTGCACTGTAAATATTGTAAATAAATGCGTGTGTTGGGTGAAATATGATGTCTGTCTGTGTGTGTCCGGGCCAGCGTCCACATAGGTTAATCGGCGACACTCTTTCACCCATGTGAGTGATGGTGTCCTCGCTTTACTCCTTACTTGTGCCCAGTGCTGCTGAAACGGTGGCTCCCTGTAACTCGGTAATGGAAACACCAGGCTGGAGGAATGGACTGGAGGTCTCATTTGTGATGCCTTTGTTCCTGATCCTTTAGCCAGTACATACGTACGTATTAATAACCCCTCCATCCGTGTTTTAAGGCCATGTGATATTAGACAGCTTTTTCAGTGAGTTTCAGATGTCTGCTTCATTTACTTAATCTTAGCGAGTCGGCCATGCATTCCCGTGAAGGCCAGTCGTATGGCGTGACATCACCAGTGACTACTCCAACTTCTCCGTGACTCGCCCTTCAACTGGTTTGATTGGGTCTTTAGTTGTACGACGGGCTCTGTGTGCGTGAGAGCCGACAGCCAATGGATGATCACCCGGGTGGGCAATGCTGATAATGCAGTGATGAGGAATTAGAAAGGCGGGTGTATTGGACCTGAAAGCCAGAATAGTGGCTTGTCTGCCTGATAACGCGTGTTTTACGTAAAATGACAGAATAGAAAAAGAAATAAAAGAAGGGCTGAGATTGCAGCTGAACTTGCCATACCTGTTAACCCTTTGAGCACCACCGGCTGTCAGAAGGAGGGGTGGGCAGTCGCCACATTTGATGTGTCCTGCGGGTTTTTAGTTGTGTAAATTGGCCCGGCGAGGAGATCAACTCCCTCCGTCACCAAGTCTGACATTCCCTTTGACTGGAAGTCCCGTAATGTGACATTGGCTTTTGCAGTTCAGAGCTGTGCCATATTGTTAAGCCACTTTTCAACTGCAGGAGCGTGGAGCCTTTTCTGTGTTCTGCATTATTTCGTTTGTTTCATACTCCCCAGTGCCTTGATTTGCACCTCCTGCCATTGTCACGTCTGTCTGTCCGTCCTCATTAAACAATTCTGTTCTTAGTAGACTGATTTCATTGAAGTTACTCATTCAGTTACTCTTAATGGAAATTTGTTAAGAAATGTAACATTTTGTTGAGATATCTTGAATTAAGCATGCTGTACAAATTTTTGAAGTTTATAAATTCTTATATAAAAAAAGCATTGGCTAATTTACCAAATTGTTGATCTTCAAACAGAGAGCTACTCAATGCAGCCTCAATTCCCGATTAAGTCAAGTGTACCCGTAGGGCGGTTATTTCACTTTGCATATTTTTTCCCCTTCATACGTCCACATCAGCAGCGCAGGTGGACTGCAATGTAAATGTTAAGAACACAAATCTGCTAAATGAGGAGACGTTCAGTCCATCCGGCTCGTTTGTTTAGCTGATACTGCAGCTAAGCTGTCCTACTAATGACTGTGTCAGGGAGGTCTTTAAAAGATAAGTTTAAGAAATATAAACCTCACTTGGACCCCCACAGTTAGCAGCTAACAACAGTGTGTCGATTTGTGACAGTCTTACATCATTGGAGTTGGACTCTGCTGCATACAAAAGCAGTTTCAGTCATCACAAGTTTTCACATCACAATGTCTGTCCAAGACAAGCTCCAAAATTACAGTATTGCAAAAAATGTGTGGGGATGTTTTGAGTTTTTTTTTTTTATAACGAAAAAGTTATCATTTATGGGTTTAATGCCATCTTGTAACCTTTGTGAGGCCAAACAATGAAGAGAAAATGGAGAGCACACTTGCAGTTTCTAATGAAGCGTGGATGGCATCAAAGAGAATTCAAGGGAAAAAAGGTGAATGTTCATTTGGAAAATGGGATCAATCGAGGGTTGGCAATGCCCTCCATGCCTTTTCGGAATCCGCTCTTCCTACGAGCCCTGCCCTGTTGCCCCTATTGCCAAGCACGTAAAGCTGGCCTTGTCCCTTTAAAGTGGCTCGGCTTTTTCCGGACGCACGCGCGCGCGCGCGCTCGCTCGCTCGGCTTTTTCCGGACGCTGTCTGGCGCGTTCGGCAGTCGGCTCCTGATTGCTGCAGCTGGCTCGTATGCGCGCTCGGCTGGCTTCACGGCGAAGCAGATCCGTTAGTTAGAATTTACAGCCGCCCCGGCTCGTTGTGAGCAGCCTTTTCTTCGTCCAATGCAGGCTATAAAGTGCGTGGTTGTGGGCGATGGGTGAGTACAGTTGACCTTTTTATTTATTCTCATTTTTTCCCGGGTAGATGAAATCGCGTTTCTCCGGGAGAAGGCAATTGTTGCGAAGGAGGGCAGCGACTGGAGGATTTCGAAGGCGGAGAGAGCCGCTCTGTCATTCATTCGTGTGGCCGCCGTCGCCGGGGCTGACACTGGGCATTTTTGCCGTGCGTTTGTTTGTTTATTTGTTTGTTTGTTTGTGGCGGTACTCGACTCGAGCCGCGGCTTCCTCTGCTACTGGTGTCGTCCTCGCTCCAGTATCTCCGGCTCTACTGGGTTAGAAAGGGGCGGGCGCGGTGGTGGGCACTCGACGATAAGAAAACCCGGGGGCTTTGCTTCGAGCAATTTGTTGACACTTAGCGCGAGACCGAACCTTGAGCGAAGAAACGCTCGGCGTTTTGTGGAGCGACAGGCGAAGGAGGAGAAGAAGAAAGCGCCGCCGGTTGTGGGGGGCGAGTGGCTGCTCGTTCCTATGATGTAATGTTTCACACCTACGGTACAATGCAACGTGGGGCGAGAGGCGGCGGCGAGGCGCGCCTCCTCCTCCTCTTGATTTTTCCCATGCGGTCACTATGTGTGTTGGGTTTGGAGATTTTACAAGTCATTCGACATGCGTTACACATGTCGCTGTCATATAATAATCCGACAGGTATCAAGTCCGGCGAGCGGTCTGTGCGACTGTCATACTGGGGAGGTGGCCGCGAAGAAGTGATGCTGCCGCTGACTGACTGACTGACGAACGGACTGACGCTGTGGGAAGTCCTTGTAGCCGCAACTGCCCAAAAAGCCGTGCCTTACACCTCACCTGCCGTTCACTCTCGACGACATTTCTTCATACAAATGTGCAGCGTACACTGCTTTTCAAATAGTAAACACGCAATAAAAGGGAAAAACGGAAGGATCCCAAAATGAAATTTACTGTTAAATACAGCCCGTTAATAAGTGGGTATAATGACACAAGTCGGGGATAAGAAACTCGCCCGCCCGCCCGCCGTGCCAACGTCACCGAACAAACACTTGTAAGGGGGGACGAAAATGCACGACATACGAGAACGGCAGCATTTAGAAATACCGGACAACTTTGTAGAAAACAGGCGCATTCAAAAGTCGGTACTGTATTGTCCGCATCATAGGCCCCCGGGCAAAATAGTGTGCTGGGGTCCCTGCTTTGATAGCAAAACAGAAACATACACAGGCATCGGGAAGATCATGGGCCCCCTAGCCAGTGCCCGTTGTGCCCATACGTTAAGACGGCCCTGGTAGCATTGGTGAGTACAAAGCACATTTTAAAAGAAACGCAATCTTAATCCAGCATTTCAGACGGGTGGAACCAGCCACTGTCATCATTACCTTGGGTTGTATTGTTAGCATGCGAGCGCTAAGCATTCATATTTGAAAGAACAACACTATTAATATAACTTTCTAATCGAGAGAAGACTATCCATCCATTTACCAACCCGCTGAATCCGAACACAGGGTCACAGGGGTCTGATGGAGCCAATCCCAGCCAACACAGGGCACAAGGCAGGGATCAAATCCTGGGCAGGGTGCCAACCCACCGCAGGAGAGAAGACTATTACATTCAGTATTCAGTGTTAGACTTTTAACATTTCTTTTTGTGTTGGTGAGTATTAAGCATGCTGTGTATTTAAAAGAAGCACAATATTAATACTGTATAATATTTCAGACAGGTGGAAACCATTATGTTCAATATTTGGTATTAGATATTCAGTATTATGTTAGCTTTTCTTGTTCTAAAAAAATAATTTAAAAAAACACATTTCAGACGAGTAAAAATGACTATGCTCAATACTGAGTATCGTTAGCGTATCATGTAGTATCGGTGAGCACTAAGCACATGTATTAATTGCTTTGCATTCCCAAGTTAAGTTACTTTAAGGGATGAGAGCTACAGGAATGCAGCGAGGGGGCTCGTGGGGTTGCCTGAAGGCCGAGTCTGATTTACGTTTTGAACCGACTTGCGATGAGTTTTAGACAGAAGGGAAGCCCCATGTAATGACTGCAGTTGCTGAGTTCTCGCCAGGCCTCAATGGCTGCAGCAGTCGCCACAAGTCACTCGACTCCACTCTCTGTGGCTAATTACAGGATTTTTTTCTTCTGCAGTTTCAGAGTTGCATGTGGTGTGACACTTGGGTGGACACCACATGCACGGCTGGACATGAGAGCTGTCGCTGTCACCTGTGATTGTTGAGAAGGTGGGCTCTAGCGAGTACCGTGTTTTGACTGGTGAATTGTCGGTACAGCGGACCCCCACTTTGCGCTGTGAGGCACAAGATTTTCACGGCAAGCAAGAGTTGTGGCACGTCTGCGGCGGACACGAGTGCAAGGAGCAGTTGTGAGGTTTTTTCTTTATTAAATAAGCAAATCTTGTTATAAAAGGATGCAGCTGGTTTAAAGTTGTCCATGAAAGGATGCCGTAAGATTTCCAAGATAACAAAGGCGCTTTGTCCTGACTCTTGCCTTTCTGGCTTAAAGTATGCAGACACTTCTCTAAGAAGCAGCTCTGTAGTCCATCTTTAAGGTTTAGATCCTCCTACTTTACCTTGAACTGCTTCTGGAAGCAACATCAGCACAAGAGCCGTGAGCTTCATGAAATGGCTGACAGCAGTTTAAGCCCTTTCTGCCTGAATGGGGCACAAAATGCCACAAACACAGAAGAAGGGAGACTCTCAGAGCCACAAAGTGGGCCCCCCGACTGCATATTAATGCTCATGGTCTTCGAATGGAATGTCCTCCGAGCTCGTACATAACTGGGACTACAGACACTTGGTCATGTAGTGTAAATACAGAAATAAAAATAGTGGAGTATGTGAGCCCCACTTCAGGGCAGGTTCCTGCCTTGCACCCTGTGCTGCCATGGTGGGCTGTGGCGTCACTTACTCATAAGTGGATCAGGCAGGTCTGAGAATGTTACTTAGAATTGCATGTTGTAAATTTAGTTCTCGAATGTAAGTGTGACATAGTTAGCCGTGAATATGAATGCTGTGCAATAAAGCGTACTGTGGTGGGGACTCCTCAGAATTCTCAACCTAAAGTCCGCGCTGCTCTTTATCTTCTGCTGTCCTAGTAACAGAAATGCTGCTCCCAGTCTCCAGTTCCTCCTGAGCAAGTCTTGGGTGCACCCTGCCCCACAGCAGTTAGTAATGTGGACGTCATGTCAGTTTCTAATTCTGTTAGGGAGCAGGTTGCTCTCCATAAAGGCAGACAGCATGGTGTAGTGGTTAAGGGTTTGGACTTCAGCCTCCATGAGGTCGCGGGTTCAAATCCCATTACAGACCCTGTGAGTAAGTCACTTCACCTCCTCGTGCCCCACTTCAAAAACCGAAAGAAGTGTAAAGCAGCCATATCTTACAATGTTGTAAATCTCGTTGGGTGGGCCGTCAGTGAAATGATGCGTAATAATCTTTTCTGGCTCCTCACAATCTGGAGCTGCACCTCGTGTACTTCATGGCTTTTTTGAATTGTTTGCCTCTGCACTTTTTCCCCCACAGATTAAACCTTGGCACCCTTTAGCACAACATACCTTTGCCCATTGGTGCCTCCGGTTTTATCCTTTTGGTCACCGCTCGCCATACTGGTACCAGTTTTTTGAGGTGGGTTTGCTCATATTTTTAGCAGTCTTGCACAGAAAAGAAATTTGCTCAAGTCTAGCGACTGTTGCTTTGTGCAGGCTACCCCTGGTTGGGGGGGAGGCCAGGCAAGTGGCTGCCATTGTTATTTAATTACATGTGAGGAGAGCTAATTGTGGCTTGTTTTCTGTCAATGTCACGCTGCTGCTGAAAATGAACGTTTCCACCCTGCACGTGCACTGCCTAGTGAGCACAAAGGATCAGAATTCTGTTGGCTTTATTAATTTGTCACTCGTAAACTCAGTTTGTTATCCATCCTGGAAATCTTTGGGGAAATATTGTTACAACCTGTTGGTGGTCCCCTTATTCATCCTAGTGGTCAACAATGACAGTCACACCACGTAGCTTCCAGTCTTTAGATCGACACGCCGTCACTCCTGTCACTCAGCGTGTCCGCACATAGGAAGATGGGGGGCTGCGAGCCGATTTCCAGTAGGAGTGAAAGTGAAGAGAACGCTTACATGATTCCCATTGTGTTTTATGGAGTGCAGTTAGTGGTGTAATACCCTGAACGGCCTCACTGCGCCTCCAACATGGTGATAACCTCCCATTAGCTCCTCAGACTAGCCGAGCTGCAGCCCGCGTGACGCTGATGCTCTTCATGTGCAGCTTTGCTTGGCTAAATGACTTGGTGTCTTAAACCTCTGCATTTCTGACAAACCGTCCGCGCACTTTCTGTCCTTTGTGGCGTAGTGTGCAGTAGGCGTCGGGCACTCGACGAGTGACTTGTAAACCCCACCGTCCAACACCGGCAGAGACGGCTGCCTTCTACTGTCCACTCAAGGTGGGCCTCCTGTTTGAATTTATATTTCATCTCATTGTTTATATGCTGTTCACACAAACCCCCGTGACTTAACACCACAAACGTGTCGCACGGTTAGTTCCACATTTACAGTGGGGATCTGCGAAATTGGTCCTGGAGGTCCATACTGGTTTTTGTTCTAACCTGACTGATAAATTAGAAAGCAGTTGGTGTGAATAATCGCTCTTGTTTAATTTGTACGGCTTGTTAACATGTCCGCACCTCCTTATATCGTAGATTTTTTTTTTCCTTTCCCAGGTTATCATCCTAATGATTTGTAGCCCGAAGCAGATGAGTACCATATATACTCGCGTATAAGTTCTCCAGCGGATAAGTCTGGACTTTTACTGTATAATTTCCAGTATTTTATAATGTCAGTCATATAAGTCGAATGCGGAAAACTCACACTTTTGGTCCAAGAGATTATGATATGCAGACTCCCTCCTGCCACGGAGGACACGGCCTTGTTTTCCATGTATTGTGTCTACGTGACCACACGGTGATACCCGAACTATTACGAAGTGACGTTTGCACTGACCCTCATACACCTTTATCGTAAGAGCATCCCTTATCTACGAAGGAGCGTTCGATCACAAGAAAATATGAGGCTGGTTTTAAATTAAGTCGTTGAGGTGGCGAAAGAAATTGGTAACTGCGCTGCTGCCACAAATTTCGATGCGTCGGAGAAACTAATGAGAGATTGGAAGAGGCAAGAAGATGTAAAAAAAAAAATTAAGTGTCATATTTTTGAACAGGCATAGAGTCGGGGTCTGATTTTTATGATCGATGTTTCGGGTTTCAAGACCCCGACTTATACGCGAGTACATACGGTGATTCTCAGCCCTTCACTTTTTTCACTTCCGTTTCCTGCCACATTTTTTTCTCATTTGTCGTTTGCATCTTACGGCAAATAAGGAGCCAAGAAAAAAATGAATTGAGCCGTTTAAGACTAAAATACACAATTATGGGTGGGAAATCCTAAAAAGGGAGACTGCTAGAATGAAGTGTAAAAAATGTTGCTTCAGTGTAAGTGGCTTCGTATTAACAGGTTGGGTTGGAACAAAAACCCGCTGCCACTACAGCCTTCCAGGACCGACTTTGTGGGCCCCTAGTTTTGTAGGGTCATTATGGTGACATCACGTCATTTCGTGTGCTAATGAACATGCAACATGGCACCATGATTACTGAGCAGAACTACCGTAGTGACTCCCCTCGGATCACACAGGGAGTCACTGGTGTTGATGGAGTCGGCGCCCTTCTGGATTACAGTCTTCAACACCTTAACCACTAGGGAGCCGCACTACCAACTGTAAAATGTTGCTTTCTTTTTGAAACTTGTGATGGTATTCATTTTGAGAAGTACAATATAAAATGAAGATTGATTGATGACAGGGGAGAAAGTAATTTCCCATGCAGTGTCGCCATTAAACATGTCTCCTAACGTATTGGCCGTTTATCAAAACCTTTACTAAGAGAACATTACAAGCGCCTGTCGTGTAACCAAATACAAACGACTGCCAGTGTGCTGTGACGTCACCCCTGCAGCGCCGTTCCCCTTGCTCCCTTGGGGACCACCTAACAGCCTTTCCTCCAATCCAGCTCACTAGTTCACACTCCTGGTCCGCTCTCTCTTTTCCAGACCATCTCTCTTGGTTTTACTTCCTTTTGTTTTACTTTGCCTCCTCTTTTTATACCTTTGTGGGTGCAGGTGCTTTGCTTGATGACCCGTGGAGTGTCAGTGAGGAGCAGCTGAGCCAATCACATCTACTGTATGCAACCCTGTGGGTGCCCAAACTGGAGCCACGCCAAAGGAGCACTGGCACCTATTGTACTGGGAGGTCTCCCTCAGCATCTCCCCTTTGACTGGGAATGAGAACAGGAACCATAAGGGACCATTCTTCATGCCAGTCCATCCATTATGTCTGTCGCAGCAGTTTGTAGCACTACAAACAAAGGGCAACAAAATAATCTTAACATCATTTAATATAATAAACCAGTGATGGCGCACTGCACGAATACACTTGACTTGAGCATTCCTAGTTTTCCTCCTCTTTCTCTGTAGGGGATGAGAATGGTGCCCATATGTATGCATCGCATGGCCGCTGCCAAGAGTTGATCCTACAATAAAATAAAAAGAGGAATAACCTTGGAGGTCAATCGTCACCCTGAAAGCAGATAGTAGACGTCACGTAGTACACGTGTACCAAATTTCAGGTCTATGGGTCAAACGGTTTGCGAGCTACCAGGTGATTTAAAGTCCTGGACAGACAAACGGACAGCCACGGTAGCGCATTATAGAAGAAGATAAACGTTGTGATCGTGCTGCACTTGTTTCTACAGAGTTCACCTCTGCACTTCTGTGGCTGTCGAGGCCTTAATCACATCCACACAATTCGTTTTCCTCTTAGGCTGCCATTCGAAGGGCCAGGGTGTCGAGAGTGTTCAGTCTCTTCTTGGTACGCCTTTGAGTGAAAGTCGTTTTTAACTCTTTCGAGGCTGGTGTTGACGTATAATGACGTACAGTAGTATCTTCAAGCCGCTGCCGGTCACTACACGAAAGTGTTTAGCACAACGATCAGCTAGGGAGCAACCGATCAGCTGACGCTGGTACATCGCGTTGGTTTTTGATCGCCAGATCAGTTGCATCAAAATCGGAGTGCGGTACTTCTGATTCTGATTCAGCAGTATAATACGCAAAACGTTGTCCACGGAGTATTTTGCTTTGCTCATTCGCTATGCTGTCTTATCAGATCCTCCTTTAGCTCTGGCAGCTGGTGGCTTCATGAAGACGGCTGAAAAAATATTCAGCCCTCAAAGAGTTGATCCATTTCAGTTTACTGAAAACCACACTCTGCCCCGGGCTCAGTGTGACGTGTAGAAAAGATGCAGTGCAACACACACCTCTCCCAAACTTCAGCGTACGCCATTGAGCAGTTCAAGAGGCGTTTTTAAAGGGGGGATAAATATCAGGGGCTTCACTTGACATTAAAGGTGGTTGTCATATCACTGGATATTTATACCAATGGTGGCACACAAAACAGGAAAAAAACAAAGCAACACTGAGGGCCCCCGACTAGACCCTGGGCCTGGGACAAATGGCCCCATTAAGCCCGCTGTCGGTGCCCCTCTGCTGGCATGCCCATTGCTTTAGTAGGTTGCTTTCATTTTTTTCTGGTAAAAGTGTCAGGGTCACGGCCTTTACAAACTGTGCATGTGAACTGCTCCGCGTGGTCCTACCATGACGTGTGGTACGCACACTGAACCCACACTGTTTTCTCATTCATTTTAAGCAGTCCTGTTCTTTACGTTAAAGCCTTACTCGCCAAACCGTTTGTGTGAAGGCATTTTAAAGATTGTAAAGTACGTAACGGCACAAGGCACACAGTAGGCCGCAATAGCAAACTGGACAGTACATCACTGAAGTCACTGCTCCCATTTCACTCCACCTATTCACAGAGACGCGTGGCGCTTTAATGACCAACGGGCGGTTCACATGGGGTCTGTCCTGTCCTGTCCGGTGATCACTCATTGAAATTGGGCGCTCGTTCAGGGGTCCTCTACATGTATGGAAAAATTTGGAGGTCATTTTTTTTTTTTTTTGCCTTGGTGGTTACTGCCTTTAGTTTTACTTTTTCTTGTGTTGCTCCGGACAAAATCCTTTCTTACTTTTTAAAGAGCCATACTCTGTTGTTTTTTTTTTTTTTTTTTTTTTTTTTTCTGAGGCCGTGTAATCCTGAGCAGGGTAGGAGCCAATCCCAGCAAGCATAGGGCACAAGGCAGGACGCCAGTCCATCACACACACACACACAAGTCAACTTGGCATCACTGATCCTCCGAACCAGCGTGTCTGCAGAATGTGGGGGGAAACCCACACAGACACAGGGAGGCCCCAGGATGTGAACCCTGGTCTCCTTCCTGCCCTTTTTGTCTTGCAGTAACTTAAAAACACATTCACCCGACAGTTGTTTTTAATAAAATCAGGACATGCGTGTTTACTTCCAGCTGTCGTTGGCCCCTCTGCCTCCAAGCTTGACTTCCAGTCTTCAGCAGTGGCGTCTGGACACCTACTCAGTGGGTGGGATGCGTCTGAACACTTGGCAGGACTGAGAAGCGAAGTAATTGCATCTTCTGAGTGTGTTCTTAACTAGACTTTCAGAGAGAGTGTGTGTGTGTTTGTCAAATGTCAAAGTGGGCCCCTTCATCATGTATGGCTCTCCTGTAACTGTGGTGGATTGAAGCAGTCGTGGATAATCAATTTAAAAATAGGCTAAAAATAGTCTGGGCAAAAATGTCGATAAAGTAAAAGATGAGTTTTTTATTTATTTATTTATTTATTTGGTCACAACTACCCTTCATGTGCCCGTCCTTAACCGTTTTAAACGTATTCAAGTTCTGCCCATTGAGATAGATGTGAAGAGTCAGGGCTGGGAATGTTCCTTTCTCTTCGATCCTGCCATCCTGGCCCTTCCAGTTCCTCCGTTTTGAATTTGCAGCTGAGATTTGTGCTTGGGGCATGTGGAGCCCCTTTCTCTCCCCCCCGGTATTCATTTGCTTGAGCTCTTTCTCATAAGTCTCTCCTCCACAAAGCTCCCCTCCAAGCTCTCCCAGTCGACCGTTCTCCATCTTCTGTGTTGTGCTAGCAAATCATCTTTCTAAATGCCAGTAATTGCTCTAAAGATCCTAATCGCCAGCACACACAGTTTAAATGTCTCCATAGACTGTACCCTATCCCCCAGAGGTGGCATTATGACCCGATCCCCTGTGTCCTGGGGGGTCGCAGTGGCTGCAGGTTTTCATTTCAAGCAGTTTCCTAATTGGCAGAGAGTCCCTGCAGATAATGAAATGACACTCTATGGCCCGTCGGTGCTTTCACTCCTCCAAGCCAAATTTGAATTGCGTTACCTTGTGGACGAAAACAGATGTGCACTTCAGGACCCTCTCCATTTCTCACTCTGTTATTTCTAAATGTCTTATTAACATGGATACTTCATGATGTTCATTCCCACATTGGCTGCAGAGCTGGTACTTTCTTTGATAATTGCTGTTTGTTATTAACGGTGGCTGGGAAAGAAAATGGGAAAAAATGAAAACGTAATGCAGCTGTTTAAAACTGAAATATGCAATTTAAGGGTTCTGCATGATATAGCAAGTGAGTTAACTAAAATAAGGCTCACAATGACACTGCTTTAGCAGAAAATACTAATTAAGAAAACCTGCAGCCACCGCAGTCCTCCAGGGCGCTGAGCAGAGATCTCCCCGTCCAGTGTCGTCTTTACCCTGGGAATGTCCTCCGGCTATGCAGGTGAATCCTTCCCCCCATTCCATTATCCTGTCCTGCACGTCCCATTGTTTTTCCCAGCAGAGCTTAGCTGCTTTTAGCCTCTCACTTGAAATCTCCTGGCCTTGACTCTACTGCAGTCTGGAAGTCTTCATTCTACCATTTTGAGCCCCCCTTGAACTTTCTACATGTCATACCAGGCTCTACTATCTCTGCTGTCCACAACTGGCTTTGTGCTGCTCACCTTGGTCTGCCAGATTGGCCGGGCACCCTGGTACCCTCCTGGAAGTCTGACCTCAGCTGATAGGTTCCTGTATAATACCAGGTTGGCCACCTCTCGGTCAGGTGGAATTGGAGTGAAGCCTCCCTTGCTTCACTCTGGCCGGGTGGCTCTCCCTAGGCCTGTTTGTGGGTCTGGACTTAGAGATTTTTTGGCACTTTTGAGTATTTTTGGGACTTTGAAATTTTTTCGAACCGACTTCGGCCTGGAAGTCCTGAGGGGCCGAGGCTGGGCCTCTCGTGCCTGGGGGAGAACCGCCGACCCTGGGCGCTGTTCACTTAGTAAAGAGCTGGTTGCCGGTTGCTCCACAAGTCCGTTCCTGCTGTCCACTTTCCTCATCTTTTCTTTCCTTACTTTGCCTGGCACCTCTGCCTGCGTGGGGTGTTTGTGTGTGTGTGCGCCAGTTTATCTGTTATTATTTTTATTGTGATTTGGTTGAGAAAGCCATTGTTTATCTGTTATTATTTTTATTGTGATTTGGTTGAGAAAGCCATTTTGAAATAAGGTGGGGTGGTCTTGGCATGATGAGTGGGGGTTTGTTCTTTTGTAGCCCAAATATCCGTTATTGATGGTTTCCTTTTACTGTACTTCTCATTTTATCAATAAAAATGTGATCACAAAAGAAAAGTTATGCCAGTTGGTATTGAGTCAGCGTTAAAGTAATGCATCTCCAAAGTGGAGTGCAGCTAATACTCTCCACGCCTCGGCCTGCTTCACAACACTAGTTTCATGCAGCTTTTGCCCAGCTGTCATTTTGCATTCCCCAAATCCCAGTCCTGTGGCAAATGCAATGTGATACAAGTAACGGGGGGTCTGGAAGTAGACCCTCTCTGTGACAAAGGCTGTGTAGGACAGGACCGTCACAAACGGACATCACACGAAGAAGTGACAGCAGCTGATTGGATGGATTTCTGAAAGGGTGATGGGCATTCACAGCCCAGGCTTCTGGATTCCCCCCAAAGCAAAAATGAGACCCTTCACTTTGCTGCCTGTGTGTTGTGAGTTTTCTCACCCTTGGATCATGGCAACAGCAAAAGCAGTAAAGTAAGAAGATTAACTGCTGTGTTTCCTGTGACTTCACATGAAAATGAGTTGAAAAGAAAGTAAAACAGAATCCTGTGCTTATACAGATGTGCGTAAATACAGGAAGTCCTGACATAAAAAAACATAATTGGAAAAACATGCAGAATTTGAGACTGCATACAATATATCTTAGAAAAGTAGATGGGGTGGGTGGAGAAGAGTGTCAGGAGTGATTTGTGACAGACGGATATCAGCCAGAGTGAAAGGGAAGGTCTACAGGACGGTGGTGAGACCAGCTGTGTTATATGGGCTGGAGACGGTGGCACAGGAGACGGAGCTGGAGGTGGCAGGTAGAGGAGAGATGCTGGGGATATTGGGAGCAGGGTGCTAAGGATAGAGCTGCCAGGGAAGAGGAGAAGAGGAAGGCCTAAGCGAAGGTTCATGGATGTGGTGAGAGAGGGCATGCAGGAGGTGGGGGGTGACAGAACAAGATGCAGAGGACAGAAAGATATGGAAGAAGATGATCCGCTGTGGCAACCCCTAATGGAAGCAGCCGAAAGAAGAAGAAGAAGAATGTCACAACATCTCTAGTGACACTAATTTAGGTTATTTGTTAAACACTTTTGTCCAAAGGGACTTACAAAATTGCAGTAGTACAGAAGGTTAGTTTCCTTCTTTGATCGTTTGGCGCCCTGGTAAGTGAAGTGACCCCCTTAAGGTCACATTATGAACTTGCAGGAAAAAGTGCAGCAGCAACCTTGTGCTTTAAAGTGCCTTGGTAAGCCCAAGGTTACATATCTGATCATTTGATCTTTTTTCAGTTACTGTTAACACACGTGGCATACAAAAAGCACTGACATAAAGCAATAAAGTGTAAAATATTGTAAAATAACACAGAACAAAAACCATTTCTTACAATTTGTATATAATCTTTGTCAAACCACCCTAATAATTGGAGTGTGACATCCTACAAATGGAATATGGGTTTAGTCTTAGGGCTAAGTCAGTGGAGCTAAGCCCATGTTGTAGCACAAGGCGCTTTGAATTGAAGTTCCGGTTATTTTTTCAATACTTTTAAACTTTATTTTCTTCTTTCTCTTTTCCAGCGCTGTGGGTAAAACCTGCCTACTCATCAGTTATACCACCAATGCCTTCCCTGGTGAATACATCCCCACCGTGTGAGTATGGTGAAGTCGGGCTTGCTTGGTTTATTCTTTATGACCCGGCGTGCTCATCTAATGCTCGTCAGTCTAGCAGCACCTCTCCATTCTACTGCTTTTCTGCTCAGCGCTGCCTAATAGTCACTGAAACTGCATTGGTGTCCTTTCAAAGCAGCGAGCACCAGTAGGTCACCTCTTTCATCCAGCCTTTATGAGGTGGAACCCCAAAAGCAGACATTTTTGGTATTGTATGTTTTTCTTTCCTATAGTTGCCACCTGCGTTATGATAAACCACAAGGCCCACAATGCAAACGGCCATTAAAACTAACCAGTCATTTTATTCCAATTGTGTTATCGACTAGCAGTGATCAAAAAGTTGTGAGGTTAAACCCAAATGGTGTCTTCTTATGTTCTAACGTGTTCTACTGTGCTGATTTTCAAGTGGCCAAAGATTAGCTCCTGTGTACTAAAATATGAGAGTTATAAAATCGTAGCATAGTGTAGGTTTCTTATTAAAACATGAATGGCAAAAAACTCTAAACTCACGTATGGTGGTAACATTGCTCTCTACAGTTAAAAATTCTGTGTTCCTTTCAGAGACGGGTTCTCACTTATTTAATGAATACCAGGATCGGTCCCTTCATATGCCACACTCCAAAAAAGTTGGGCTGGCATTACAACAGGATGGATGCCGTTCTTGGATGAGCCGAGGTGTGGCCGGCCTTTGGCAATGGCTGCAGAGGCGACTGATGACACCTTGGAGTGAATCGTCAACAAGGCCTGAGACTCTGTAGATTAGTTGCGGGTCTTTTGTATGCATTTGGTTAGCAAAATCCTTGCCACATTCATTGGCCTGAATATTCACATCTGATATGAAGCAAAACCCCATCCAGTTCTCCAAGAAGAATCTCAAGCCAGTGAAGTCCTGCCACAATGAAAAGAGCTGCATTTGTTCTTGACACCAACGTAAATTTAGGGTTTTATTTTTGCAGTTTAGATAGATAGATACAAGGGGACATTCCCATACTCCAGCAGCAGCATACTGATAAAGAACAATATTAAATTAAAGAGTGATAACAATGCAGGTATAATAGACAATAACTTTGTAAAATGTTAACGTTTACCCCCCGGTGGAATTGAAGAGTCGCATAGTGTGGGGTCTCCTCAGTCAGTCAGTGGAGCAGGATGGTGACAGCAGTCTGTCGCTGAAGCTGCTCCTCTGTCTGGAGATGATCCTGTTCAGTGGATTCTCCATGATTGACAGGAGCTTGCTCAGCGCCCATCGCTAAATTTAGTTTTTTCTAAAATTAGTCTATTTGAGTTACCTCACAATTTTCTCGTGGAATGGAAAGTTTAACAAGTTAGATCTTGCATAGTTCATCGTAATCAAATGTCAGAGTTTGCATTTGAGCTTCATAGCAATGAGACCCAAATTGTTGAGAGATATTCAGATGATTGTGGTTCAACAAACCATTTTTGTGAAAAATAAATGTTATCAAAATCATGGCTAATAAGAAAAAGTGAAATATTCTGTTGTGTGATCCTCACTGATTTTGCATTCTTATTTCAGGCACCCAGTCTCTGGTCCAAAGAGCAATTGAAACAATGGAAGCACAACGATTCTCCCAAAATCAAAGAACTCGATAGTTGTAGCCAGTGCTAGCATGATAACATGTAACGTTTTATGACATCGAAGGGATAATTCATATTGATTACATGGCATTTGTGGCAGCCAATCAGGAAGAAGCAGGGAGGGAAATTATCACAAAATGTCCCCAGCTCACACTGCTTCAGCTGCAAAGGCTGATGTGCAAAACTGTGGATTTGAGGAGATGCCACATCCAGAGTATACCCCAGACCTGGGTGCTTGGGACTGTGCCCCAGTGGGACAGGTTATGCCAGCGTGTGGAGACATCAAGTCGGTTACAGAAGAGTGATTACACAAGCAAGACAAAACATTTTGAGTGGCACAGACCAGCTGTGTGAAAGTTACTACCAGTGTATTAGTAATCCTAGAGATTGAGGAAAATAAAAAATGTTGTACTGGCGTTTAGATGATCAAGCTCAAGAGCTTTTTGATCACCCCTCATGTTCTAAAGTGTTCATGAAAAGCGTTTCTTATTGGTAATGTCGTGCATTCTGTAAGTCATCATGAGTGGGTATTGCAGTCTGCTGCATTGTAGCGCTCTACTTTAATGTCTTTCTGGAGCTCTGATGTGAAAAGTCCAGACGTACCTGGTCATTGGCACACAGCGCAACTAGCCATAGAGTGGAATGTTCATGGTAATGAAAGGCGGGCTACACTGGCCTTTTATACAAGAATTCATTTTTCACTCTCTAAAAAATGCTGACGCTGACATGTGCCCCCACATTTGTGAAGGGTGATGCCAACCTTCAGTCTTCAATTTGGAGCTTGTGTTGCTTCTAACAAAAGATGCATTTCATCTCTCGTGCACTGTGATTGCTCCACAGTCTTGTTGTGCGTCTACAGTAGTTTGTTTTTTCTAATCTTGTCGCCCTCAGATCGATGCTGTTTATAAACTTTTCTGGTTCCCTTTGCTACTTTTTACAGCAGGTGCAATAACAATGTACTTCACAAAGCACAAAAGACTACTGAGCCTGTGTGCCAACCTCACATTCTTGCACTGGCTATGTATTACTGGAGCCCTTATTTAATTATTTCTTTTACCATCCAGCTATTTTCTTCAAATTTTACTAGCTGTTCATTACTGTGTGTGATGTTCAGTAATTTCATCCATTTAATAAAATCCTAACAAAGAGCCATGCCATTAAGAACGGGGACTGTAATAGGAAATGGAGAGCTTCTGGCCTGCCTCCACCTTTTTCTCCTTGATTGTCTTTCTCTTACGATGATCAGATACTGCATGTTGGCCATTGCAGAGCTGTTTACACGTCAGAGGCCCAGAGTGCAATGCATTCTTGAGAGATGCAGCTTAGAAACGTACCCCATTGTTTCTCATTACAGAGTGGAAGAACAAATTGGTGTTTGATACAAGCCAGGGGTGATTTCTGATTAATCACTATACCAACCTCTCATTTTGTTTTACCAATTTTTGCTAAGCAGATAATCACAAGGTACTTTAAAGTGCTTTGTAGCCTTGTGTATAATGAAAGAGCAAGTATACTGCACTAGACAGTCATCTGTTAGCACACTTGAGTTTTCTGTAAGCCACTTTCTGAAGGCCTGTGCTTACTTTTCTCGTCCAGCTTTGACAACTACTCTGCTAATGTGATGGTAGATGGGAAGCCTGTAAACCTGGGATTGTGGGATACTGCTGGCCAAGAGGATTACGACCGACTCAGACCTCTTTCTTATCCACAGACGGTAGGTCATTTATTTATTTTTTTTAATCATCCTGTCTTTTTATAGTGCCTGTCCATAGTGAGCTCTGTGGTGAAGAACTCCATACAATATTGTGTCTGATTATTTTAGGAATTGAGTAATCAAGTTTCTCATCATTTGTACACATCTTATTCATCCAAGGTTATTTTTAAATAAACTCCAGCTAACCCTTTAAACTTGATTTGGTACATGTTATTGAAATCATAGTTGGTTTAAGGAATGGGAAAGTCATACTCGCTAGTACTTTAACACAAGAGACAGTCCTTATTTTCCAGCTACATTTTCCAATGCTTGGATAATTTTCTCTAAATGGAATTTTTGGGTAGAGCTAATTTTGATTAAATAAAGATTTCATAATAAACACATGGCATTTAAATAACTGCAGTAAAACATTAACAAGTTTCAAGTAGCACTGCATTCATACTTTTCAACCTTCCCACCACTTACTTGGGGCCTTACTAGGAGCTCTGTTTGTAACAACAGAATACAATGCAATAGCAACTTATTTTTGTATAGCACTATTCACAGAGTGCAGGTGCAAGTATAGATTATACTAAATACTTAATACAGCATTAGTACATATAAACATAGATTTGTTAAAAAAAAATACAGAAAACAAAGCGGAAAACATTATCTGTCTGCAACTTAACTACTAAACTATGGCCAGTTGACAACAGAGGAGATGAAAATTGTTAACCACGCCAGTTAGTCAGGTCATACTTTTGATGCAGTTATTCTAACACAAACCACCTTGTAGAAACATCTATTTGGATCAGGCACATCTACTTACACAAGCTAGAGAAATTTAGAGTTAAGGCGAAAAGTCATCCTTCAAAGTAAACCATTCTGAACACAGAGAGAGCACACAAAGATTCAGCTGCAGCCTGCAATCAAAAAGCTCTTCAGAGGCCATGAGAAAATGGCTCTTCTCACTGTGCCACTGACCTGTCATCAGTACATGGCTGCCGTTGATCCTTGTCTTCTCTGTGAGAAAAAACCCCTTTGACTTAATTGCGTCTTTCCTCAGTTGTTGTCTTCAGTTGTAGCTTATCTGTAAATTATACTTTTTTAATTATTTTTTTTCTTTTCTGAACGATTTGACAAATTATTGAAGGAGGATTTTCTACATGACTTTCCTGCATTAATCCTTTTCAACACCCCAGGTCTTTTCATTTATCCATACGGACAATTGACAGAAAAGTTTTCTTGCCCGTGAGCCCAGGCAGGGCCTATTTTAAGTGGGTCAGTTTGGGGGTGGGGGAAGCAGGCGGCTATTGAAAATCACTAGCGACCTCAATCACTGACAAAAGGAAACTGGGCCACTGCTTCCTGAGAGAATACACAAAAAGGTTTGCTATCAGATATGCTTTAATTAATATAGAGCCTTTCATCTCCAATGCAATTACAAACTGCTTTGACAAAACTCCTCCAACAGATTTACCTAAAAAGCATGTTTTTGTGTGTAGGGGTGTCTATATATTTATATAAAATATATGGTGTTATCCTTTCCGTAAGAAACATTAAATAGCTTGTACAGTCCAGGTGTTAATTACTAATGTGAGTATGTGAATAATATGTGTGTGTATACAGGGGTGGGCTGAAGTAGATTTACAGTTGTGAGTACACAAATAACAGAGTTTGTTGTTGTATTATTTATTTATTAATTATTGCATTTATTTGTATTATTTGTCTTATTTGTCATCGTTATCTTAAAGCTATTGAGTTAATAAAGCTATTGTAATAATCACAACCTGCATGTCTTTTTCCATGCAAAGAACTGTAAACCTATTTTGGCCCATCCTTCTATATATGTGTGTGTAGGTGTACATATATATTATATTATATATATATACATACATATACACACACAGGTCCAGTTCTAGAGGCGAAGCCGCCATCATGCCATTTAATTTCAGCCACACCCTCACCGTATCATACCTTCACTCATTTTCTAAACCAGTGTATTTAAAATTAAAAAATTTTTGCAACTTGCTTAATGTCAAAAAAAATTTAAGTAAATTTCTTTGTAGGTAGAAGAAAACTTGACTTACACATTTAACGAATCGGTGACAAGTTTAATGAATTCATCAGTAAAATTCCGATTAACACTACACAAACTTTTGATTGATGTGCTGCGTACTTGAGCTGCCACAATTCATGTGTTGTGACTTGCCCGTTTTTCTTTGAAGCAAGTTATCGACATTTGATGGGAAAAGACAAGCCCCACACCAAGCCTGCATTTTGTTGAGGGTGCCCGCAGCTGCCCTCTATGTTCAGCTGTCTTCGTGCATGAACTGTTTGCATGACTGGCAGAACCAGGCCTCTATATATATATATATATATATATATATATCATGTATATACTGTATGTGTGTATGTATGTGTGTGTGTGTGTGTGTATAGGTTGGTAAAGAGTGTTATATGTACTGTAAAAAATGTGAACAATAATTTGAAATGTACATACAAATAGGCTATGAAAAGTCAATAAGGTAACACTTTCTTATTCGCAGCAACATTCACATTCCACCTAGTGATCCATTTTCTTAACCTGCTTATGGAGGGAAGGGTGGAAGGGCAGCCGGAACCTATCCCAGCATTCATCAGGTGCAAAGCAGGAATAACCACAACCCCAGTCCACATGAGCCATTTTAACAACGCTTATTTCTTTATTTATTTATTTTCACACTCTGGCTATAGTGAGAACCTGTTGATTTCTTAAATGTATGGATGTTGCAGTGGAGCGTCCTTATGGGACCTAATCTTAAATCCAAGGGCTGGTGTGTAACAGAATCGGGCCTCCTTCTCTATTCTTCCTCTGACAATACACTGTGAACAGAGCTTTATGTTGCAGATCTTCATTGTCATTTTGGGGAATAAAAACACCTTCCTCCAGTTATTGGTTTAAATGCACAAACAGGCGAACAAGGCCTGTAAATAGCTAAGAGGTTCCATTGCGTGTTGAAAGTATCTGCTGGTATTCTGAGCGAGTACCTGCCGTCACTATGACCTTCTAGGACTATGCAGGCCTCCTCCTGCTCTCTTGGTTCTCTTTAGTCCTCCCACTTCTTGTTTTCAAGAGTCTCTTTGAAGCGCCGCTGGCAGTTTAATGTTTTTGGTAATTAACAGGTCTGAGCTAAAACATGGCCAGCTTTGTGTCAGAGTATACAGAACACCCTTCTTTTATTCTTAAAGGTCTTACTTTCTTAAAATGTTTTGATTTCAAATTTCTCATGATGGGCACGTTTACAACTGATGCACCAGTGAATGTAACTTAACAACACCTGTGAAATTTTGGCCTCTTTTCACTATGCAGTTTTTAGTCATTAATGTTAATAACAAACATGTGCTCAACAAGATGGTATTCATGCGAAACACTCTGATGGCCAATTGGCGAGTCTGTTTTAAAGCCTTTTATTTGTTTGTGAAATGTGGCTAAATTGTAAGAGTAAACTGGAGCAGTGTAAGAAATCAACAAATGTTAATTATAAAATTATTACCATTTCAATTATAAATACGAAGAAATTCAGATTTCTTTGCACATTCAAAAATGAATATTATGCATAGAAGAAAGACAGCCTGAATAATAACAAGTTTTTATACTATTATGCTAAATGTATGCTATTTTCCATCCTCAATACATTTCTGTATTTGTTTGTTTTAGGATGTGTTCTTGATATGCTTTTCCCTAGTAAGCCCAGCTTCCTTTGAAAATGTCAGAGCAAAGGTTAGTATTCTTTGTTTTTCATAATGGTGTTTAATTCTTTTACTCTGCTGTCATGTTGGGTCAAATATTTTATATATGAAACTGTCAGCTGAGGTTTAGAAATCAGTGACTTAGTTTGTGATATACTGCCCTGTAAACACATTTCATTGACGAATGCCTTGAATTGGGGCATAAATAACAACAGTCTAACTCTAAAAGATCACTTTTTTGACAGTTATTAGCTAAAACGTGTGACTGATTTTGTAAAAGTGCAACATCTCTGGTGATATTAATTTAGGTTATTTATTAAACACTTTTGTCCAAAGGGACTTACAAATCGCAGTAGTACAGAAGGTTTGTTTCCTTCTTTGATCGTTTGGAGCCCTGGTAAGTGAAGTGACCCCATTAAGGCCACATTATGAACTACAGTAGCAGGAAAAAGTGTAGCGGCAACCTTGTGCTTTAAAGTGCCTTAGTAAGCCCAAGGTTTACATATCTGAACATCTGAACTATTTTCAGTTACTGTTAACACATGTGGCATACATAAAGCAATAAAATGTAAAATATTGTAAAATAACACAGAACAAAAAACATTTCTTACAATTTGTATATAAGTTTTGTCAAACTTCCCTAATAGTTGGAGTGTGACATCCTACAAATGGAATATGGGTTTAGTCTTAGGGCTAAGTTCTAGGATCTAAGCCTACTGTAACTCTCATATTTGCCACTTTTTTAAATAAACAGAATGCTTAGCCAAGGACTTGATTTATGAATTTATCAATATAGGTTTATGTTTAGATTTATGATGCTAAATCTAACAAACTGATGAGTTATGATGAATTACATAAAATGTCTACCCCTGAATTATTCCAGAAATATGAAAGACCACCAGTTCTGCTTTCTTTTGATTGAAAAGCCCCATGGATTCATCTTTAAGTATCATATACTGTATAAAACATGATTATGCTGAAGTACTACCCTTACCTTCAACCCAAACTTCTGATGCACCTTATAGTCATGGAGGTCTCACTAAATACATGAATGCTGCTGTTAAAAAGCAAAATGATAAAAAGGTTATTCACAGTGGTAATGCCAGTGCTGTGCTATAAAAAAGGCTTTACAAATACATACGGCAGGGGTGGGCAAAGTCATTCCTGGAGGGCCGCAGTGGCTGCGGGTTTTTGTTCCAACCCAGTTGCTTAATAAGAAATCAATCCTTGCCAATAATTACATTTCATGGCTTATTAGTGCTTTAACTCTGCTATGTCAAGTCATTCTCATATCCTAGATTTTTTTTCCATTCTAAGGATATCATCCAAATACTTTGAAGTGTAAAACGGATGGGTAATTCTCAATCCTTCACTTTTTTCTCTTCTCTTTCCTTCCAAGTATTTAATTAAACCAAATAGTGTACGATAAATACACACAGGTGTAAATGGAAACAAGCAAAATGGATAACTGCTGGTTTCTTTTGTCATTTGCATCTTATTGCTAATAAGGAGCAATTAAAAACCGAGAGTGCAGCTGTTTAAGACTTAAATAAGCAATAAGGGCTCAAAATCTTAACGAGGGAGATAACTAAAATGAAGCAGAAGTGTTTCTAGAGCAATAAGTGCTTCTTATTAAGCAATTGGGTTGGAACAAAAACCTGCAGCCACTGCGGCCCTCCAGGAATGACTTTGCCCACCCCAACATACGGTGATACTTCAGGTACGGCAACAATGCCTCTTATTCATACAATGGTATGCACCAAGACCTTGAGAAAGGCGTCTTTTGTTCTTACTAATGTTTACAAGGCACTAGCAAAGTAGTCATTCACTTCTGTGCAGAGTGGCAGATTGATAATAAATAATATAATTGATTGACAATAACTGATGATAAAAATTGTCAGTATGAAAAATGACCAGATCTTCTACTCAAATATGCAATGTGAAGAGGAACACGTCTCGGTTAAGACACCACAGACTATTCCAAAGTGAAGTTATTTTACTAGGCCATATTGCAGAGATGAATAATCTCCAAACTGGTACTTTGTAAGTGTTGTTATGACCAAGGGAAGTGATTGTTACTGTCTTATTACGTAATAGTAAGTGAGTAACGGATGCAGTACCTAAAGTAAAGTGTTACAGTACATACAATGTCATCGCTTTCCCATTGAAATCAATATAAATAAAACCAACAGCATTTGTTGACTCCAGTCTACTTTTGAACCTTCTCCCACAATGCAAAAGGATTGCAAAAAAAGTGCCACTCATGTTCATAAAAGTAAAGATCAAGTAAAATATCACAAAAGCTTAGACTAGCCGTAGTATTTTGTACATTTATAAGCTTGACTAACTGGAATGGTTTGAACGCTTATTTTTGTCTAAAAATGACTTTGCAGTTTAACAAAATGTAACATAATGCCAAATGTCTGTACACTGTGTTGTGAAGGATGCTGTTTATAACTTTTTGTAAGAAGATATAGCAGTGGTTCTGAAGTTTGATTTGGGCGTTTGTTTATTTTATATTGTTTTTTTTTTTCCTTAATTGCAGTGGTATCCAGAGGTGCGGCATCATTGTCCAAATACGCCCATCATATTAGTAGGGACAAAGCTGGATTTGCGGGATGATAAAGATACCATTGAGCGTCTCCGTGATAAGAAATTGGCACCCATCACTTATCCACAAGGACTTGCCATGGCTAGAGAGATTGGTAATGTTATAACTAATGTTGTCTTATTTTAATTTCTTATTTTGTCTTTTATTTTTCTTTTCTTCATTATGTAAAGCACTTTGAGCTACTTTTTGTATGAAAATGTGCTATATAAATAATTGTTGTTGTTGTAAGAAGAGAGATGAGAAACTCTAGTACACTGTGCAGGATTTGGTGTTCTGGGACTTTCTGTGGATTTAATGTCACACTTACCGTACATTCTCCTGTCATTACATACAGTGCTCATGGGATTATTCCTTTTTTTCCCTTTATTCCATTTGTAAAGTGTCAGACAGCTATAACCTATCCTCTTGGGAATTAGCTCTTGATGAAGTGCATTTTTGTTGTAGAGTACATACTCATGCGCAAGATCAATTTAGAGTCAACATTTGGCTTAAAACTCCTGCTTTTAGGATTTGAGAGGAAACTGGAATATCTGGAGAAAACCCATAGACTCTTGGGAGATCGTGTAAACTCTAAACAGGTCAGACTAGCCTGGGATTCTAACCCACGTCCTTAAACCATTGTACCAATAAGCATCCATTTTTTTTTTTTTATAATCCACGTATATATATTTTTTTTTTTTCCAAAATCTTTGAGAAGATATGCAAAGATATTTTGTATATCTCTATTAATAAAAAAAAAATCTTGCGACAAGTCATGATCTTTTGAAGACGGACAGAGAGACACTTTCACGCCCTGCAAGACGGACAAGTCACATCATACTTACAATCTTCAGAAGCAAGTCCCGTGATGCACATGCAGAGCAGGTTGGAGAGAATGGAAATAAGAAAATTCAAAACTCTCAAAAAAAGGAGAGTAAAAATCGAATTAGCGCAAACAAACAGAAAATATTTGTATACTCCGTGAAATAACAGAACAGTGTGTTTGTTGAGCAAAGCCAGCAGGGGATGATGCACCCTAGTCATCCAGAGACAAACTTTCAAACCTTTACAGAGGTCTGAATAAAAAGCACCTCATATTTTCTACCACAGTGAGCAAACTCTGAATTTTTCTTGTGGATGCTGCACATTGTGTCTGTTTCTCCATAAACTAGGGCTGTTCATATATAAACAGGAATTTATGAGCTGTGCTTTATTTATTGAATACGATGAAACGACCTACATTATTTTTCTATGTAGTCTCCTGCCACAGCGATACACTTGTTCCAGCGCTCAGGAAGCTCCTAAATCCTAGAAGAGTAGAAGTCTCTCGACTGCATGTTGACCCATTCTTGCACAGCGTCAGTAACTTGACTTGAATTTCTTCCCTCCTAAAAATTCCTTAAGTGGACCAAAGAGGTGACAGTCCCTCTCTGAATGACTTGCACCAATCAGACCCTCTAGACTGAGAGAGACACTCGTCCTCAAACTGTTTAAGTCTCAAATAAATCTGAGATGGAATGACTCCTTCATTTGTCAAAGATTAATAATAATGCGCTGCGCACCACTACTGTGTACCTCCTGCTCCGACATGTTGATTACAACGGACAGGAAGGGGGAAAGAGCAGCTAACACTACTAATGACAAGTTCATATATGCGTGTGCTTGTCCAATGAGTCAGGTCTTCCTTACACTCTTTATAAGAACAGAGCATGAAAACTCCTGTTTCTAATTGAACGCCCCTCGTATTTTAAACTGGTGACTTTAAATTGATCTCACGTTTGAGTATGTACTCTACAACAAAATGCACCTCATCAAGAGCTAATCCCTGAGAGGATAGGTTACAGCTGTGTGAATAATTATAAATGGGATAACAAATTAAAAAAAAACGATTAATGTTTGGAGTGGGGAAAAAAAAGAGTAATCCCATGAGCATGGTATGTAACAACAGGAGAATGTACAGTAAGTGTGATATAACAGTAGTTTAACTATATGGAAGGTGTAGATGGATGGGTGGATTTTTTTTTTAATTCATTTAAATATAACGCTCTCAAACCTGTTTAATCAAACTCCAGGGTTATACAGGGCGGAAGTCCTGGCAATCCTTGGCACAAGGTAGTAGTATCTTGTACCTTTTTTAGGGCTTATTCAGTCACACACGTACAGTGAATTCATTAAGAATCAACATTCTTTAAAGGAAAAATCCAATGCAGGCTTGGGGAGAATGTGTACCCTAACCCTAGCTAATGACCAAGTAGCACTCAGAGTGCAGCCCAAAACAATGGATTTTTCTAACCGCTGTGTCACCATGCCACTCTTTACAGTATTTATTTATTTATAACAAACGTATAAAGTATTAAAGTATTAAAATATAATTTGAAATCTAAAATTATTTAGTGTTCCCTTCCTGCACTAAAACTAAATGATTTACTGTTGCCTTATTCAGTCCGCATATTTAAATTTTGCCACTAGGGGGCAACTCATGAATATCCATCCATCCATCCATCTATTGACTTATTTACATTAGCAATAATGAGAGAAGTGAGAGCCACATTAGAACATGTAAAACTAAAAAGGAATTGTTTAAAACTGAATTGGATTCATTTAGTACTAACAGATTAGGGTTAGGGTGAGATATTTACAAGAACAAAATATTTGTGTTCACAGAGTCCACTTACCATTTTGAATACAGTATTTGATTATCGTGAGAATGAATGAAGAGGATAAATTAACCATCCTTCATCCACAGTTTTAGCTTGAAACACTCATTGTTAAGATCATATTTGGGAAGATCAATTGGTGGATAAAGAACTACAAAGTGCCCTGGAGGCTTCAGAGTAGATTTCCACTGTTTGGGGTACACCCAAGCCTGAATTACCTTGCCCTCATTTCTGCCAGTTCAGGGAGTGTAGCTCAAGCAGAGTCCTATAAGGCTAATTTTTGGAGGGTTTAATAATTGAATGTTTAATCATAATTGGTCATGATTTACAACCTGTCAACAAGTTGAAACAGTATGGAAAATGCTTTACAAAAATGAAAAGGAGTGTTCTGTAAATTGTCTTTTGGCTGAAAACCGTACAAAGACCAGGCATTTCATGTCTTACCTAATCAGCTGCATTGTTTCTTGAAGATAAATGTTTATTCTGAAATTGATCCCTGCAACACATTCCCAAATGGTTGAGGCCGGTTAGTTTAGGACTAATAACGATGTGACAAGGCCTAAGTCCTACAAGAGCAAGAAGGAGTCGAGACTTTCCAATTTGACAACAGATGTATCAGTGAACTCCAGCACTTTGGGAACAATGTTCACAAAGACAGATCAGTAGGCGTTTGGGTATTTCACCCTCAACACTACACAAAATAATTAAGATTCAGGGAATCATGGAGGTCAAAGAGCAAGGCCAAAAACCACTTCTAATGTCACATGATTTCCAATTCCTCAGACATCACTGTCTTAAAAACCATCAAATGTCTACAGTGGATATCATGAGGTGGGCTTGGGAATACTTTGGTAAACCTTTTTCAGTTGACACCATTTATTACTGCATCTATGGTTGCTAGTTAAGGCTGAACAGGTCCTCCATCAACTCTGTCCAGAAGAGCCACCGACTCCTCTGGGCTGGGTCTCATCTGAGATGGAAAGGAGCTCAGTGGTTTAGTGGTCCAACAAGCCAGTTTTTTCAAATAGTTTTTGTCTCTCTATTATAAAAGGAAATTTTGAGACAAAACTACTATCAAAAGATTTTTCCAAGTCCCGCCCTCCTCTCCACCATTTCTGGTTCATGCCTGCGGTCCTCTCACCTCTCATCCATGTGAATGCTTTTGTCAGACACACTTCCTGCTCTCTCAGCTCTTATAAATTTTTACGCTTTCCTCACTTTAAGTTCCCGAAAAAAGAAGACTTCTTATGTCCAAATCTTATTGAAGAATTTCATCCCGAAGGGTTATCAACAGAAGAAATGAGTACACGGGCAATCCTAGCACAGAGAAACGATGAAGTCAAAAGAATTAACATGAAAATTGTTGATTGGTTAAAAGTGTATCAATAGACTCTGCTGAAACAGTTGGTGGTGATGGTGCGGAAGATGAAGACATCAACTTACAATATCACGAAGAATATCTACAACCGTTAACACCGTCTGGTCTTCCACCAGCCAAATTATTATGGACAGAAGGATACATCGTAATGTTACTGCGTAATTTATGTTTGAGTGATGGGCTATGCAATAGGACAAGATGAGTTGTATTCAAAATTGGTCAAACAATTCTGACATGTAAAATTTTAACAGGCGACAAGAAAGGTAACGTAGTACATCTTCAGGGGATAACATTAAACACAAAAGGAGATCTTGATATGCCATTCGTATTAAAACATTTACAGTTTCCTGTTAGAATATGGTTTTGCTATGAAAATTAACAAATCACAGGGACAAACATTTAAAAAAGTGGGTTCATTTATTATAGAGAAAGAAACGATATTCACTCACAGGCAGTTATACGTTGTGTTGTCACGATGGAACTCCAAACACGGAATCAAAATTCAATGCGATATTGACAAAAAGTTAATTCCAAATATTGTTTTTACTGAAGTTTTACAGTAAAAGTGTAAGTTTAAAAAGTATTTGCGTGTTGATTTCAAATCCAAACCAAATGAAAACATATAACGTAACGAATACCTGTAGAGCAACATGAAACATCATTTTCTTTCAATTTATTACGTTTTACTATTTTTTAATATGGTTAATTACTCGCTGTAATGTAAAATAGTTAGGTCTATTATACAAATGTAACAATTCCCATGAAAATAACAATCTGTTTAAATTGTACAACCGCATGCCCATACGCAAGCGGCAGATCCCGCCCTGGGGTTGGTGAGTGGAGCAAGCAGGGGGCAGAACCCCCTAGTAACAAAAATAAAGGACCATCTCAGCTGTTATCAGCAGCATCCGGTCCAAACTCCAGTAACTGTCATGCTGTGGCGGTGCTTACCTAACCATCTAGATGCCATCTTTTCCTAGGATAGCCCTGTGTTTTTGTAGCCTAGATTACAAGTGCAGGACTCCATAAGCAAACAATTGGAGTCCATGATTGTCCTGACCTGCATGGCGCATTATGAAGCACAAAATATGTCAATGAAGACCCCAATGCAATTGAAGACCTACATAATGGATGAATAGGAAAAGATTCTGCCTACTAAACTTAATCAGTTTGTGCCTTCAGTCCAAGACAATTAATAGTTAGTGCTATAAGTAACGAGACAGTGGGAATCACTTGACTGGGCCAACGTTTTAGAGCATGTTGCAGTCATCGGGTGTACTCACAATTTAAGACATCAAATAAAGTGTTGTTGTAGTGTTTTCAATATAGTGCTGGGTGAGTAGAATTTACAGATCATTCCTTTTTGTCACTAATGACATTTTCCATACTGGCCCAACTTTGTTGGAATTGGGGTTATCGAAATCTTAATACAGCTGTGCATATACAGGTGGGTGGCAGCCACATGCAGTGATGTTGAAATAAAGATACCCGACCTTCTGTGACATTTTGAAGAATGTGCCGCCTTTCAAGTGAAATGTCAACACTCGCACTCATCTGTGGTGTGTCTTTTGGTCCAGGGGCTGTGAAGTATTTGGAGTGTTCGGCTCTCACCCAGCGGGGCTTGAAAACCGTCTTTGACGAAGCAATCCGGGCTGTGCTGTGTCCACCGCCAGTCAAGAAACGCGGAAAGAAATGCACTGTGTTTTGAGGGAAGACAAACGGCCGCCTTCTCAGGAAAAGTAACGTTGAATGGGGTCGAGGGGACAACAACAAAAAAAAAATCCACAAAATATACGTGAATAGATGATGTTTTGTTTGCTTTTACTTGTAATTCATGAGTATGTATGAGTATGGACAAGGGGGGAGATGGAAAAAAAGATGGGAGGGGGCCACCAGAGTGCAGTGGCTTTATACAGAGAGAAAACTCTGGGGGTCGTCTTTGTGTTTGTGAAAGGAAAATATAGGAAATGTCTTTGTATAAATTGCATGGAAGTAAGTATCAAAAGGAACAGAAATGAACATATGTCAAATGTTAAAAAAAAAACAAATACTATTTTTATTAATTCTAATTTAAATTGCCACTTGCTGATCCGGTCAAGTGTGAAGAGTGCCGCCCCTTTATTCTTTCAGAATGTTACTCCCGTGAAATCTTGTTTTGATGACAGTGTTACAGAGGGAACTTGGTAGCAAACAATGAAAGTGTTACTCCTCTTCCGTATTTGCTAGTTTGCTAGATTTGGTTTTTTTTGGTGAAGTTACATTGAAATAAAGAGGGCCAGCCACGCGAGCCGATGCCTAACGGTGGTGACGAGTAGTGTGTTTATGTAAGATAGGAACATTCATTCGTGTCTTCTTTTTTTGCGTTTCAGTTTGTTTTTACATTTCCAAACTGACGTCTCTTGTATGGTACGTTTTCTTTATTACTCGGACAAAATAAATAGGCAGGCGTATCTAAAATTCCAACTGGACGTTTTGTTAAATTCTTTCCTATGTAAATTAGCGTTGTGTCAACACACACACTTCAAAGCAGCTTTCTTCTTTCTTGCATTTACTTTTGTCCTTAAAACATTTGTAAAGTGACTCCTGGTAGGTCGGTCTGCCAATTATATGTGAACAGTGATGTTAATAAAGGGCTCTAAAGATGGGAGGCCCTGTTGCCAGTAATGGTCATCCGCACCCAGTAAAGGCGAACCGCGTTTATCGAAGGCCGAGCTCTTGTGAGCTTGCTTCGGCCATATTGACTTAGGGCATCCCTTCAAGTTTGTCATTTTGAGGAATGTATCTTAAGTAAAGCCCCCCTATTGCCCCTCGGCTGTTCTGAATTACTGTCATACGCCGTCTGAGACATTTAAGGGTGCCCATGATTTTAAATTAGAAACGCAGACTGAGGCATTCATGTAGTTAACATGCAAGCGAATACGATGAGAGGATAGAGAAGCACAAAGCAATTCATCAATCAGAGCTGCGATCCTTTTACCAGTGCAGATGTCTCCCACCTTCACGCTGCCCGTTCGCTCCTCTGGTCGTCGAAGCCTCACAAGTTGGTAAATGCAAATCTCGCCGCTTCTTAACCTGAAGAAAAAGAAGAATTTCACTTCTAAAAAATGCCTGATTAAAGTCTGTCAGAACTTGCCAGCAATTTCAAACAACCAAACAGCCCAGGCTTTTATTATCCTGACAGGGGAAGGGGCAGTGTGGGGTTTGGGTACTGCGTGGTAAGGGGTGCTGTGCCAGACGGCATGTGAACAACTCGTAGCACTAATTAGTTTGTGAGGTGCTTACACCTGAATGGAGTTTGTGTCGATGTGCATCTGTAAAGTGGAGAAAAAACAAACAAACGTAAGGTTATTTACCACCCTGAAAAGAAAAGAAAAAGACAATGCTTCAGCTGTATAGTCTTCATCAGTCATGGCAACTTCTGAAGGCTCAACACTTTGTGTCTTTTACCTTTTCAGCCTTGTCCTTTACGCTTGAATAGTTCAAAATATAAAACTGGTATGTCAAGTGTCCAATGTAGCGTACCAAGTGTTGTTTCTGATCCAGACTTGCTGCTGACCAGCTCAGTTCCATCAATTCCGCACTAAACTATTGGCGCCAGGGCAGTTTCAGCAGCTGGCACACACACATCAGGCCAATGCTCAAAAGAACAAGTCTCCTCACGCAGTTGGCATAGATGGTCAGAATTTCAGCATTCACACAAACTCCTTTGGTAAAGACCCTTTGTTGTGGCAAGTGAGTGGGCAGTTTTTGTCGTGCGTTCCTCACAAAGCCTGACCAGGATAGGATGTTGTATTTCCTGTCTGCCTTTGACAAAATAGAACATGAGATCTCGTGGGAGGATTGGAGTTCGAGGTTGGTCCGTGACTGCATTTATTTGGATTTGAGCTATGCCAGGCACATTCAGGTGGCAGTTCATTTAGCTGTCTCCGTGCTGCCTGCTGTGTGTGTTCTCTGGGGGCTTCTCATTCTGCTTGTAATTCCGACTTTAGTCCACCTTCTCTGTGCCATTAGTGATGCACCCCAATGGTGTCCCCATCTAGGATGAGTTCATATCACCCATGGTGACTCAACATATGAGGTTTTGGAGTTGAGTGTAAGGCATCAGAATTTAAAGAAGGTGCCCAGGATGTTGGATGAGGCCATATCGCTGGCACCTCAAGCCCATGACTGTGTTTGTAGAGGGCGAGTGGCACAAGGCCCAAGAACAGTGTGCAGGAGGCTGTAAAGACTTGACACAGTAAGGCCTGGCTGTTGGTAAACTGAGTGAGTTGCTGGGAGTTTCTAGAAGGTGTGAACATGGAGGACAGTGTACGGGGGGCACAGAGACCTCCTCATCTCACCTCATTCTCGGCAGCTTCTCCAATACCCTACTAGAAAATAAAACGGTCAGCACTAGATTGTGGAGTTTAAAGCTGCCTCCAGTTGTGGATACACAGAGCCCACGTTACCAGAAAGGTGATGGCACGGCCACGGCATTGTATTTGTTTTTCTAACCCGATTTTGAGTAATTCACAGTAGATTATTGTTATTGTGAGAGAGGATGCAAAGATGGAAACTGAGTGGAGCATGCAAGTCACAGCAACGGGCAAAGCTGGCATTTCAGTTCATTTTGTTGCAGTGACACAGTAAACCTCAGTTTGGGGTTTTTGGAGTAGCAAAGGTGCCCAGGATTATCATTACTGGTCGGCAAGAAAGCAAAAAACGAAACTTGTATCTGAAGGATATACAAAGGAATTGCAAAACACAAGGTACATTTAGGGTATTTAAATTGCTGGCAAAAATCTATGAATAAAGCATATTGGGGTGTAAATGTACAATTCTACAAATCTGCAATTTTAGAAACGTTTACATGAATAACACTTTCTATCTGCAGTATTTTATAAACAGTCCAAAAAGAGGAAAAGCCAAAAAAAAAAGCTCTGAGAGTCGAGTGTGCGCAGCACCTTCCAAAATTCACATGCTTAAAGTGACGGAATAAATATGAAATCACGGAGACTCTAAGCACAGGGCACCCACCTCACGTTACTTTTAACCAGGGTCCTTCACGTCAAGACAGTTCAGTTTGGTGGTTGAGTCGAGTGAGATGTGCACTCGGCGTGGACTGTTGAGGTGTTTTGCTACTTTTTTCTAAACTGAATTTTTTTATTTTTTTTTTTTTTACACTTGGCTGGCTCTCATTAAGTCTTGGATACCAAAATATGCTGCCACAAAAGTGTGTGTTGGAAAAAAATGCCGGAGGAGCACAGATATGTGTATTCACGTAGAGTCCTGATCAGTGGCATCAGGGCAGGCACTGGAGCTTGTGAGGAGAAGAAGCTTGTTGTGCAGCCACGGTACCAAACAGGCTGCCATGGTGAGGGCTGGGTTTTGGGGTTTTTTTTGCCTCCAGCATTGTTAATAAAGCTCCACACACTCTGGGCCACAGGGAGGTGACAGTCCCAGCAGGTAGTGACAAGTACGCCTATGAAAAGGAGTCGGCCACTTGGAAGATTTCCTGTTTTATTGTTGTGTAACATTCAATCAGAGTGGATTTACGTTGGCTTATTTGACAGAAAAGAATCTTTAATATCAAACTGAACTGATCTTGACAACTATAAAACACCCAATACTGGGCCTCAAGTATTGACTTCCTTTAAATTAGTATTTGGTACATGGCAGTCATGACAGCCTTCAGTCTCCATCTCTCTCTCAGCTTTGCACAGCTGCCATTTCCCCATCCACTCGTCCGTTTTAAATTGCTCAGGCTCTGTCAGGAGTCACGGTGCTCATGCCTTTGTTAAGTCCTACCACAAATTGTCCACTGGATTGAGCGCTGGTCTCTACCTCAGCCACTCCAGGACATTCACATGGTGGTTTTCAAGCTGTTCTTATGTAGCTTTGCCTTTATGCTTGGGCTTGTTATCTTGCTGGTAAAACAAAACAAATCCCAAGGTGCAGCATTCTTGTAGACTGCATCGGGCTTTTCTCCAGGATTTTCTTTATTTTGCTGCATTCATGTTAGCCTTGCAAGACATCCAGAACCTTCTGTGTTTTTAATAATGATCAGTGTTTAAATGTGACTTTTTCAGTCTGGCAGCCAAAACCCTCCATGTTGGTCTCACCGGAGCTTGTCACTCTTTCCTACTCCTCCGATGTCAGCTAGTAGTCACTGTCACTCTCTTTGTTGGAGAGCCTTATGCAGGAGATTTCTAGCCGTGCCACTCTTTCCATTTTTGATTCCATGTTTCATTGAAGTGGATATTCAGTGACGTGGATGTTTTCTTGTCTATCTCCCCTGACTTGTGCTTTTCATCCAGTTGCTTATTCTATTCTCTTGTCTTTATTGTGCAGGTCAGGCCACCATACAGACTCGCACAAGGTGACCCTTCCACATTCAGGGGAGTTTACTTTGCAATTATCTTAAACCCCAGACCAGTGGTCTACACTGAACCAATTCTGGTCTGTGTCTTCCACTTATAATCTTAGAGGTTTCATATTAAAATCTTATTGGATTCATTATTTAGTGTTTCATTTTAAAGTGAAAACAGATCCCTACAAAGTGATCTAAATTAATTACAAATATTAAGAGTCTTTTTCTATTAATAAGCCAAAATGAAATCCACTGTGATTCAATGTTGTATAACAATAAAATGTGACAGCAGGGTGTGAATACTCTTTATAGGCGCTATATAAAACGTCCCGGCTGGTGTAGTCAATAATCTTTTAGCTGCGCTTCTACTAATGCCTTGCTCTGATTAGAGGAGCCCCTAAACTCTGATGCCCATTAGTTGTGCCCACCGCTACCCTGGCCTCAAAGTGTGCATACAGGTGGGCAGATGAAAGCACATACCTTACATGTAACGCCCTGTTAAAACTCACTGCAGTATCCCATGTAGATAATAAAGAGAATCCACATCCGCACAGTTCAGTTCTGCAAGAAGCAGCCATACATTTACATTTTTTGTACATTAAAAGAAATGTTTCTTTGTTGTGTTGTATGATGTGCTCCTGTGTTCAGGGCACAGTATCATTGGTGATGCGAGTTGAATATCATCTGCTACAATTCTTCCTCCTTTAGGATCTGCTAAATGGGCATTTATCCACTTGGAAAACAATTGTTTTAAGATATATAAACTCCGTTTCTCCGCTATCCAGCAGGAGGTGGTGATTCCAGACCACAGACTGTGAGCGTCTGGTATTCTTTAGTCGTCTCCCACTTGAGAGTAAAATGCTTAGCGCCCTTTGCTGGTTAACCCCACGCACACACACACCCCTCACTGCATGTGTCGGCCGTGTGAGGAGCAAATTCCCCCGGAGCATGTTCTGGAAAAATGCATTTAAAAAAGAGAGAGAGAGAGAAAGGGAGATGGCTGTTGATTTCTCCAAATGTTATTCAGTTGCATGGAATCTGTTTGAAACCTGTGGATTGAGTCTGGTCTTGTCAGTGAAATCTCATTCATCTTCTCTGTGGATATGATGACGTTTTAAAATTGCTCCAGATGCGCTTGTATAATTTTTTTTATTAACTATTATTCATGTCATAAAATGCATTGCAAATGAAGCATTTTGTATAATAAATATGGACTTATGACTAATGACTGTCATAATTGTGTATTATTTCGTTCTTGCTCCTTTCTTATGAGTGTTGTTTCTGTCATTTGGTGTAATCCTCTCAGTCTACCTGCAGTGGTAAGAGCTGCAAATTTAGCCTCTCCTCAGTGGAACTATGGGGCACACGGGCAACATGCTGTTCTCTTTTAATTCCAAAACTTTTTTTAAAACCTACTCCTCGCCCCAAGTGCCTTGTTTTACCCTCGACTTTTACATTTTGCAGTAGTTTTATGGGTAACTAGGGTGGCCTCCAAAGCACATTTGTTTTCTTTGGCATCTAAAGGGCTGAGCCACAGCCATCTCATATTTAAAGGTGTTCTTATGGGGGCTTTGTGCTCCATCCTTAACTACCTGTGTCCTTAATTAGAGGCTTTTACTGCAAGCCTTTGGTGTGTGGTGATCTACAAAATGTACCACATTTATCAGAACAGCAGCCCTGTTGGACATTGGATTCTTAATTGTTCTCCTTAAGACTGTCACTCTTTGGTTAAAAAACATTCAAATCCAGCTAATTTGTAATCTGTGTTTGCGTGCACAGGTTTGTGTACTGTTCATGCGTGTGGCTGGTTATACAGTATATTATTGTGCTTGTATCATTCAAATAGCCTGTATGTGGAGTTTTTTTCAGAGTTTATTCCACAAGATTTCAGGAAATGGGAACACAGAATCAGGAATATGGGAGTACATCAGGTAAGTTCATTTCTGATTTCTATTAAGTAAATATTGAACTTCATAATGTAATACATTCTTAATCCTCATAACATTAAGTGCTGTCCCAATGCTGTGTCTTACGGGTCTTTTTTGACCCAATTCTGACACCCCTTTTCAGGTGCCCTGAACATCAGATTTTTCCACCCCATACCAATTTTCTACTGGTCTTCACCTGTAGTGCCCATGATCCAAAGTGACATTTAGGATGTCTTTATGGGATGTAACCAAACAGTACACTAAATGGACAGTAAAATCCACCGAGGCTACCAGGTAGGTAGATATTACTTTATTTTTCCCCCAAGGTGAAATTTAGCTCTTATGACATTTTTATGGGTTGCGAGCAAAATACCATGAATGTAGTGAAAAAAACAGACTAAAGGCAATGGTGACCTGAAGGACAGGGCTGTGTGTGAAATGTGCAGTCACTTTTTATTTATCCCCAATTCTGACATGAAATTACAAGATTTGGGATTTTTTCGAGTTGCAAAGCAAATATACTACCATAGGCCAAAACTGACCCAAGACATGGCGAGGTAAATATTTTTTTCAGAAGCTGTGCAAATTATGGGATGTTTAACTTTTTTTTTTTTTTTAAACTGTTCACTAATTTGGAGAAATGTAAGAAAAGTCACTGCGTTTCATTCAGAACTGACTAAACGTAAGATGCTTTTACTGACTTCAAACACAAAAACAAGTCAAATTTGAGCAGAAGCAGTTGTAGCATTAATTATTGTGGCGACATTTTGCATGTTGGTTGGACTTGTAAATAAGAATGTGACTGGTAACATTTAGTGGTAACACGTCTATTACTAAATATATGCATTATATATTGTAGGACCTGCGGTGGGCTGGCACCCTGCCCGGGGTTTGTGTCCTGCCTTGCACCCTGTGCTGGCTGGGATTGGCTCCAGCAGGTCCCCGTGACCCTGTGTTAGGATATAGCGGGTTGGATAATGGATGGATATTGTAGGAGCTTGCAGGACTATTTGAACCCTTGACCAGTTCTCAGTTTACCAAATTAAAAATACTACTCTAAAGGTTTCTCCTATTTGATTATCATTTCAAAGCATTCAAATCCCAAATATTTGTTTGATGAGACATCTTCAGTGTAGGATTTGTCATTCAGTAAAAAGGTCTTTTACAATGCATTGTGTGTACGCACACGCATGCGAGTACTGTATTGCATTCTCTCACTCACACACACACGCACACAAAATCAATCTACATCATTTAAATCTAAAGGTATGTGTGAACAGACCAAGTAAGAAAGAGTCAGTACCAAGTGTTAGAGCAATCAAAAATTTTCAGTGGTCTCAACATACAGTTTACACCCATGGCTCATGCAATTAAAGTGAGAAAGCCCCCACTGCAGCTCAGTTTGAAAGTAAACCATGCATCTCAATAACTCAACTGTTTTTGTCAGTAATGTGTGGCTTGCCATTGCCAGGACATGTTACTACTTTGTTTTTACACCCCTAGTTTTTCTGTTATTGTTTGCAATGCTAACCCATGGGTCACAGTGTTGCTGCGTACAGCCCTGCCAGTTCTAAAGTGTACTTCTCCACCTTGGTACACTTTGCTCCTGTACTTGACACCATGATGACTATTACATGGGTGGCCATGTAAAAGTCTGACATTGGCACCTGGCACACATACTATACAGAAATGTGCACAACAGTAGTAAATATTATTCTGCTACAACTGTCTGCTTTTCTGTGATCAACTGCAGGGAGGAGAATAGCATTACCTAATGGACAGCCACAGTCTTGTTTCTGGAGGCGTCTGAGAGATGGTAGCAAGTTGGGCATAAGATGTCCATGAAATTCTGCAGTGCTTTTCATGTGCTGACAGTGTTGCAGACAAGATGTAGAAAGGAGAGCAAGCTGGAATAGTGAAGGTTTTTAGATGTGAAAGCAGGACAAGTATCCATTGCTATACAAAGGTGGTTCTCAAATTGAGTCCAATAGTGATGTGTATGGCACCTAGAAAGTTACAGTAGATGAACTGTCATGGAAGCTTTATGGTCCTGATGATTTTATATTGATGATGAGAAGTTAGGACATAGTGAAGTGGAACAATGTTATGAGATGCATAGGATGACAACAATGATGGTGTCTGAAGCCAAGAGCAATGAAGAGGTGGTGGCTGCATGATTGAGTGTATTAAAATGTTAGAAGGAACTCTTTAGTACACACCAGGCTGGCAGTGAGTTCCTAACAGATGCAGTGGCGAGAGGAAAGGGTATTGATAAGACAGAAGTCAATGTAATCGCAGTAGTGAGTAGGTGATTTGCTTAAGATACATTTGCTCACATGTAAATGGTAGCAGAGATGAGATGTCTATAGAAATAGTTCAGTAAAGTCTGTCTCATGAAGGTAGAAAGTGGAGGGAACAGTGATTGAGTGTACATCTGGTGTGCCACATCGAGAGAGGGACAAAAATGAAAGAAACAGGGCTTGGGTGAAATCAATTAATAGTGTAGAGAGAAGACAAGAGGTAGTTTAACATTTTAAGACAAAAAGCAAAGAATTACAGTGTAAAGATGCTGAAGGGGGTGGTACCGAGGACACCCTGCCAATCTGACTAAACCTGGGTAATGTCCATTAGCACCAAGTGAAGTTCCTGACTTTGTAATACTTTGAGTTTTCCTTCCATATAAAGTGCTCTATGTTTACACACAATTCCATTTGAAAACAAGTGCACCCTATACAGTATATAGTACTTGGGCCATTCCAGAATTCTTTGCCATACATTTCCTTAAATCTTACTCAGATTCAGGGTTGCCTGGCTGAAATGTATTGAACTTAACCTAATGGTTTTATTCATTTTTGTGAACAAGACAACTGGTCACACTTATGTCTGATTTGGCACAAACCTCATCAACTGAATGTGAAGGTCAAACTGGCCTCATGTACTGGAGGCGTGACTGTTGTGCAAGTTGTTCATTAAGCAGGTACAAGTCATGGTGTGTTTCCCCAGCTAGAGCTGATCCACTACAGGATCAATGATTATAATGCTGCCAGGATATATGACATAACAAAATTCTCAAAACATGCTTACTCCAATGTGTAAATGTTGGAGGGTAGACAGCAGCAGGCACAGCATATGGAGTTCTGGAGTGGGCACCAGTACATTACAGGGGCCAGTTAATGTACGCTGCAACCACAGAATCAATTAAAACACCAATTCACAATGTGCTACAGTACACAGAGAACGCAGAGAAAAATCCTCCACAAACATGGGGTGCAAACTAACCCAATACATGGGATATTCCCAAAACGTACAAATTAGTGGCACAGGTGTTCAGAGACATCTCTTACAAAAAGAATACTGACCCAGATACTTCTTTTACCACTCAGACTGTGTAAAATGTATGTGAACTAAATACTTTGGCCTATTTCCATGTATTAATGTGAGTTTTCTTAGAGCTTGTTTTGCACGTGTTAAGGAAGACACTGGGCTGGATTCTCGATAACCAACAATTAAACTTTCACTCACACTGTTCTCACTAGAGTTATGTTGCAATTTTGGGAAAAAAAAATTTACTCCTTGTGTACAGTAGATCATATACCTTCAGTGTTTTGAATGTTTTCTGAGACACCCTGGTGGTTGGATGTCCACAGCAACTCTTAAATTTAGCTTGTTCAATTAGTCTAAGGCAAAAAAAAGAATACAATAACTGACACTTAGAAGAGCTATGTCATCTCATAATAGAGTTCAGATAGCTTCAAATAGTCAACCTTTTACAAAGGTGTTTACTTTTACATTTTACAGTTCATGTTATTAAAGGAGTGTTTTAATTATTCACTTTTATTATTGTTATGACAAACATTGCAGTTAGAAATGGATTTAGAATTAATTTATAGTAAAAGTATAGTAAACACTATTGACTGCTCACATTTGTGAAGTTAACAATTGTGGGATTCTTTATATTACTGTCTCAAAAAAGTAAAGGTAATTGAAGTCTTTACAGAATATGTGCTATGAAAGATAAAGCCTCTAGGATTATTTTGGGTATAATTAGCGAGGTAGTTGTCATAAATAGACTAATAACAGTACAGTGTAACTATGTATATTAGTGTCAGATAATAGGCTGCATCACATGCTTCAGCATCTGTTTAAGTATCTGTGGTAGTCGTAGTTAGTGGTCACTAAAGCTGTGGTACAAATGCAGAGATTTCACTAAAAAAGTCACTAAATTTTCTTCAGTTATGTAATCTAGAGAAAATAGAAAGGGAGTATATTTTCTAATGTGATAAAAATGAAGAACCTTTTTGTTGGATAAGGCAAACACAAATGGTTTATGCTTTATAAATGATGCTGTTAGTTCTTAAATCCACACCTCAGAGGGCATTTCCTTGCTACGGAATACAGGGAGACTCCTAAATGGATGAGGTGCAATAGAAAATGAGTAAGTTTTAAATATTATTACAATAGCATTTAGTAATATCAAATTACCTCTTAAGAGTACAAATTATGTTGTAAAATTAGATTTGGTAGAACAACTTCATCAGTTAGTAACATGACAATATCTTGCTTCAGGATGCAAGGAATCCACCATCTACCGGCAACAAGGCCCCATTTATCATGGAACTCTTATTACTGAGAAGGAACAAGATGGCATTTACAACATCTTCAACCTCTGCAAACAGAAGAAGAAACATTCAGTTAGTCAGAGTATTAATAAATCTGCTCAGTGACACCAGACAGACTACTGCATCCAAAAAAGGACTGATGGACAAGTCTGAGCCTACAACAGGGTTAGTGAACCCAGCCCTGCAAAGTCACAGGTTATAAGCTTTTATTAAACTCAGTGTGCTATTTACAAATGAATGCTGTTAAAGCAGATGCCTTAAGTATTCCAACCAACAGGTCAGAGGACGCTGCAGTGTTTCATTTTCCAAATACCACCTTCTTTCAAGCATGTCCACATCTGTAAATCAGAATTAAGACCTGTATTGCAGCTGCTCTGGCTCTCACAATTGGCCATCTCCCGATTAATAATTTTTCCTATCAGTTGAATTGTTTCCTAAAGTGATATTTACATAAAGTATTAATGTTAACAGTACTCATTTTTCACTGTTGTCAGAAACATCCTAAATTATTAAATATCATGTTTTACCAGGCTTCAAAAAAAAGTTACAGCAGACCGAGAACTAATACACAAATGACAGCACCATCACCCTCCAAGACCAAAACAGAAAACAACTTTTAGAATTTGAAGGTTACATGCAAGTCAGTAAAATAGTATTTTTTTAATCATCTTTCTCCTGTGCCAATGCCAGTTGGATACAGCATGCCCTACCAAAAATTGTAAAACACACAAATGAATGGGCTAATTTTCCCATAGAAAAAAGTAGACCAAAATGATTAACTAGCAGTATGTTTACATATTGGAGGATTTCTCTTAAAAAAAAAAAAAAAAAAATTAAGTAAAAGGAAGTATTCTTCAAAATATGAACTGCCACGCAGCAGACCTTAAAGATGCATTCTATAGATCTGGAACTTTTATATATTTAAAAAAAGAAAAAACAAAAACGCACCAACACCACACACACACAAAATGGCGTAGACTGAGGATACCTAAAAGCAGATTTCCTCTATTTTTGCAACAATGCTAATCCTCTCTCAGTCTTTGTAATTTATTCCTGCAAACCTACTCTATGCAGGAAAAGAATGCATCTACTCTAAAACTGTGAGAATTCGCTGAAGAATAGTTACTGCTTAATAAATTACTACTACTACTTATTTGTGGTAGGTTATATGTTAAACATCTCATTTTAGGCAATGTGAGCTTCTACACCGTTTGAAAACAGCAGTGTTCTGCATAATACTCCAAGAAATGTTAGTAAATGAAATGCTACACCTTATTCTATAACAGAGCTACATACTCACCAGTCTGGTCTACAGCTTCTGTATTAGTCATTACTTTCTTCACTTTTATGGGACAACATTTATTTTAAGGGATTACTAGGGTATAATGAATTGAAAATTCAATTTTTCCTCAAAGTCAGTTCTAGCTAGTAGTGAGTACAATTGAAAAAGGAAAAAGGAAAAAAAACAAAAAAAAAAACACAACACTTTGGTATTACAGATGTAAATACGCTAGAACTATGGAGAAGGGGAAAAAAAAACCAGAACAATAAGCGTAATGCCTCTATCTTAATGACTAAACCCATTCTTGAGAGTTTTAGAGCCATATACAGTATAACATATTGTGTATCATACCTGAATTGCATTACCAGCTAGAGGGTTAAAAATACCACTGGATTTATAGTAGTTTAGATCAACCAATATAACATAACAAAACCACAATTACCAAAGTTTCCAACAGAAAAATATAAAATTCAGCAGCAGTTCATAAAAAATAGTAAAGACCTTAGTCATATAGCATTCTCTATTAGTTATTTTCAGCTATGCTTCTTAATGTTCAAACAGCACTGACAATTAAAAGAACTACGGCTTCTCTGAACTGGAAAGAGGAATGGAAAAATGTGAAAACTAGTAACCAATAAGCATAAAGTAGTATACAGCCAAAGGCTGAGGCCATCTTTAAATCAAAATCAAGTGATCCGCAAAAAGGAGTTACAGTCTAATATTAAAACATCTGGATACATTTTACAGCTGGCCTTTACAAATAAATGTGGCAGATGTTTTACAGTTGCTAAAAACAGATGCTTTTAATCAAGGAAAACTTAAGAAATGCAGCAATACTTAAAATATTCTCACTCATTACTGTCCAGGAAAATAAGTATGAATAACAATTCTATGGTTAATTCAAAATGGAGAACAAAACAAAAATAACTTCAAAAGGCATCAAATAAAAACTAGCAACTGTTTTTACAGCTGACAGTCCTAAACAGATTACATTTGATGGTGAACTGCAAAATTTCATTCATTCAATCAATTTTCCAGAAACATGCATTTCAATTCAAAGTGCCAAAATCTTTCATGGCTGGATCATGCATGGACCTGGCAAGTAAACAAACCTTTATTATATATTAAGGGTATCAAACTCAGATCCTGGAGGGCCACAGTTGCCATAGTTTGTTCCAGCCACTTTCCTAAAGAGTAAGCTGCTGCTGTTTTTGCCTTAATTTTTCTTGACTTAATTTTTAAGATTTGGGACCTTTAATTGCTTATTTTTTTACCTTAACCAGCAGCCAAACAATACTGAGATGCAAAGCAGGGTAACCAGCTAACTTGGCATTCCTCATGGGCCACCGGTTTTAGACAAAATTCATACTCAGAAGTCAATTTTTGATGTTAGTGAAACAAGTCCTTGAATTCTGTGGCTTGTATGTTCTTTCATTCTGCTATTTGGGACATTTCCAAAACTGTCAAGATTTCTCAGATCTTCACTTTTTTCCTTTTCAAAGATTTTACTAAAACATGTATTGTATGATGGACACATAGGTGTAAATGGGATGGAGGTAGCAGGTCATTGGCTGACTTGCTTTTGCATTTCATTATTATTTGGATGCTGGTTAAGGTAAAAAAAAAAAAACAATGAAAAGATCCAAGTTTTAAAAAGCAAGTCAATCAAAATTAATGCAAAAAGAAGTGTCCCATTAGTAGTGGTAACTGGATACTAATTATGAAAGTGGTCATAACAAAAAACTATAGCCAACATCTGATTAACATTTCTACAGCTGTCACATCCAGAGGCACTTTACAAGTAAAGACCTGGTAGAACTATAGTTCAGCTGTCTTAACAATATACATTTCCTCCAGCTGGAGCATAGTTGGAGATGAAAATTGAAACTAACCTTGTGCTTTCGAGTCCAGATCCTCTCACTAATTCACATATAGTATTGTGGGCAACTGAAATATTAGGATGTACCCAAGTCATTTTACAATCCTTAGCCAGCTTGATTATAAACCACCAATCCTTAGCTAGGCAGCAATAAAACAAAAAAAAAACACACACACACACAGAATTGGCCAACACACCAATACAAAATATATCACTCAGAAGTAACAGATGAATGGAAAAATGATTATAAATTATAAAACACACAATTTACAGAAACCTGGGTTGCAGCACAACTCCCCCAATCACCATATAAATCAAACTCTACAAGCAACACAAGTAATCCACAGAACAAACTAACAGAAGGACCTCTAAGTCAAAGGGTTGAATTTTTTAACTGTATTTCTCCACTATTAATGGACTGTCCATAATAAACACAATGCTCAAACAGATGGCCGTTTATAAGACTACATGGTAATGGATTTCCATGGACCACAGTTCAGTGATCATCATAATAGCTACAAGATTAGGTTTTGAACATAGTTAACGTGCAGACTTGTAAACTTCTCACCACCTGCTGGTAAGCTGTCAAGATGAAAGTAGCATTTGCAAGATAAGCCTTGTAGATTCAGATAAATAGTGAGGGTGTACTGAGAATGAGAGGCAGATGCCCCTGTTCAGAACGAAAACAACCCTGGCCTGCAGAACATTTTCCCTGGTATCTCAAGAAAGATAGGGGACAGAGTCTGAGTAGACTTTGTTCAAGACCTCAATAGTCAAGACAGCTGATGGGAGTATGTTAAGGAGTTTCTAAACCCAGAGCAATTGTTTGCCAGAGCGAGAGGTCATACAGCCATCCAGCACAGTCATTTTTCTCACTCCTCCCATCTGGCAAAGTACTGTGAAAGTGGCAAACTGCCTATTTTATTTTTTCTTATTTGTCACATAAAGATATAAATTTCTACTCATCAATACTGCAACCAAAGAATGTCTCCAATTTATTTAGTAATTTTTTTAATTAGTAATTTTCTTTCGTAACACAAAAGAGTGATTCTGACCTGCAAATTTCCCGAGTGGTATTCGTGAAATCATGTATTTGGCATTTTCTGGTTCCTCCCACCTAATGCGTCCCATAGCAGTCAGCACGACAGTGGGGTGCACAGAGTTCACTCTGATCTGCAATAAAATATCCATTATACAATAAAATTTCAACATCAGACAAAATTAGCATATTTAGACACTTATTTCTCTATTTTCTGTGAACAATTAATCATAACATAACTTTAGCTTAATGTGTAGATTAAATAACAAATATTGCAGTAGTTCAGTACACAGAGCATTGAGATTTTAAATCCATCCATTTCCTGAATCTATTTTAACAATTCAGTGGAATGCAGAGAGCTGGAGTCTATCCTTACAGCAGGAATCACGCCGTTCCCCAGTTCACTGCAACATTCTCACATACGTAACCATACCTGAATAACTTAAGAGTCAACAATCAGCCTAACAAGCATGAGAAAACCAGATTACCCAATTAAAAACTCAGACACTGGCAGAACATGCAAACTCCACACAATACCTGGGTGTGGATATAAAATACAAGAATCAGAGCTCTGAGGCAGCAGTGTTAACCACACACAGAGGCATACATTCTTTAGGAAATGTCAGAAGGAAAAAAAAAAAAAAAAAAAAATACCTTATGAGGGCCTAGTTCCACAGCCATCACTTTAGTCAGCATGTCTAAAGCACCCTTGGTTGCACCTAAATAAATAAATACATTACACACATGTTAGCTAGAAAGGAAAACTCAAATGGAACTAGTCCCTAAACTTTTATTACACACTTTCCCACTTTGTTTCTGCTCTCCTACCCAGGTCACCAGCTTCATTTCACATATTCATTTACAGAAACAAAGATAGACTATAAACAATATATGCATAACTATACAGGAGAATACCAGCTCTCTTTTTAAATGCACTGATTGACAATTAGGTGAAATTTATTTTACCCTTTACTCACATTACATTTTCTCTTGTATTGAGCCATGGCTACAAGTATATCAACTTACAGTAAACCGCATGATCTTCAATGGCAGCCTGAGATGCTTGGCTGGAGATGTTGACAATGCTTCCACCTGTTCCTCTAACCTTCATTTCACGAGCAACAATCTGCAAAAAGTTACACTTCTTTATAGGATTTGGACTTGCCGCTTTGAAATGCCAAAAAGAATTTATGCACCAACAGATATATTCAAAGAGTGCCATTTCAAAAACAGTCAAAAGTTTAATACTGCCAACATAAAAGACTCTTAACTGTGACCCAATAAATTGTATATTTATGGAAAACAACAGCAGACTGCAGACATAAAGGTTTTCTCTGGTCTTTTTAAAAAAAAAAAAAACAGACTAATCTGATCCCTTTAATGTGATACTGTGAAAGGTTCAACATTTAAACAGCTCAATGTGTAAGTTGTGTTACTCCAATAAAATATACTAAAAATACTTCTGCATGCTTATAGGAATACAAGGAAATTGAACACAAGAAGAAACATTTCTTTCACTGTTCTTATTTGTTTTTAATTGAAAAGGATGGGGGGGCATTTTTACTTGGGTTTACTTTCAGCTTCAAGGGCATGAAAAGTAGAGGACAATAACTGAAGATTATGAAATCATTTTTCAAAGGAAAAATAATTTATAAGGTGGGTGTTCAAGTCAATGTAGAACTTTGCATTAATTGTATAAGAAAGAAAACAAATCAATTCAGGCAAAATGAAGGCTAAAATTAAACAACTAAAGGTTACTTGTAGAAGGAAATATAAAAGTTACACTTATTCTCAATACAATTTCCAGAGGTTTTAACTCTTTCATATTCATGAAACAGAGCAACAACAATAGGAATGTGTTTACAGTGGTACTGATTATACTTTGACTTTTGAATACTGTCAATTGATAAATTACTAGTGACAGCACATTATTCTACCATGATTTTTGAAAAAAAAAGAATATAAAAAGGCACTACTGCCATATATAATGTAAGGCATCAAATTTGCATCATACCATAAAAAATGATTTTTTATTATGCCTTACCTGTGCTACATGGAAAGCTGCTTTCACGTTGACATCAAATGACCTGCAAAAACAAAACATTACACAGAAAATTGCAAACAGACTGTAAATATAAAGCTGATGCTTAAATCCCTCAGGCAAGATCTATTCAATGGAAGCTACACTACAAAACACACACAATCAATTCAGTGCTGCCTCCCAACATACTCCAAGTTCATTTTAAAAATAAGCACAATATACATTTACTTATTTATGATTTGAATGCTTGGCTGTATTATTTGTCCAGTCAACATGTATCCTTATTTTTACTTTCTCGTATATGAAGTATAGGGAAAGTATTGGAATCCTCCAAAAATTCCATTTAAAGATTTTAATGAATCTCAACGTTTTAGACCTCCGAGTCCAAAAATACCATTTTTGCAATTTGTGTGTGTGTGTATATATAAACACGATAACTTGAGTACACTTTCAGTTTAGGTCACCCACATTTTTCATACAAGTATTAGGTACAAAAGATTTCTGTAGATTTCTATCAACTTTTGAGATAGCCGGAAGTGGTACTTCTTTTATAATAATTGTTCAATATATTATTAATTTGATTTGTTGTTGATGGTCCTTTAATGTACATAATATAAAAATACAGTATAATCATTGTCTTGCGGTTTACTCCCTAAATATCTGCCCCTATACCCGAGTATAGAAAGTCTGGGGGAGACCACTCCACTTTTTTGTTTCTTCTACATTCCCATGGGATTAATAAAGTTTAGCTAATCTAATCCAAATCAGAATGTTCTACTGAATGGCACTGTATTAAGCTTTTGGCAACTGGCTATTTTCTTCAAGACTTGATAAATTAAAATACATGATGCAGGTAACAGTACTCTTTCCACCCTCAAACCATACTTATCAAAATCCTCTTGCGTGGCTTCCAAAAAAGGCTTCAGAATGGCAACTGCTGCATTGTTTACCAAAAGATCTACGTGGCCTATGGCATTTAATGCCTTTTCAGTAGCTTCCCAGTTAGAAAGATCTACACAGATTGGAATGATGGCTGGACACTATAAATAAGAAATAGATTATATTGTAATGCATTTAGAAAACAACTTTGATAAAAGCACACAAAAAAAGCACACAAAAAAACACATTTTAATTAAATGATAATTTTAGCAGTAAATGGACTGGATATCCCATTTACAGGTCATTCTCATTAACTAGTCATTGTGTTTATAAAATATTCCTGAAAATGAAGAATTATGAACACTAACTTTATGATGTAGACTTACTAAAATAAAACACAGATAAAAAATATAAATTTTCAATGAAGAAAAAACTTTCAAATAAACAAGCTAACATTAAAGTAAGCATTCAAGAAATGTATATTTCTACTTGCACTGTATACAAAATGTCTTGTTAAAATCCACATTAGGACAAGCACCAAAGAAGCCATACATTATGATAACACATTCTGATTTTATGTTATTTACCAAGCAAATTAAACTGTATATCTATATACATCTTCAACTGTTTGAAGCGCATGTTATCAATATTTGAAAATAAAGTTAGACTGGGCCTTTAAAAAAAAAAAAAAAAAAAAGTCTTAAAACAGCTTCGTTTGCTGAGCCACGTGCCAGACAGACACCATTTCAATTTTATCCATACCTCTGCTTTGAGGCTGTCCAGGTCAGACTGTGTGCGGCTGACTGCGATCACCACTGCACCACCCTTGACTAGAGCTTTGGCTGTATCCCTGCCAATTCCTGAAATAAGTGAAGCAGAATGTTATGTATAAGTTCAAGAACAACACTGACTGTCTAAATTATAATGAGGCATTCCCTTGCAGAACTGCAATCAAACTTTCTTGTATGGGGGTGGACTTGTTGTTAGCATAAGACTTACAGTGGTAATTCATCTTGGAATTTGTTTGAATTTTCTCTTAGTTATCTTTTACTCTTTAAACAAATACTGCTTCAAAAGGATAACATTTTTGTGACGTGGAAACATTTGTTTAACCACAAATTCTTCCAAAAGTAGTGGTATTTCATTAAATTATGAAAAAAAGATATTTAAGGTGAAGTAATGGTAAATCAGCATTAATACTTAAAATGTTAACATTAATACGAATTAGTACACAAGAAAAGAAACTGAACTCAACTATTATTGGTTTTATTTTTTTTTATTTTTAACTAAGTGGACTATAAAATACATCTTCTGTTAGCTAATACTTAACAAGTGGGGAACATAGCAGACAAAACTAAATTTATAGCCAAAACAGCACATACTACCAATGCAGCCATCACCCAAGTACATAGGGCCTTTTACTGTATAGATCATATGAGATTAGACTTTATCAACCATTTATAGTTTACTTATACATACACACACAATCTAAATGTTTCACTGATACTAGTTATTGAACACCAAGGCATTATATTACATCACATTACTAATACAGCTTTCAATTTTAGGTTTCCTCCTTTTGATATCAAAAATCCTTCCCCTCATCCTTCATTACAATAAATAACATACTAGTAAGCAGAAAGAAAAAGTTCAAATTAGGGATGCATTTTTTGACCGATTGTTTGATACCAATACAGAGTACTTAATGTACATTATACAGTATACCAATACCAAGTACTGAATAAGTACTTCTAATAGAAAGAAAAGAATGCTAAATTTTCATAGAGATACATGAGAAAAAAATTTTTTAATAAGCCATAGTAAATGAAACATGTTTTTTAACAAAGACAAAAACATGTATTGTCAGTGGTATTACAAAGAAAAATGTTAATATTTACTCAATAGATACAGTAGAAATTCATAACAACGGAAATAAAAAAAATGACCTGCAGCCTAATTGTAATTCCTGGCAATGAAAACAAATATGTAGCTTAAAACTTAATGAATATTAGAGGCAAATTCTTTAAATAAATAACAATATTGCAGCTCTATCACAGAACAGCCCTTTTCTTCTATTGTCTATAAAATTCTTGAAGCTGCACTGACCACACTGCAAAGCAAGTAAATCAGACTATACTGTATGTCCATCCGTGGAGAACACGGATGATGTTGGGATATTAGGTTCAGATAGGCACATCTGCCATTCAAGTTCAATAATCTCTTCAACATTACTGGTGTAAAGCTTGGCTGCAGCCCAAACCTGATTTTGTACCTTTAACTGTGGTCACATTGCTGGTGCCAGATGTGGTGATACCAACATCAAAGAAACAGCTGCTCTCCTGGGATTTTAACTCATTACAGTCTGTAGAATTCAGATACATTACTAGTGACAGCACATTATTCTACCATGATTTTTGGAAAAAAAAAAAAAGAATATAAAAAGGCACTACTGCCATATATAATGTGCAGTGCAATGAACAAACTATCCAATAAGCATGAGTTCCTTCAGTGAAACCAATCTGGTCATACTCATCTGAGTTAAAGGTAAAGTCACAAATACTGAATATCTCAACACTAAACATGTCAGACATTGAAGCAAATGGACTACAGCACCACACCGCGTTTGACGCCTGTCAGCCAAGAACAGAAAGAGGTTTCATTGAGCACATGATCATTGAATGAAACTGTGCATGTGCACAGTGCTCATTATGGCCACGGTATTCTTTTTTTGAATGGATAATGCACCATGTCATAAATTATAAATCATCCAAAGCTCCTTCCAGGAAAATTATGGTGATTTCAGTATAATCTAAGGGCCTAGAGAGTCCTCCGATCTCAAGACAAAACGGCATCTTTTAGATGAGCTAGAACAAGAGCTTCACACCATGCATATGTTGCCAAAACTCTGCACAAACTGTGTGATAAGACTGAGTCAGAATGAACCAAAAATCCCTAATGTCTACTTCTATCATCTTGTTGAATCCATGCCTTGAACAATTCAGGTTGTTCTGCAGATAAAGTGTGGGAGCCTACCCAATACTACTTCCACTACGTGCGTTTACATTATAAAGCTGCCACTAAGTGTACTCGCGTTATATCTTGTTATAACAACACTATGCTAAACATGTCACAACTCATAAAGCTGAGTAAGAAGTTAACCCAGTGACTCCAGGTTCTTGCCTCAACTGATCATTTAGAATCCATTTTTGAATTTATCGAATTTCCTAATCAGTCTTTGTTTTCTAATGCAGCTCCCAGCAATAAATTCAGAAATAGATTTTACACTGTGCAAAGCAAAACCTCATATACTATTTATAATCAAATGAATAATGTTGCACACAACCAGAGTATAATACTGGCAAGTGTAAAAACAGTCAGCAATTTAGATAAGGCTTACGGATATGAATCTATTGACTTCTTGAATCGTTTCAGAAAATGTTGCTTACTTTTAAAGTGTATATTTGCAAGGTCCACGTTAATTTTTAAACTCTTTTTTGGGGGAAAACATTTTACATGTGCAACTAGGATTGAGCAAGAGCTGAATTGTCAAATCCAGTCCTAGACAGGCACAGTGGTGGCAGGGTTTACTGCGGTTAATCTGACAATCAGCAACTACTCTTATGACTCTGCCTGCCTGGTTGTACTTCAGACTTGCCTCTCATTGGGTTAATAAAAAGTCAAAAAAAAAAAATATCAGGTCACATTTGTACTGTTTTATGTTCAAGGACCTACATTTACTCTACACAATTTCATCCTGACCATTTCAAAGGGGAGATCACTTTTGAAGAGTGCACACTGTAATGAATAAAAGCGGGATAACTTAAACATTTACACCTGCATCCACTCCTCACAACATTTTAAAACAAGGTGAACTGACTCAAACTGGAGTGACTAGAAATAGTGCAGTGATCCCATATCCCATCAGGCAAATCTGTGTTACAGAATCCAAACCAAAAAAGTCATCTAAATAAACAAGAAATGATTTGAAGGCGTAAAGTTCTATATTATTAGTATCTTGAAGGGGAGCACAGGTGGTACATGGATTAGCACTACTCCTTCATGAAGCCAGAATGCTTGGGTTCAAATCCTATACTCAGGTTTTAGCTGATGGGACATTCTGTGTTTTCCCCTATATCTCTGAAGGGTTTCCTGCATGTTGGGTTAACTGGTCCCAATGAGAGGGGTATATACAATAAGTGTCCCCTGAAATGTTGTGATCCTCTGTTCACTACTTACTCCTGCCTAAAGCCATTGGAAATTGCTTCAGCCACTTGTGAGCGTGAGTTGGATCAAGCAGGTTTAAGAGTGTTGTATTATCTGGAACAAATACCTGCATCCAACAGCAAGCCATTCTGTCATTTAAAATCTAATGTCAATTCCTATTTTTCATATCTAGAATTATACTGTAGCTATTCAAAACTTAAATTAGAGGTATCGGGAATTACATTTTCACCTGTGAAAACTAGGAGACCATAACCCCCCCCCCCCCCCCAACTTGCGTTTAACTTTTAGAGATAACCAAGTACATTTTAAGTAATCAAAATTAGAATTATTGACTTCCTTAAATATTCCTAAATTAAGAACATGTAAAGGGTAACCTTAAACATCTAAATATTCAATCTTATGTACTCAAAATGTAACTGAAGATACTTGTAACTCTTATTTTAGCTAGTGAAACTATATTCACCTACATTATCTAAAATAACATCAAGTTGCGATCTGAAGGTCCCTGAAGTCCTACTCACCACCACACTACATTGTCGCGCCGCCCCCCGCCATCGGTCTCCAATCTTTGTGTGAAGAAAAACTACCATTTGTCCATAATCCGCCCTTACAAATTGTGCAGTGTGTCCCTGTGTTTTTGTTGCAGAATGTATTTTAAAGTAACAACCAGGATCTACTGTACTGATTCCTTTTATAAATTTAAAACACTTCAGTAATGTCCCCTCTTAATACTGGTTTCCTTAAGCTTAAAAAGGTTCCATTCCTTCATTAAGTGTGTCCTAAAATGGTGTGATGCTGCCGGAACTTTCCCCAGCTGTTGTATTACCTGAAAATAAAGAAAAGAAAAAAACCTGCAGCCAACGGGAAGCCATTTTGTCATTTAATATTTTATTCAAATTATTATATTGAATATCTACAATTATACTCTTGACTATTCAAAACTGAAATTGAAGATATCTGAAAAACATCTTTATTTGTGGTAATTGGGGGATTCTTTTTTCATTAAGTGTCAGTTAACATTTAGAAATATCTATAATTACATTTTAACAGGTCAAAATTGGAATTATTGACGCCTTTAATAGATGTTCAAATGAAGAACATATGATGGGAAATCTTAGCTATCTAAACGTTCAATTTTATCTACACAAAATGTAACTGAAGGTACCTGTAGCACTAATTATAGCTAGTAAAATATAAAGGGTGGACAAAAGTAGTTTACCGTTTTGAGTACACGAAACACAATTTACTCTTGTATTATTTTTTTAATTATTGTATTATTAATTTGCATTATTTGTCGTCTTATTATTATTTAGATATGCTCGACTGCAGCAACCAAAACCTGCATGATTTTTTTTCCCCATACGACTTAACTGTAAACCTACTTTTGCCCATCCCTGTATATTTACAGATCTACAATTCAAATTTCGACTACTGAAAAAAAGGCTTAAAATATGAAAAATTCGAATTCTCAGCAAACTAAAACGAAATTTTGAGCCGTGATAGTATAATTATGACTTGATAACGTAACCGATTAAAACGGTTTGTCTCGGCAGCCACTCAAAGCAGTATTGGTTCTCTGTAAACGACAAGATATTTGATTTAAATAACCCTGAGCCGCCTGCCGTAACGCGGGCGCACAGCCACACGGTGTCGCTGTATTTGCTGCTCGGAGACGCCAGAGTGTTTCGTTACCTTTGCCAGCACCAGTGACCAAGGCCCGTTTGTTCGCAAATGAAATTTCCATGTTTCCTCCTGTTGACAGGTCCAGTCGCAGTGCACCAGCCTTGTTTTCTATTTGAAAGCAGAAAACAAACAAAAAATACTAACTGACGCAAAAGTTCACCGTAATGCAAACTTACATGAACAAAAGTTAAGACAGCATTACTAAATGCTTTATTAACCGTTCACTTATAAACACGTACTTTGTAAACAGAAATTATGCTAACAGGCCATAATAGCCTGCACTCACTCTCACCTTGCAAGTTGGTGTCGCGTGAGCGTTGTGGGCGGGTGGTACTCGCGCCTCGGTCTTGTGACATTAACCCCGCCCCCCCAGTTATTTCGACCTATCATGTCGTTCCTCCTTATTGATAAACGATAAGATTGTTTGTGTGTGGCACAAACCTCTCTTTGGGTTCGATTTAAAGCAGGCATGACTGGCTTCAAAATAAAGCCAAACGCGTCATCCCCGGTGTTTTATAGGCCGTTCTGGATTCCGTGAAAGAGCAATGGACACTCGCGTTTCAAGTCCCGCAGCACTTATACGTGAAATACTTCTAGGAAGGCTCCGCTTCTGTAATCGACTTCACAGTTAAAGCTAATCCTTTCGTTTAGCTCTGGGTTCTGGCTGTTTAGAGAAAACGCGGACATTAATGCTGAAAACAGGACGGCATGTAAACTGTAAAAACTTACAGTAAAATGCATCAAATTACCGTATATTCTTCACAGTAATAAACTGCAGTGCAATTAATGGTATAAAAATGTATTTAAACAGAAAAATGTATGTATATTTGCATTTAAGCAGTGCTTTAGCTGCTATTGTAAATTAGTTTGAATGTGTAAGAATATTTTTAGGTAACTTGTATTGCCATTAAGTCACATTAATTTTGTATTAAAACACTGAATGTTTGTAAAAATACTGCATGTACTATTAAAGTTTTAATGTCCAGGTTTTCTCAAGAATTTATGAAGCACCTCATTTAGTTTTGTTGTAGGGCTATGTTTTGTTTTGTTTTGTTTTTTATATATAAAACCCTAAATGTTACAGCTTCACCATTTTTATTTAACAGATCCTTAAAACGATAATATTAAATATTGTTGATTTTTTAGTTCTTTAAACTTAATCGATACTAAATCAGTTTAAGTAGCTTAGCCAAATACTGCCTTTAATGCTGAAGTATCGTTTTGCTACTTAGTAATCCAACATGCACATTTAGTTTTTAATTATAGTTTTTTTTTACTGCTTTAATGATTTTTGTGTTTGGCTGGTTGTCTCTTAGCTTCACACAGTTTTGCTTTTTATACATTATGGTAAATAAATAAATACATAAATAAACTACCACTTAATTTCCTATGTATATTGCCGTTTATCTGACTTCTGCTGGCATTTGGCAAAAACGAACATCCCCAAATGCATGAAGTGGGCACAAAATGACATGCTTCATTCTGTCACATACGCTATTTGTATTCACACATTCGCTGAAACTGTTATTTTCATTTACTACAGAAACCGCAAGTGTCGAGAACTCAGCAGTATAAATTCAAGCAGTTACACTTTGCTGTTTGCTCGTCGCGTCATTGATTTATTCCTCCACAGTGCTCAGTAGCAGGTGTTTTATTACTTGGGGATCAGTCAGTTATGGAAAAGGCTTTTTCTAAATTTGTTAAGTGGCCTGTTTCCCCAAAAATTAAAGAAACACATTTTAAGATAATTAATAATAAATACCCGGTTGCAGAATTTTTTAAAAAGAAGATTTAAATTTGAGGTGGACCTGTGTTCTTTTTGTGATTCTACTTGTGAAACATTACAACACTTGTTCTTTTCATGTCCTGTTTCGGCCACATTTTGGTTAGAAATACATAGCTGGTTATCACTCAAGGTTAATGATATCCCACAGTTTGACTTATCTCATATTATGTTCTACATGGATAACTTCTATCCATCTGTCTCTATGATTAACATTGTCATTCTCTTAGGTAAATACCATATGCACTGTAGTAAGTGGTGAAATAGCAAACCGTCTTTTATATGGTTCATAAATGATTTTAAACAATACCTCCTATCACTTAAGAAACTGAAATCCAGAAGATCTGTAAGAAGGATTTATGATAACATGTCTCATTTAGTACTGTTTTGACTTATACCTCCTGCGTCTTTTGGCCTGCGCTCCCTATGCCCCAATTTGTTATCTTGCATATACAGTGGAACCTCAGGTCACGAACGTCTCTGAACACGTACAGATCGGGTTACGACCAAAAAGTTCGCCAAACTTTTGCATCTGTTCATGATGACCACACACTCGGGTGACGAACAAGCCAGTTTCCCTCCCGGTTCGCACGTGTTCAGTCTCTCCCTGTGCGGCGAGCGAGAAGGCAGTTAAAGAATGCACCGGGCTTGTTTTTAAAGAGACTGATTAGAGCATTCTCTGTTCAAGGGTGTTATTCAATGTTTTTACATTTAGTTTACTATTACACTCTGCATTCTATGGTATAACTATTTTTGTGCTTAAAAATCTTTAAAAAATATATATATATTTACATACAGTTCGTACAGTCCGGAACGGATTAATTGTATTTACATACAATCCTATGGGGGAAATTACTTCGGGTCACAACCAGAGTTTTGGAATGAATTACGGTCGTGACCCGAGGATCCACTGTACTGTGAAATTTATCTGGCCCCCCTGTACTGTGAATGTTGTTTATACTTTTTTGAAATATTGAATTTATATCCTCTACGAGAGGTTTTGTATTGTATTTATTGTGTTTCATTTGATAATAAAAAAAGAGCCACGTTAGACGGCGACCTGCCCACCTCGTGGATAATTAAGAGCGCATCAAGTCAAACAAACTGTAGTACAGTATATTGTAAGTCTGAACTTTTCAGGATTTCGTAGTAATAAGGAATTGTGTGTATTGGGGCGCTATTAGGATTCAGTACATAATAATAAGGTGGTGTAAGGTGTACTCTGAAACGATCTTAGTAAAAGGACCTGCTAAAGTGTATCACTTTGAACCTGTCTCCATCTTCTTCCTTTTTATTGGAACAATATTATTGCCTATAGATATAACACAAAGCGCAACTATAAACACGAAGTGCGGCACTTTAAAACTAAAATTTCCAGTTGGGGCCTGGAGAGATCGCAAACATGCTGCTCGTCCGAAATGTCAAATTAAGAAATCGGGCTGACTTGAAATCCCATCGGCTTTGGAGTCAAACATCTTCAGCGGCGTCTGCCTGCACTTTTCAGACCCCAACCCGACAATGTGCTGGCAAGTGTGCAAAGACAACACGCATTTGCAGTGATTTAAATCGTTGGAACAGGAATAAAACTATGGGAACATATGAATATAGTGTCCGCGTAAATATAACGCATAACGTTTTCCTCAACATCGAGGACACTGTTATGTCACAGAATGCAGAGAGATCTTCTTTCTTTAGAGGTGACTCAGTAGACGTGCAGATAACAAGGTTTTGACAACATTCACAAGGAAAACACTGAGAAACCTGACATTTGTTAGACTGCTCTGTGACTCCACTGGTTTGTGCCTGCACGTTGCTTTGGTCCTCTTTGCCATGCACTGAGGCCCTGTTGTGCAGATGGTGTGCCACCTTTTCCCCATTGTACTTTTAAAGTTATTGCAGTTTTAAAACATTCTATGAAATGCAAATTTAATATTCTAGAATGCCGATTTAGCAACTAATAATATAAAGCTATATAGGCAACACCTTTTATAGGACTTTCTATGTGTGAAAGTAATGGAAGCAGAATAATTATCACTACTCATGTTTTTAGTTCAGCAAGTCCCTGTTGGGTCAGCAGTGTTGTCGATCAGTATTGCTTAGCACTCACGCTCCTCTGTGCCAGAGTTGATGGGTGAAATGCGGTCTGGGTGGAGTTTCCATGTTCTCCTTGTTCCTTCCATAATCCAAAGACATGACTGTTAGGTGACATGTAGAGGTGAAACTGGTTGCATGTGTCACCGAGTGTCTCTCTGTTTGTGTGTGTCCTGTGATGAAGTTGGCACCTTTTCCAGGGGGTCCACTGCCCAGCACCCTATGATGCCAGAGATTACTAAATTACTGTGACCCTGAAAATGGGGATAAGCGCTTTGGAAATGTGTGTGCATGTGTACACATCACTGTTTTCAACAAATCAAGCTCAGCAGAAGTTGTATCTTTTCACTGTCTTTTGTAGAAAATTGGAAAACAGTATGAATGCAAAAAAAGACATCCGTTAGCAAGCATGAAGGGGAAAGAATGCGCTACATACAGACAAGTTTGTCAACTTAAATTTTCCACCTGGACAACACCATATTAAGTGAAATTTGTTAATTTAAACTTGGAGAGTTGACAATAAGAGTGTTTTTTGCTGTACTGAAACAAAGCTTACCATTCTTAGACTGCACTCCGCTCGAAATCAGCCCACACATGCATCAAGGACTGCAGACGTTTTTGGACCGCTCTTCCAGATAGCTGGGTGACAAGCTTCCCATGGCAGGCTTTGGAACTTTTTTCTGGATTGATTCCCAGAAGACAATTACAGTATGTGCCAAAGTCACAAAAATATGAAATCAAATAAATACAAATAACTGTTGTCTCTAATTGTTAAATTATTGTTTTTACTTAAAGAGGTTTTCATTATGATTTCTCAAACAATTACATTTCATGTAACTCGACATGCCTTATGAGCAAGTCTTTTGACAAGAAAAAGTAGTTCTGTCAGAATAACACAGAATATGCTGAACCAAACAAAGAGCAAAAAAGGAAGAAGACTGAATAGTTTTCATCCATCCATCCATCATCCAACCCGCTATATCCTAACTACAGGGTCACGGGGGTCTGCTGGAGCCAATCTCAGCCAACACAGGGCTCAAGGCAGGACACAAACCCCAGACAGGGTGCCAGCCCACCACAGCTGAATAGTTTTGGCACCCCTTAAAAGTGCAAAAACATCGACATGAAAATCATATTCTTTTTGTACCTTTGTAGAAATTCAAGGGTTAATGAGGCTTCTTCTTGGTATGCAAAGTTAAAATTGTAGAAACTTCAAAAGACGTCTGCAGTTGCACTCACATTGCTGTGGCAGAACTTCACCCCTCACACATCACTTGGCTCTCAAGGCTCAGCATCCACTGTTGTGTGTCACCTGAAACAGATAATACACATACAGTATCCATCCATCCATCATCCAACCCGCTATATCCTAACTACAGGGTCACGGGGGTCTGCTGGAGCCAATCTCAGCCAACATAGGGCGCAAGGCAGGAAACAAACCCCAGGCAGAGCGCCAGCCCACCGCAGCATACATACTGTATATCTTTCTATTTTACATCAGGCTTAATAATTAGAGGACATTGTACCATACCAATATTGAATGACTGAAAAATTGTAAAACATTCTTCAACTTTTCCTCAAAGAGACTTTAATCTTTTTCAATTTCAGACAATACTAGGATTCTTCCCATTACAGAAAGTCAGTCTTCATGTGAGTAGTGTAAGTGTGAGATATTGCAGTAGATTTGTCCTCAGTGCTTCTTCTTGTCTGCTGTTGAGGGACCACCAAGGACATTCAGTTAATGGGTTCGGCTCTTACATACACATTCACAGTAAACCAGTCGGCCCTCATATGCGCAGATTCCACATCTGCGTATTCAACAAACCACGGATCAAAAAAGAAAAAGGCCAGACATTCCAAAAACAAAAGGGGCTTGACAACACAACCAGACTACCTGTGGGTGATCAGTACACTGATACTAAAGTATCAACCTGAGAAACTGTTATTATTGACCGAGACACACACGGACACAACAGCGGGCGCTGCCAGGCATGTCTCTAAACAAAAGCCGTTCAAGCCCCAGCTGTAAAGTACTGTGAGGTCCTTCACATCACACTGTGTGCAACCTTTGTTTTTGTGAAAAAAATCATCAACACAACCACTGGAAAGATAAGAAGGAGCGTAAAGTGCCACCTCACAATGAGAAAATACAAGTCTTAGGTATTTTGCAAAGTAATAATAATAATAATTTATTTTTTGATATAGCCCAAAATCACATGAGGAATGCCACAATGGCCTTTAACAGGCCCTGCTTTTTGACAGCACCCCAGCCTTGACTCCCTATGAAGACAAGAACAATTCCTAAAACACCCTTGTAGGGAACAAAATGGAAGAAATACAATACAATACAAAGAACTGAACACAAGTAATCCTCTTCACAGATCTAGATGGCCTATCTATCATTGCCACTTCAGAAATACAATACAATAGTACAATAGTAATAGTACAAGTACAAAGCAAAATGCAAGAGCAGAATATATCAGGATTGTTCAGAGTCCTGTAGACCTCGGCCAACAAGCTACCTCCCCCTTACTGGCCACCGGGCCGGCCAATTTGATGAAAGGACCCTTCTACCCAATAATTCTAGTGCTCCGCTATCAGAGGTGACTTTTCCATAGGCTGGCAAACAACCTGGCAGTAGGGCTAGTGGCACCAAGTGCCACATTTGAGTACAGAGAAGAGAAACCGAATAGGTGAGGGTTACTAACAAATTATAAATATCATATTACCTATATATTTTAGGTCTAATGACTAACAACAGAGATGCACAGCTAATCAGCAGCTCTAGTCAGGGTGTGCTAAACTGAAGTAGTGAGTCTTCAGCAGGGATTTGAAAACTGAAACTGAAGGGCATCTCTTATAGTAGCAGGCAGACCACTCCACAGTTTAGGGGTGACCCCGGTAGCTAAAAGCTCGACCTCTCACTGTTGGAATCAAAAGCAGACCGGCATCTTAAGATCTAAATGTGTGCTCCGGTTTGTAAGTACTGATGAGCTCAGATAACTAAACCAGACCTCGGCCATTTAAGGCTTTCCATGTTAAAAGTAGGATTTTTGAAATCTACCCTACACTTACCCGAGGGCCAGTGTAAGGATTTAAGAACTGGAGTAATGTGTTTGCGTCTTCTTGTTCTTGTAATAATTATTGCTGCAGTATTTTGAATTAGCTAAAAGCTGTTGTACTAGGGTGTTGTGCCATGTTAGCCATTATGGATGTGGTAAGACGTTAAGGAAAATTACACCTTTTATTGGATAAACAGAAAGATTACAATATGCAAGCTTTTGAAGCAACTCAAGCCCTTCTTCAGGCAAGTTGTAATTATTGCTGTATAAAGTACAATTTTAACATCCAGTGAACACCACATTGCAGCAGTCAGTCCTACTAGAAATAAATTCATGAATTAATTTCTCGGTATCCTGAATATTTAGAAAACACCTTATTTTTCCAAAATTTTAAAGATGGAAGAAACAGGTCTTGGACAGTTTTGTAATGTGAGCTTTAAATGACGTTTTGGAGTCAGAGATAATGTCTAGATTGTGGGCTGATTCAGTAAAGCTAATGGTGATTCCAACCAAGTTAAATAATGACAAAATATTGTTGCAATCGGCATTATTTCCTGTAATAATAAACATCTTTGTAAAGACAAGTAGTTCACATCCATCCACTCTTTTTATTCACTAACACATCTAATTAAAGACAACATCGGAGAAAAGTTATTTGGTCTAAAAGAAAGGTATAAGTGGGTGTCGTCTGCATATGATTGAAAATTAACATTATGTTTTCTAATGACAGATCCCAGTGGAGGCCTGAAAAGTGAAGGCAGTAAAGATCCCAGAACTGAGCTTTTCGGAGCACCATGTTGAACTTCTATGTATAATGATGGACTGCAGTCAATGCATTTCTGTACGTACTGGAATCGATTTGATAAATAAGATCTAAACCAGGCAAGGACATCAACTGTAAGCCCAATTTCATTTTCCAGCCTGTGCAGTAAAATAGAACGGTCAGTTGTGCCAAACGCTGCTCTTAAGTCTAACAACATAATTACAGAGGAATTTCTTACATCCGAGGATCTCAGAATGTCGTTTACAACACGCATTAGTGCCGTTTCTGTAGTATGGCAGACTGGAATTTCTCAAATAAATTGTGATGCATAAGTGTGGGAGTAAAGCTGACTGCCAACTACTTTTCAAGTATATTAGACAGAGAGGGTACATTTGATCAGGGTCTCTAATTATTAAGTATATGTGGGTCAAGGTCTGACTTTTTAAGTAATGGTTTGATAACTGGCACTCTGAGTGCATTGGGTACTGTACCATGCAATAATTAACTATTGGTAATGCCAAGAAATGGTGCTGCACAAACATCCATTGTGAATTTTACTAGTTTTGTTAGCCCTGGATCTAGAGAACAAGTAATAGGTTTCATCTTAAAAATTAAAGTTAAGGCTTCCTATTCTGTTACAGGATTACAATTTGGGTAGCGCTGCCACCTCGCAGTTAGGAGACCCGGGGTTCGCTTCCCGGGTCCTCCCTGTGTGGAGTTTGCATGTTCTCCCCGTGTCTGCATGGGTTTCCTCCCACAGTCCAAAGACATGCAGGTTAGGTGGATTGGCATTCTAAATTGTCCCTAGTGTGTGTGTGTGTGTGTGTGTGTGTGTGTGTGCGTCCTGCGGTGGGCTGGCACCCTGCCCGGGGTTTGTTTCCTGCCTTGCACCTGGTGTTGGCTAGGATTGGCTCCAGCAGACCAATGGGAGAAGGGATCAGAAATAACTTCATTTAATGGAGTAATATTTAAATTTTGAATTTCATTGTGAGTTATAATTAAATCTAATGTGGTCATGATTATGAGTTAGACCTTTGACAATCTGACAAAATCCTACTGAATTCAACAAATAAATAAAACTTTTGCTCACTACACAATCATAATTTATAGCTAAATCAGATAAATGATCGCCAAATTCAGAGGGCAGTAGATCCTGTTTATTCTGTACAGCATCACAGAGGAGTCCATGTTCTGTTAGTTATTTTCAGGAATATACTCAAAGTTTAACAAGAAGATATATGTATTATTATGAGATTTCAGTATAATGTATTGCTTTTTATTAACTTGGGGTTCCATTTAGTATGTAATATCAATTGGTTATAGAGGACCGAGGGGATGTTAATTTCATTTCCACATATATCACAATTCTGAAAACAAACCTCCAAATATTATCCCAATATGAGCAATTTGTACAATTCAAAAACAGTTTAGTTTATTTCTGAGAGGCTGCTGAGCCGTCACCTAAGGCCATGAACTGTGCGTCTTGACCAAAGCACTAAGATCGCAGATACGAGCGGCGGAAATGAGTTTCAGGGTGTCTGGGCTCAGCCTTCGAGATGGGGTGAGGAGCGCAGACGAGATGTTTCTTGTTATATATCAGTATAAGTGTGCATTTTAGTTCAGCTATTTATGTCTGATTGTGGGTTGACACCTAGTGATATGATTAGTAATGCCTTGCACATTTTGTTAGTTGCTGTTCAATAAAGACAAGAAAGAAAAAGGCACGCGCTGTCTGCTCGTCCGTTCTTATCAAATGAAAAAAGGGCAACGATAGTGTACTGTATTATTAATACCTGACATTTCTGATAGGATGCCTTCTGGACGCCAGCCTGGGGAGATGTTTCAGCCATGTCCAACCGGGAGAGGACCTCGGCTGGGTGGGAATGAGTCGGATTTGGAGCAGGTGGCAGGAAAAGAATTCTGGGTGGCTTTGCTTAGACTGCTTCCCCAGTGATCCACACTAGATTCGCTGCAGAAAAACAAAGAGTGGCTGGATAATTTTACCACGGAAAAATTGAAGGATTTTTTTCAGTGATCAGATGTAGACTAAGTAGTGCAGTAACCACTGACATACGACATGGATTGCTGTGCTCTGCTGGCTAACGTAGAGTCGGCAGTTCACCTAACCTGTATGTCTTTGGACATTGGGAGGAAACCGGAGCACTCGGAGCAAACACAAGCAGGCACGGGAAGAACAGGCAAATTCCTTAGTGGGAGGCAGCAGCGCAACCACTGCTCTAGTGTGCTGCCTTGTCAGCCCGGATGTCTCATTTTAAAATGCTGATATCAGAATTAGGAAACTTAATATCAATTTTTAAAACGCCGATATCTTGTCATTATCAAATTTTAAAGACATACAATATCAGAAATTTTGATATCAAGAAAAACGATTCAATTCTGAAAAGGCTTCCCATATGCGAATCCCGTTGACCGCACCAGCGGCAGATGACGGGGAGCTTTCTCCACCTCCTTTAAATCCTATTGGATAGTCTTAGCAGCCTATCGGGTTCTAGTACTGGGCTCTATAGTCCCGCCCCCTCTTCGCAATTTGGGTGCAGTCAGGCTACGTGAAAAATTAGTGGAAAACTGGCTCACCTGTGAGGGGTGCGTCGCCGTCGGCCTTTCACGCTGACCGGTTAGACGAAACGCTAGGAGTTCTTTAATGTTTTTGCAAAATTATTAAAGTTTAGTTGAGGAGAGATGGCCGGGACCTGCTTACTTTCCTAATTTTTAAACATAAGCCAGACGCAAGAAGAATTCGGGTCACGTCAGCAACGCGAAACAGGTAATTGTTGTTATTATTTGTATTTTATTATTACAGTAACTGAGTCAGATGGAATTCTGCATCATCTCCTGTGCTACTGTGGTTGTTGAAGTTAATAGAAGGCGCTCATCCGAATGAGCCGTCAGCACGGAAGATGAGGTGACAGGTGACAGGTGACAGCCCACGCAGAGCTGCAACTGAGCATAAAAATGTAAAACTGGGACAAGTGGACAAATGTCGAGTCTTCTGACTGGCACGCATTGTTTCAGTCACTTGGACGTGTGTGATGTGCATGACAGGCATGCCGTTTAGTTTTGAAGGGGAGGTTATTTCCCTCCCCTTTTGTGTTAGTAAGGAAGGCTTCTTTTTGGTAACGAAACCGAAGTCTTAAATTCTGAGTTATAATCGTGATGACGCTGTCCAGAAGACAGGTATTTGTCAGTGGAAAGGTCGAGCTGTTAGATCTCGAGTTGTGTTTTTGAAGTGATCTTTCCAGGTTCCACTAACCCTGCTCTGCTGTACGAAACACTTAAGGTGGGTTTCTATCCACAGTTGCCAATTTGGCATACGAGGGCAGAGGCCGAGGTCACTTACTGACTGGAAAACTGTAGTTAATGTATTGTTACAAGGCAGTAATCCAGTCGACATGCGACATCTCCCGTTTTGAGGCCCCACACCGAAGGGGAGGCCAGTCACCACTTACTGGGACTCCTCAATTGAGCACACTGCTCGTCTTTAGAATTGTGAAGCACACCATCAAGTTACGGGAGAACATGCGGAGTGCACTCGGATCACACTGTGTGTTCGAGTCAAGACCCCATGAGTTCTGCCTCCTTCGAGATGCCCTGGACTTGTTTCTTTTCAAGTTGCTTCGCCGCGTTAGGAGCTTTAAATAACGGGACTGTTTAGAATGTTAATATGTTTTAGTGACTGTTTTATTTGAATGGGTCTCATGGATGGGAAACAATGTTTATAATGCCGCACGTTCATGATCAACCGCTATTGACATAAATAACAATTTTATAGCCCCCCTTTAATGCTCTAGTGCCTTTGTTGTCCTGTACCAGAGCGTATTAAATGTAATTTAATTGATTTTGCAGCAGCTTGTTGTGTACAGATTTTGTGCCGTACTGTTAGGTTTTCCCGGCTAGTGTCTTGTGTCACACGTCGGTGGAAAAAGTAACATTACAGTAACTGATGCGCTAAGCTCGTCTATGACTTCGGCTTTAGTTGTTCCCCTTTTAAGTGTTGGTTCAGCAGGGCGCGTTTCTATGTCAAAGTTTAATTGGATGTTGACGCAGAAATGGGCGTTTCTGTACGTCCATCTGCGAAGCCTATTGGAGATTCGAGTAACAGGCGGGTCTTTCCGTCTGCTTCTAAATTCTATTGGATACTGGACTAATGGGCGTTTCTGTTCCGCCTCTTTTGGCTGTCAGTAAAACGCTGACTGCGCCACCTCCCACGTGCTGTTAAGAGAGGGAGTAAAAAGGCGAAAAAGAGCGAAACGCTAGGATTTAAACAAATGTTTGAATCGGGCTGCTGTTGATATTCGTTTTACAAAATCATATTATAATGAGTAAGTAAACAAGGAGGAGCTGATTGAGAAATATTGAGCTGGATGTTCTGTTTTGTTAATTAATCATAATTAATCATTTTGAAGAGAAGAACAAGAAATTTGACAAAGAGAGAGAACACTCAGTCCATCGAGCGCGTTTGTTTAGCTAATAGCTTGTTTTCCTGTATTTCTCTTTATTTAGTGTTTTATGTGGATATTATTTTGTGTCTAATATTGTGTATTCACTGTTGCTTTTTCTAAATTCCTGTAAACGCTCTTTGAACATGGGAAAGGCGCTATATAATTAAAATGTATTATTATATTTTTTTATATTTTTGTAGTTTTTATTTACCTCACTTTACAAATGCATAATGCTCAGTTTTCTTATTATGACTGACTATTAAAAGTAACTTTTGGTTTCTGTTTTTCCAGGTCATATTTTCTTTTGATGATGCTGGGAGGGGAGATTCGAACCCATTGCCTGTTTTAACTTGGCTGCTGGGTTTGAAGATGTTTATCCTAAAGAGCTACTCTTCGAGCTCTTTTTGTTTCGGAGTTTCAGCATTTTTAACAACTCATCTCTCCATCCACACGTGAAATAAAAGAGATAGTCTTTCTAGTCGTCATTCTTCAGGGTACTCCTCGACTCGGAGCACCCCTTCGGTCTCGATCGCGGGGCCGACTCGGTCTTGGCTCATTTGCTTATTTCGCTATGCCACCACGGGGTCCCCTTTAGAGGAAGGGTATAGAAATCATTTATACCGTTAACTCGTCGGTGGCCACAGCAAATAAAGAGGCGGCTTTTTATTTTAGATGCTGCTATGGTTTGGAGGCAGACTCGAACCCGCACTTTTTCACCTTCTGCGAGCGGTTTAACGGGTTGAGCTACCGAGACTGACTGGCTAGCACGCCGACCAGACGCATTTAATGTTAGCAACAGGTCTGCGGACCTGTTAAATAAATGGCTTGGCCCCTTTTCTCGGTGGAAGAGGACGGAGCTCGAACCCTGCACCTCCACTTCCTAGCGGGAGAGCTGAATCAGCACGTCTGTCTCGGTGAGCTAACCCTCTGTCTGGAGGTAATCCGAAATCTCATATATCATTAACAGAATAGAGGGCGCTGCAAATAAACAAACACTTTGCACTTTCGGCTGCTGATCCCTCCGTTGGCGCTTCGGGCTATGCAGCAGCACGGCGGTTGGTCGTCTCGATCGCGGGGCCAACTCGCTCTTGGCTGATGGGGTCACCCGTTTTCTTGTTACGCCACCACGGGGTCATCTTTAGAAGAATGATATAGAAATCATTTATACCGTTAACTCGTCGTTGGCCACAGCAAATAAAGAGGCGGCTTTTTAATTTTAGATGCTGCTATGGTTTGGGGAGAGATTCGAACCCGCACCCTTCCATCTTACATGAGCGGTCTAACGGGTTGAGCTACCGAGTCTGACTGGCTGGCATGCTGACCAGACTTATTTAATGTTAGCAACAGGTCTGCGGACCCCTTAAATAAATGACTTGGCTTCTTATGACGGCAGGAGAGGACGGAGCTTGAACCCTGCACCTCGGCTTTTCAGCTCGTTTATCTCGGTGAGCTAATCCTCCGTCTGGAAGTAGTCCGAAATCTCTTATATCATTGGCAGAATGGAGGGCGCTGCAACTAAATGGACAGTTGACATGTTATGCGAGGTGAGGCTGGGCTTGAGCTCATGGCCTCCTTCGGTCTGTTTGAACCGCGTGGCCGGTTCGGGTCGCTCTCTTTTCACGATGTCGCACTGCCTTTAGCGGCGTTCACTATAAACAATTTCATTTGCAACCCCTTCTAATAAAGACACGATATTACTACCTCTTTATGCGGGTTGGGATTCGAACTCGCACACCGGTGGGTTACATCAGTGGTCTACCCGGTTGAGCTATACGGCAACCGACTCACACGCTGACGTTCACTCGTGCTTTATACCTCTGACGGGTCAGCGGACCCCTTAAACAAAGGGGCCCTTTACTACATACACATGGACTGGCCAGTATTGTAGCGGGGTGGTTGAATCAGCCCGTTTATTGGAGGAAGCTAATTCTCTGCTGCGAAGTCGTTAATATCATCGGAAGTTGGAGTGCACTGCATGTAAACTGACAATTAAGAAATAATTTAAAGTAAATCCTCCATGGTCGGTACGGGGGCTTGAACCCGGGGCTTTCTTTTCAGAAGGAGCGCTTATCCTCCTGAGCTACACGCCCACTCTGGTAACCTCACCGACTCCCAAGTGTTGTGCGACACCGGACGACTCAAAGGGCGCTCAGCGGGCGACGCGGGGCCGAAATCCGCTCGTTACTATCTGTTCATGTAAACCGAATAGCAACAGCAGACCGAGGTAAACATTTTTCAAATCCTAGCGTTTTGCTTTTTAAAGGGGTCAGTCAAATAATAACGGATAATACGCCCGTTGTGGTGTCGTGCTTACAGATTCCCACTTTGACATTCCATCCATCCCTGTGGTTGTATGAGCGCAAATCCCCCCACTAATACGGTGGGACCCCCAGCGAGTAAATTCAACTGCCTGTGCTGCAGCTGCGGAGCCAATTGTGTGTCGAGTTCATAAGCTCGCCGACGTTAATAATGAAGTCAATAAGAATGAGCTGATTGAAGAACAGCATAGCCCGGCGCGTTTGTTTTTAAGCCATTGTTCATCTTTGTGTTTCTTATATGTATGTTTATTTAGTGTTTTATGTAGATGTTGTTTTGTATCCTACTTTATATATTTCCTGTTGTTTATTTTGTAAAGCACTCTGAGCACGGGAAAGGCACTATATAAATACATCCATCCATCCATTTTCCAACCCGCTGAATCCGAACACAGGGTCACGGGGGTCTGCTGGAGCCAATCCCAGCCAACACAGGGCAGGGTGCCAACCCACTGCAGGACACACACAAACACACCCACACACCAAGCACACACTAAAGCCAATTTAGAATCGCCAATCCACCTAACCTGCATGTCTTTGGACTGTGAGAGGAAACCCACGCAGACACGGGGAGAACATGCAAACTCCACGCAGGGAGGACCCGGGAAGCGAACCCGGGTCTCCTAACTGCGAGGCAGCAGCGCTGCTCACATATAAATACAATGTATTATTATTATTATTATTATTATTATTACATCTGCGTAATTGTTAGCATTTGATGCTGTCTGGGCCGGCCGGCTATCAGGGGGTGTCACTTCACGCGGACCCCCCAGGAGCATCTTCTTTTAACAGGCCCGTTTAGGGTTCCGACAAAAACGTTGTCACTCCTTGTGACGTGTTATTGTTGATTTATTATTTTTTTATGAGATCTTGGATGGGCGATTTCTTTTCTAGTTAATGACGAAAGTGAGTGTATCACGTGCTGTAAAGCGGGTCCCACATCCTAATGGGGTACTTTCACAGATTAAAAAAAAAATATTTTTAGGTCCCTCATCCCACCCTGTGATGGTTCTGTTCCATTTGCTTGCTGCGCTGCGATCGGCACGGGCGCCTCTGGCCAGGATAAAGCAGGTGTAGACGATGAATGGATGGATGGTCCCTGTTCGTCTCTTAGGTTCCCACCTTCTCTCTGTGTCTTTTATTGCAGTACTTTGAACTGGCAAAGACGTTATGGCTGGAGCCACCAGTAAGGATGTAGCCTGCCAGACGTTAGCTATCCTTTGGAAGCAGTAAGATCACCACACACATAAAAATAAATCTAAAACAAGAGTTTAATATCTCCCCATGTAGACTGTACTTAATCTATCCATTCTGAAACTTTAAAAGTGTATTTTTTTCAGGGAAGTCTTGTTTTGCTTTTTTTTTTTTTTAATACCGTTGAAGCCCCTACTTGAACTGTGTTAATAACAATAATAGCAGAAATAAAGATTACAGTTTTACACACTGTGTTTATACAACCATTCCATGTACATAAAATAGTGAACATCTCTTAGACACGCCAAGTCAGTGAGAGAGACGTACAGTAGGCGCATCTTCAAACAACAAACACAACGAAAAACAGTATTTATGTACTTCGATGTTGTATATCTTGCCCTGTGGTGGGCTGGCGCCCTGCCCGGGGTTTGCGCCCTGTGTTGGCTGGGATTGGCTCCAGCAGACCCCCGTAACCCTGTAGTTAGGATGTAGCGGGTTGGATAATGGATGGATGGATGTTCAATATGTTGAAAAAATTGCCTGTGGCAAGCATCCAGCGTTCTCCCCTCATCTTTTCGTAGCTTTTTAGTCCATTATCATTTATGGCCATGGACTCTCCTATCTCTGTGCAGCTCACATTGTTCACCAAGGATGTGTCATTTATTTAGACAAACGTGAGGGTCTTCACTGGCCTATTCTGTGTGGCCAGCAGTTGAGATGGGAGCTCTGGTTTATTTGTCCTTATTGTGCTAAGCATTGTTGCCTTCCTCTTGAGGAGCTGCTGGCCCAGTTTGTGTAAAAGTTACTGCATATGGCATTGTGGCCATGCAGCTTATGTCATGTCCAGGGCAACCCGCACAGGAGTTCCTCCATCTGACTTTCCTTTGTTGATGAAATGACATCCTCTGCTCTTCTGTGTCTCTGTGCTTCCCCATCAGCATGTTATTCATAGCTTTGGACTGGCTTATCATTTTATGCAGATGATGCTTAGATCTATTTCGGTGGTAAAAGTGACACCTCATCACAGCCGTCTCAGCTCACAACTTACCTCAGTGAAATTAAATTAAAATGAAAACCTGAACAGAGCAAAACTCTTTAAAATTAAATTGCAACCTAGCTGAACTCCTGCGCCGTGGCACTAAAGTGTAACTTAAGAAAACAGAGTCCCCTTCAGCCATTCTTGGTGATGATCTCATCAGACCTTCTCGGTGTCACTTTGATTCCTCCTTTTCTTATTTCACCCATGTTAGCCACATTAAGAAACGTCCACCCGTGTCACATTTCTTATGTTCGCTCCATCCTCTCCTTTTCTAATGCTGAGAGTCTCGTCCCTGCTTTTATCACATCCCACGTTGATTACTGTAATTCCCTACTGGCAGGTGCCACTTCTCATCTTCTATCACAGCTCCCGCCGATTCAAAACTCAACTGCAAGAGTCCCGACACGGACCACCAACAGCGAGCACATCCCAGCACAGCCACCCTGCTGCACCTTCACGGCTCCCTCGGTCTTACAGGACTGAATATCAAATTCTGTTCGTGAGGTCCTCTCATTCTGTGCCCCCCACTACCCTGCGCTCTGCGGGCGACAGCAGGACCTTCAGCTGTAAAGCACCCTGACCTCCCAAAATTAATGACATCAGCTGACTCACTTCACTGGTTTAGGAGGACATTAAACACACCTGACATTCGGGGGGCCCCCCCCCCCGGTCTGTCCGGGTACTCAGGGTTTGAATTTTTGTCACAATTTATGTTATTTGTTCAAGATTTTTTTGCAGTATTATATGTTGTATTTTAGTCTGAATTATTGTCTTTTATTCTATTTGAATGTTTTGTATATCCATATTTATCTTTATTTAATGAAGATATTATTTGTAGCCAATGTTATATCGGTCCTGTTGTTCTTTCTGAATTTTGGGCATAGGAAGGGTGCTAAATAAATAAATTGTGTTGTTAGTATTTTTTATTTTTTTTCTTTGGATGGCCCATCGTTTATAATAATAAGTGACAAAAACTAGAGCAGTTCTATATAAGGCAATTAAAATAATTCAGTGTAGAATATGTATTGCCGTTTTCTTCACATAAATGTTTAAAAACATTAGATTGGCTTAAATGTTACAGTATCTCACAAAAGTGAGTCCACCCCTCACATTTTTGTAAATATTTTATTCTATCCTTTCATGGGACAACACTGACGATATGACACGTTGATCCAATGTCCAGCAGTCCGTGTGCAGCTTGTATCACGGTGTCCCCTCAGAATAACTCAACACTCAGCCATTAACGTCTAAACACCAAAAGTGAGTTCACCCCTAAGTGAAACACGTCCAAATTGAGCCCAATTAGCCAGTTTCCCTCCCCGGTGTCATGTGACTCGTTAGTGGTCTCAGGTGTGTTAAATTTGCTGTTGTCGCTCTCACACTCTCTCGTACTGGTCACTGGAAGTTCAACATGGCACCTCATGGCAAAGACCTCTCTGAGGATCTGAACAAAAGAATTGTTGCTCTACATAAAGATGGCCGAGGCTATAAGATCCTGAAACTGAGCTGCGGCACGGAGGCCAAGACCGTACAGCGACAGGTTTAACAGGACAGGCCTCGCCATGATGCCCGTGCTCAGCGTCATATCCAGAGGTTGCCTTTTGAAATTAGACGTATGAGTGCTGCCAGCATTGCTGCAGAGGTCAGCCTGGCAGTGCTCAGACCTTACACCGCCGCACACGGCATCAAATTGGTCTGCATGGCTGTCGATCCAGAAGGAAGCCTCTTCTAAAGATGATGCACAAGAAAGACAAGCAGACTAAGGACATGGATTAAAGGAACCATGCCCTGTGTTCTGATGAGACCAAGATAAACTGATTTGGTTCAGATGGCGCCAAGCGTGTGTGGCGGCAACCAGGTGAGGAGTACAAAGACGTGTGTGTCTCGCCTACAGTCAAGCATGGTGGAGGGAGTGTCGGGGTTTGGGGCGGCATGAGTGCTGCTGGCACTGGGGAGTTACAGTTCATTAAGGGAACCACGAATGCCAACATGTACTGTGACATACTGAAGCAGAGCACAATCCCCTCCCTGGGCCGCAGGGCAGTATGCCAACATGATAACGACCCCAAACACACCTCCAAGATGACCACTGCCTTGATAAAGAAACTGGGGGTAAAGGTACTGGACTGGCCAAGCATGTCTCCAGACCTAAACCCTATTGAGCATCTGTGGGGGGGCATCCTCAAACGGAAGGTGGAGGAGCTCAAGGTCTCTAACATCCAGCAGCTCCGTGATGTCATCATGGAGGAGAGGAAGAGGATGGCAGTGGCAACCTGTGAAGCTCGTGTGAACTCCGTGCCCAAGAGAGTTAAGGCAGTGCTGGAAAATAATTGACACTTTGGGCACAATTTGGACGTTTTTCACTTAGGGGTGGACTCACTTTTGTTGCCAGCGGTTTAGACATTAATGGTTGAGTGTTGAGTTATTCTGAGGGGACAGCAAATTTACACCGTGATACAAGCTGTACACGGACTGCTGGACATTGGATCAAAGTGTCATATCTTCAGTGTTGTCCCATGAAAAAATGTCATAAAATATTTACAAAAATGCGAGGGGTGTACTCACTTTTGTGAGATACTGTAATTCTAAATTGGTTTAGAACAATATTGCACACATGCACAGTACATTTTTAAAAACGTAATCACTTTTATTATTAACGTTTTACTAAACTCTAACGTGGTGTAAACATAATTATATTGTATACTTCGTTTCATGAATGTAAACGAAAAACTATTTTCGATTAACACAGATCTTGATTATTTTAATTTTGTCGGCATGTTAAATGGTTCCCACAGACCCGAACACAACGTAAATGTTAATATTTAACAGAAACGATCCGTATTGTTTAATTTGAAGTATGACACGGCGTGATGCCAGAAACCCTCTGAACTTCACAAGGATGCGTATTATTTGGTTTGATGTACTTTTTTTCCTTCTCATTTTTATCGCTTAATTTCTGAACGGGTCCTTCACCCGACGTTACTTTCCAGGCTTTGCCGAGACCTGCCGAAGTCAGTCCTGAAACGACGGAGACGTCACTTCCGGGTCTGTAACTGCGGGTCCACAACCATAGACATAGAATTACTAAACGGCGCATGACCAGCAGCATCGTACGTCAACGTCGCCGCCATATTGCGAGTGGCACTGCTGTGGAGTGAAGTCATGGATAATGTGCTGCTTGGGATTGTGTAAACCGCTGTACGCTCCAAACCAGATCCCGGGGGATCACGTTTCATGGGTAAGGCTGAACAATTGTTTTGGTTATATTTGGCCATTAGAAAATCCCGTTTTATAATCTTTACTTTAGCTACGCCAGGCTCAGATAGCAAAGCTATGCATTTATGTGCTCAAGTGAGCCTCCAAACAACGTTTCGGCTAAACGTATTTAGTCACTAACTATGTAGATTGTTGTTAGCTGTTAACATTTCTCAAACTTGATGATGTTTTTTCTCAAGGAGCACATCGAGGAAACGCAGTTTGAAATTGACAACCATCATTTCATGCTCATGTCTTTAGTTGTGTCTGTCTTCTACAAATGAAGGCTGCACTATATTGCCAGACTGAATACTCTCAAATTACAGGATCTGAGTGAGTGAGAGGAGTGCAAGTCTGGAGGAGATCAGTGAGGTGTGGGGAGCTTTAAATGTTAAGAGCGGTATTGTGTATCGTATTCTGTAGTGAACAGGGAGCCAGTGAAGTTGAGAGAGAATCGGTGTGATATGTTCAGTGGATTTA
>JANRMT010062846.1:9009804-9056196 GCA_026402145.1 Polypterus bichir lapradei | reverse complement strand
CATTCCCATTTTATTAAGGTGTATCCATATAAATGGCCCACCCTGTAGTGTAATAAATATGCCAATCAATAAACCATTAGAAAGTACTCTCAGGGTCAAACCCCAGTGCACAGCCCGCATCAGTAAAGTAACATCAATCAACAGCAAACATGTATTATTTAATTACGTATATTGAAAATAATTCAATTTTTAAGGAAACTAGGGCACATTGTCTGATGGGATTTAAAGTTTCCTTTTGTGGTATATGGTGTCCTACAGGTGTGCCAGCTTATTGAACACAGCCCACCATAAATCAGCTTCCATAACCTCAAAAAACCTTCAGCACGCAGGGAAAAAGACGTCTGCTAACTGTGTTTAAGTGTTTTTCCCTGTTATTCAAAGCTATGCGCTTTACCAGGAGCAGTATGGGAAAAGGGGGCGTGTCCTTATGCAAATACTGTAACTTCAGTTTCACTGACACAGCGCTTTACCATTTTACGGTTGTTTACCTTCACTATTTAACAGTTTTACACTGTAAAATTAACCGATTTTTTCAGTGCAATTGTAATGCATCAGTAAACGGTGTTTAGTATATTTTGAAGGTAGAAAAATATCGATTTTACAGAACTTGGCTGTAAAAAATAATGAAATGTATTGTTTAATTTTCAGTAGAACATAAGGTAACTTTTCTTTTTTTCCAGAAAAGGTCTTTTACTTTCACCATTTACAGTATTTTTACCGTTAAATTTACTGAAATGTTTTACAGTGCGCGACAAGTTTAATTTCAAAGAAACCACAATTCGGTCGGCTGTATATTTATGATCACGGAGAAGCGATGCAACATAGAATCAAGAGAGTATGCAACAATTCCCATGAAAATAACAATCTCCTTAAATTATTCAGTATATCCGGTTAACCAAACCCAGGGGTGGGCGAGTGAAGCGATCGGCGGCTGAGCTCCCTAGTTGTATAACAAAAAAAAAAATATTAAAACTCCCAAAGGGGAAATGACTACAGTGATTGACTCCGCGTTCCAGAGAACCCAACCCCACGAAAGGTGAAAATCCGCAAAGTAAAAACCATACGTTTATATTGTTATTTTTATATTGTCACGCTTGCGTCACAGATTTGAACAGAAACACAGGAGGTTGTAGAGACAGGGACTTTAAAACACTGCAAACAAACATTTGTCTCTTTTTCAAAAGTTTAAACTGTGCTCCATGACAAGACAGAGATGACAGTTCTTTCTCGCAATTAAAAGAATGCAAACATATCTTCCTCTTCAAAGGAGCAGAGAATGTCAGAGAGAGACAGAGAAAAGCAAACAATGAAAAATCAATATGTGCTGTTGGAGCTTTTAAGTATGCGAAGCACCGCCGGACAAAGCAGCCGCAAGTAACGGGAGCAATGTGAAGGTAGTCTTTCAGCATTTTTTTAGAGGAGCGTCCATATCCTCTAGGCCAGTGTGCGAAGAGCCGCACCGTCAGGAGCAGAGAATGTCAGAGAGAGAGAAGCAAACAATCAAAAATCAATATGTGCTGTTAGAGCTTTGAAGTGTGCGAAGCACCGCGAGGGAAGCATATCGTATATCATTGAGGAGTTTTATTTAATACGTAATACGTGCTCTGATTGGGTAGCTTCTCAGCCATCCGCCAATAGCGTCCCTTGTATGAAATCAACTGGGCAAGCCAAGTGAGGAAGCATGTGCAGTGCCATAAATTAAAAGACCCATTGTCCGCAGAAACCCGCCAAGCAGCGAAAAATCCGTGATATATATTTAGATATGTCTGCGATGGAGTGAAGCCGCGAAAGTCGAAGCGCGATATAGCGAGGGATCACTGTATTTATAGGCACCGTTATCTTGGTTTCTCAATAAATGAACACCTTCAACTCTCATTCGTTTTGGCATTTGACTTTTATTTGAATTCACGTTTTTGGCTCCCAAACAGAAGTATGCAGCATTACATACATTTTTTGCATCAGCCTGTTCAGTACCTGCCTTGTGCAAAGAATTCCAATACAATGCGGCCAACTTTGAAAAGTACACCTTCTGTAGGCTAAGAATTGACGTTAAATCCATAAAAAGATAACAAGGGAAAAAGCACCAGTCAGACCCATACTATGCCCGAGAATTTTCTCTTTACAGGCAGCTATAGCCTTTGTAACTATGGAGATTGTGGATTTGTCACAAAAAAAGCAGGAATTGAAAAGCTGCGGTACAAAAGAACTGCCTTGGCAGCACGTAGAATTGAAAATAATTGCATATTCGGAAACCTGCGATTAAGTTTATCCTTACCTTCAAGCACTTGGGGCTCATTTGAAAGTGAAAGCTCTCTGCCTAAAAAGCATATCCAGTACTTATAAGTTGAAGCTTTTTTTTTTTAAGGAATATTTGTTATTATTATTCATATTTATTCATGAATGGCACTGGAAAATACTTTTTAAAACCGATGAACTCGCTCCCTCCTGCGTTGCCTAGCCTTTTAAACACTTGAGCTCTCCTCACGACATAAACGGCTGATGTATATTTAAAAGATTGTGTTGTGTTTTCATATCCTTTGGTCCGTTTCTACTCCATAAGAACGTGCCGACGTTTTCGCTTAAGGAGTTGTGCTCATCTGTGACAGGGGCTGCCTTTATTACACACGCAGTGATTTACAGGCAATGCTGGCACTCGCACTTACAGTACTGTCTTCTAGGGGCAGCTGGGGGGCTCGGGGCTCATGGTCAGCTTTCTTTTTCTTAAAAATGCCAGTCCAGCTGTCCCTAAGAAGAAGAAAACAGGAGGTAGAGAGTGAGGGAGTACAACCTCCATGCGATTATTTAAATCCCTCCGTTTCCACAGACTCAATGCCTGCATGGGTGAATAAGCTACTGTGGCTGTCACAAAGCCTTGGGAGTGCGTGGTGCACTCGTAGTTATCAGAATATGCAGATCAAGCCGGAAAAGGCAAATTCCAATCCCGTAAAACAGTTCTGTTACCCTCTTTGGTGCCAATCAGATTTGTGACGATATTTCAAGGATAATTTTCTCTTAATCGGAACCTCAGCAATAACTATTCACTGGCAGTGCGAACAACGGCTCCCGCTCATCTTATTTTTCTTACCCCGCAGGTGAAGACGACGGCACTCATGTCTCCTAAGAGTGGAAAGCAGCGAACATCAAACATGCCAGCTGATGGGTGAGGTCTACACAGCGTGGCTCACTTCCACTTGGCACCAAGTTATCCCTCTGTGACTCCAACCAGGAAAGAGCAGGTACTGCAAGACTAGCGAAACACAACTCTGGAAAGAAAAGAATTCCTTTGCAGGCTGTTCTTCACAATCCCCAAAAAAAAATGAAAATGGCGCATTCTAGCTGAGCACCGATACTTTCATGCACAGAGCAACCCGAAGGATCGCGTGTGCTGAATTTATAGAAATGTGAGGCCTTCATTCTTCATTTTTGCATTTTATAAAAAAAAAAAAAAAAAAATCATTTGCTTCAAGAAAAACAAATAGCAGCAAATGTGCTTTTAAAGATCCTTCCACTTATTGTATATTGCACCGAATTAACCATACCACAAAAATGACTCCAACATAAAATTGTAATGCAAACTAAGTTTACAGAAAAAAAATTTATTATATATATATATATATATATATATATATATCTCAACTTTTCAGCTAGGCTCAGAAAAAGAAAGCCTAGAAACGTGCATAAAAGAACACAAACCACGCTGTCCTGCAGAGTGGCGTAATCATGGGAGTCGCTTCCAGTTTCAAATTTGAATTTCCACTCAGATGAATGAGCTCGACATCTGCAGACACCACCCTGTGGCATTAGTCACCTTGTTCCTCCAAATTCCTGATCAAAATAATGAAAATCTCGATTCTTGCTCGCCTGGAGATTCCCCAGTGCTGTTGTTTTTGTCTTTACGGTGATTTTTAGTTTAAATAACTTTCTCATTGCGCTATATACAAAACTTTTATAAATTAAGTTAGTTCATTTTCATCTCATTCTAACTGGGGGAAAAAAAAAAAGTTTTATGGAAACAGGTTCAGACATCTGGGTGTGGACAGAATGCTTGACATCACGTTCTCTTCTTGCTTGGGCACCATTCAGTATCTGGGTAAAGACGGCAGTGGATTGTCTTGAACCTGGAAAGAAAACCAAAGATATGGGTCAATTCTAAACAAATGACATCAAAATCGATTCCAAAAATAAATTAAAAAGAAAAAAGCATCAGAATATAATTAAAAATAATATTGCCTGCGTCAAACCACTATAGAGTGAAACAGAGAGTGGAGAGGTTAGGATCACCCGTTGTGGCACCCACCACAAGACAAACCACCTCAGGATCCCAGATTAGGACTCGGGTGCAGCCATGCAGCGGGTGACACCTCAGCACCACACCAGTTCAGATGGAGTGGAACAGTGGGAGGTTGTTTATGGTGGCTGGAGTGCCAATAGTGCCACCAACCCCCAGGTTTGTCACTGGAGGGCCTACATGCAGGGCTGGATGCAGATTAACGTCATACCCTGGACGGAGCAATTGCAGGTTAAGGGCCCAATGGAGTAGAGTCACTTTTGGCGTTTACAGAATTCGAACCGACAACCTTCCTATTCCGCCACGAAACAGGATGTGTTGACAAACGTATTCTAAATGTTACAGCCAAACGTCCATCCATCCATTATCCAACCTGCTATATCCTACTAACTACAGGGTTACAGGGGTCTGCTGGAGCCAATCCCAGCCAACACAGGGCGCAAGGCAGGAAACAAACCCCGGGAAGGGTGCCAGCCCACCGCAGGGCACACACACACACCCACACACTAGGGACAATTTACAATTGCCAATGCACCTAACCTGCATGTCTTTGGACTGTGGGAGGAAACCCACGCAGACACGGGGAGAACATGCAAACTCCATAAAGGGAGGACCCAGGAAGCGATCCGGGTCTCCTAACTGCGAGGCAGCAGCGCTACCCACTGTGCCACCGTGCCGCCCACAGCCAAACGTATTTAATTAAATTCAGGGTCACAAGGGGGCTGAAGCCATTCCCGACAGTGTGTTTTTTTTAATAGTATTTTTCAATAAATGTATATGATCAATTATTCAAGTTAAGGAATGATATTCACTTACCTTGATGGGTCCTCCTGCAAAGAAAAAGCTCCTCCTATGCTGACAACATTTCTCCTGTTTTCAATGCCACCATAGCTTAGTGTTACCTGCAAAAGTATGAAAACTCTGACGTTAAATAAAACTCACACTAGAAGTCCATAATATTAAGAGGAGATTCAAAGATGATCGTAAGAAATCCAGTTGAACAGAAAGACAGGAATCGGCATTGAGACAATAACATTAGCTGTAAGTTTTCCAGTCTGTTCATCAGAGGTTATTTTCTGCCTTTATAAAACTTAGACTTTTTCTTTCCTATTCAAGTTCTGAGTTTTTGTAGACTTTGAATACGCCTTTACTGTGAAAATCAACTAACAGCCAGTTCATGCCGGTGACTTTGAGTTTACATGAATAAACTTATTTTATGACTTACAATAGATACTCTCATATAAGTCGGGTCTTGAAACCCGAAAAATCGATCATAGAATCAGACCCCGTCTTATACGCCCGTTCAAAAATGCAACACTTAATTTTTTTTTTTTTTTTTTTCCATCTTTATGCCTCCTCCGATCGCACATCAGTTTCTCAAAAACATTGAATTTTGTTGCAGCAGCACAGTTACCAATTTCTTTCACCATTTCAACGACATTTAATTTAAAACCAGCTTCATATTTTCTTCTGATCGAACGCTCCATCATAGATAAGGGATGCTCTTACAATAAAGGAGTATGAGGGTGAGAGATACAAAAAAAAACAGAAATCAGTGCAAACCCCAGTCCCAAAGGTATCACGTCCTAGTGAGCTGAACGACTTCAGGCCTGTCACTCTGACGTCACATGTGATGAAGACCATGGAGCGGCTGCTGCTTCACCACCTGAGGCCACTGGTCCGCCACACCCTCGACCATCTGCAGTTCGCATAGCAGGAGAAGGTGGGAGCGGAGGATGCCATCATCTATATGCTACACCGATCCCTCTCCCACCTGGACAGAGGCAGTGGTGCTGTAAGTATTATGTTTCTGGACTTCTCTAGCGCCTGCAACACCATCCAACCTCTGCTCCTTAGGGACAGGCTGACAGAGATGGCAGTAGATTCACACCTGGTGGCATGGATCATCTTACAGACAGACCTCAGTATGTGCGTCTCGGGAACTGCAGGTCTGACATTTTGGTCAGCAGCACAGCAGCGCCGTGGGGGACTCTACTCTCTCCGGTCCTGTTCAGTCAATATACATCAGACTTCTAATACAACTCGGAGTCCTGCCACGTGCAAAAGTTTGCTGATGTGGGCTGCATCAAGAGTGGGCAGGAGGAGGAGTACAGGAAACTAATCAAGGACTTTGTTAAATGGTGCGACTCAAACCACCTACAACTGAACACCAGCAAAACCAAGGAACTGGTGGTGGATTTTAGGAGGCCCAGGCCCCTCATGGACCCCGTGATCATCAGAGGTGACTGTGCAGAGGGTGCAGACCTATAAATACCTGGGAGTGCAGCTGGATGACAAATTGGACTGGACTGCCAATACTGATGCTCTGTGCAAGAGAGGACAGAGCCGACTATACTTCTTTAGAAGGCTGGCGTCCTTCAACATCTGCAATTAGATGCTGCAGATGTTCTACCAGACAGTTGTGGTGAGCGCCCTCTTCAACGCAGTGGTGTGCTGGGGAGGCAGCATAAAGAAGAGGGGCACCTCACGCCTGAACAAACTGGTGAGGAAGGCAGGCTCTATTGTAGGCACTGAGCTGGACAGTTTGACATCTGTGGCAGAGCGACGGGCGCTGAGCAGGCTCCTGTCAATCATGGAGAATCCACTGCATCCACTGAACAGGATCATCTCCAGACAGAGGAGCAGCTTCAGCGACAGACTGCTGTCACCGTCCTGCTCCACTGACAGACTGAGGAGACCCCACACTGTGCGACTCTTCAATTCCAGCCGGTGGGGTAAACGTTAACATTATACAAAGTTATTGTCTGTTATACCTGCATTGTTATCACTCAGTATGCTGCTGCTGGAGTATGGGAATTTCCCCTTCGGATTAATAAATCTATCTATGTCGCTTCAGAATAGTTCAGGTATTACCATGTGGTCACAATACATAGAAAACAATGCCATGTGCCCCGTGTTTCGTCTCTCGGGTGGGCGTTCGCCTATCATAATCCTTTGGACCAATAGCGGGAGTTTTCTGCATTCGACTTATACGACCAACATTATAAAATACCAGAAATTATCCGGTAAAATCAGGTCCCGACTTATCCATGAGTATATACGGTACTTAAAAAGCTATTCGCTGACAGCTCTCAAGAAAGCAAATCTGCAACAAGCAAGTTTGGATAAACAAAAAAATGGCCGAGCTTCTCCTATGCAGGATGCAGTTTTATCTTCAAAGAGTGTCTTCCAGGTTCAGAGCTATTAAGGTATTAATAAGCATATTTCATTTCATCGTATTTTTTATTATGTGCACTCTCACTTATGAACACTATATGATTATTATAAATAGAGACAGATATGGAAAAAAAAAACCAAATACAACATACCATCAATGCAATGCATAGGGTTGAGCAATGCGTGTGTGTATAGACAGATTAAACAGAGTAGATTGTACTTTATTTACCCCAAAGGAGAAATGTAGCTTTTGACAGAAGCTGAATGTATATTATAACAAACAAAAAAAAAAAAGAAAAAAGAAAAAAAAGAGTCTTGTCCTCCTCCACTCCAGGCGGAGGGACTTCTTTACAAGACGTCTAAGGAGTACTTGCACCGTAACTGTGTTGTATCTGGGAAGCACTTCTGGGTCAGACGGAACTGGCATATGACAAGGGAGCTCCCTACTGTGACACCCGACTAACCCAATAAAGCTGCCCCGTGGAACTACAATTCCCATGGAGCCCTGGGTTGTCCAAATGTGCGCTCCTCCATCAGATCGATCCTGCCACCTGATCCAGGGAAATATACGGTCCCGGGAGGCAGTCTCCCACCATCCACTCAATATATTGCACAAGTGGAAAACCATCACCATGGCCAGAAGGCTGGCCCAACCTTGCCTTCGATGGCTATAAAGTAGATTTATTATTTATTGCACGCTCATACATATTGGGGTTTGATATGCAAATGTCAAATGCTTTTGGTTAACTGAAGAGTAATAAATTCTACACAAACAATACCACACTAAAGTGTGTCAGTATTATAAACGTATGTGAAATAACCTTATTTAAAGCAAATCATACAGATAGAGGAAGCAGTTGATTGAGGAGTAACTGTAATTCACTATAAGAAACAAGTACTATTACACACTATTTAGTGTCAAAGATTCCATAAGTAATTAGCTCAAAAAACAGATCACGTAATAAAGTAGTAACAAATTAACCCAACAATCACTAAATAATTTCACTGCAAATATAAACCGCAGTCTGCAACTGAATAAACAGGATGGACGGATAGCATAACAGAAACCCGTTAAGCAGTTATTAGTAATTGGTGTAGTTTTGTTTTGTCTTGTGTAGAAAGTGCGGCACGGTGGTGCAGTGGGTAGCACTGCTGCCTCACAGTTAGGAGACCTGGGTACGCATCCCAGGAGTTTGCATGTTCTCCCCGTGTCTGCGTGGGTTTCCTCCCACAGTCCAAAGACATGCAGGTTAGGTGGACTGGCGATCCTAAAATTGTCCCTACTGTGTGCTTGGTGTGTTTGTGTCTGTGTGCCCTGCCCGGGGTTTGTTTCCTGCCTTGCGCCCTGTGTTGGCCGGGATTGGCTCCAGCGGACCCCCATGACCCTGTAGTTAGGATATAGCGGGTTGGATAATGGATGGATGGATGTGTAGAAAGTGCGGTGAACTTTTCACTTGATTATCCAACCAACATGTCGGACGTTTCCGTTCTCAGGCACCTTGATAAACAAGAATGTGCTAAAGTTGCTTCTTAATGAGAGGACTACATAAAACCCATTTAGTGTTTTTACAGTTTATGGTTTATTTCGGTATAAGAGACTTTCCGCTGAATGTAGCGCAATAAATAGAGTGGTCATTAACCTTTTAATAGGCATTTAAAAAGTTTAGGAAAAATGAATAAAGATTTAACACTTCAAAGTGGATAAGACTATTCCTCCACAAGGATTCACCGCCAGTAAGGAGGAGGGTGGAAACTTATGCCAGGCAGATCTGGACTGGCTACACCTTGGCAGTGAAAACTGGCTCATGGAAAAACACACATGGCCTTATTAGAAGGGAAGGGACCGGATCTTGTGTGGGAAGTTAAATAGTTTCGCCTAAATAAGGAACAGTGTGACTCATCGACACATAATGTGCTGCTCTGGGACGAAGCTCTGCATCACAAGCAGTCCTAAAGGAGAGACTGTGAGCAGGTTTTCTTTTGCTCAGATGCGCTCTTAGCTAGTGCCATACTTGGAAGGTTTGTGTTGGACCCTAACTGTGACTGTAACTTGCATAGAGTAAATATTCTGAGTGTAATTTTAATGTATGCACCTAACATGTACAGTATTTAGAGTGTCGGGCCTTCTTCATGCTTGCAATGCTTAAAAGGGTACCACGCTGTTAGGGCATGTATAACTGGTGTGGCGGACGGCCGGGGCGCCCCTTCGCTATATGCTCAATACCTCCCCCTGGACGCTAGATGGCCACCCCACAGGGTTGGAGTGGTGCCTCGGTTTCCCGCAGGGCTCCATGGGAATTGGAGTTGGGTGCAGCCGTGTTGGGTCCCGCCGGCGCTGCCAGGGGGTGCTGCAGCTGGAACTCCTGGGCCCGTATGGACAGTGTAGTCGCCAGAACTCGGCAGTCTGGAGCACTTCTGGGTGGACTATAAAAGGGGCCAGCGGCCACCACTCAATGGCCAGAGTCAGGAGGAGGAGGACGAGGTTGCCTGGGAGGAGTGGTGGAGGAAGAAAAGAGTGTTTTGTTGTGCGTTTTATTTGGTATATTTGTGCGTGGGACTGTGTTGTGCCTGTGGGGATTACAGGGAAGACGTGCCCAACAGGTGAAGAAACATCCATCCATCCATTTTCCAACCCGCTGAATCCGAACACAGGGTCACGGGGGTCTGCTGGAGCCAACACTGGGCACAGGGCAGGAACCAATCCCAGGCAGGGTGCCAACCCACCGCAGGTGAAGAAACATAAATAGTTTATTTATTTTACGTGCGCCTCCGTGTCCAGTCTGTGTCGGGTTGGGCGCCTATATAGCGCCTTTTCACACTGGCCAACATGAAATTCTTTCATAGGGCTGAGGTTCCAATTCACCATAACAGGGTGAGGGACTTGGCCATCAATGACAGCCTTGGAATTCAAACTGCTTCAGCTTTAGATGAAGAGTCATCAGTTGTGGGAGTTTGGGTATCTGCTAAGGATGATCCCGGAGCATCTTTTCTTTCAGAAGAGTACGAAGCAAAGTCTACTACTGAAATACCCGAAGAACCTAACCTAAAACACGTGTAGATGGGTCTTGAAGGCACCTGGGGATTCGCTAGGAGAAACTTGAAACAGTTGCAGAATATTAGGAAAATCACGCCTACATTACTTGGCTCGTTACAACCACAAAATGGGTACATTTTGTAATAAATATGAGAAATATCAATCTGATATACACCCTGTGGTAAGGTTATTAGGTACACTGGCGGCGACAGAACATGACTTCTAGCTGGGGGTGAGAGGAGCTGCCAAACCTAACAACTGCTGATTCTGGATTCTCATCGGCTTGAGGAGATCAGATTACTCCGGTAGGAATCACAGGGGTTAACAAATGACTCGGCTCTGTGCTGACTCTTCACCACAGTTTAAAATTTCCAAACTCTCACAATCGTGTCGTATCCCAATGTGCTGCCTGACAGCACCAGTACCTTGAGTTCAGCCCTTTGATTTTCCTTTTCAGTTCTGTCATGGTAGAGCAAGCATGAGGCATCAGACAAGTGGGCCACACAGTCCACACACCCGTGGGTCCTTCCTCCTGTTTGTAGGCATTGTGGACGTGGATCAGCGCTCACGCATACAAGCCTGTCAAACCTGTCTGACTTTATTGGGGCGAGTCGCAGACCAGTCTGTTTGAGTCACTGGGAATGTCAAGCAGCACTCCCTAAGTCCAGGTCAACGAAGTCTGTGACTGAACATCTCTGTGAAAGGCGTGTAGTGTAATGGAGGCCTAACGTAAATCCAACCGTATGGCTGAAACTCTGTATATACGGCATGCAGAAACGGTCAAGAGGATTAGTTATGAACTGGCCAATGTGAGAATGAGCAAGATGTCCGATCTTGGCAATGGGCAAACAGCTGCTCCCCTGGGATGGTGGTCTTCAGAGTTTACAGGTATGGGGAAATAATCAAAAACATCTAATGGTGGCAATCGGCTAAAACAACACATTCATGAGAAAAGTTGTGAAAAACAGCCAAAAATATTCAAACAACGGCCATTACAAACACATCAGGCCTTGAAGAAAACGAGTTATAGCAATGGACGACCACATTGGGTGTCATTCATGTCAGCTAACAAGAGAAAATGAAAGCCATGACTGGAGGCTAGAAAAATGTCAGCTGATGAGGTGAATCTCAGTTTCCGCTGCAGCGAGAAGTTCGTCTCATTAAACGCTTGCCTGAACAGCACAAATCCGTGGATCCCTCCTGTCTCGTGTCGGTGGTACAGGTGGTAGTGCAAATGTTTTTGTTGGCACATACTAGGCCTCTTAATACCAAATGAGCATCATCTGAATGCCACAGCGCACCTAAACATTGACTTTTATGGCTACAGGTTACCTTTTATCAAATGGATTATGTGCCACGTCACAAATCACACATCTACTCAAAACATGAAAACGACTTTGGTTTACTCCAATATCCTGCACGGTGTCCAGAGCTCAATTCAATGCAACACCTTTGGGATGAAGAGAAATGAGGGATTTGAAACACTAATGTGTGGCAGAAAAATATGCTAGAATAGCCTGACACTACGGAGCCGTCGTGGACCAAAACCGCATTTTGCTCAAAGTGGTTTGTCTTGCGGTGGCACGGTGGCGCAGTGGGTAGCGCTGCTGCCTCGCAGTTAGGAGACTACTTTTGTTACACAGCACAAACAGGGCACTCAATTAAAAAGGGTTACAATGAAAACCTGCAGCCACGGTGGTCCTTTAGGACCAGACTCAGCAACCCCCCGATTTAGAAAACAATGTTGTTCTGGGGCGGCACAGTGGCGCAGTGGGTAGCGCTACTGCCTCGCGGTTAGGAGACCTGGGTTCGCTTCTCGGGTCCTCCCAGTGTGAAGTTTGCATGTTCTCTCCATGTCTGCGTGGGTTTCCTCCCACAGTCCAAAGACATGCAGGTTAGGTGCATTGGCGATCCTAAATTGTGCTTGGTGTGTGTGTGTGCCCTGCGGTGGGCTGGCGCCCTGCCCAGGGTTTGTTTCCTGTCTTGCGCCCTGTCTTGGCTGGGATTGGCTCCAGCAGACCCCCCGTGACCCTGTAGTTAGGTTATAGCGAGTTGGATGATGGATGGATGGTTTGTCTTGCTAAATCTATGCTTCAAAGGATTTGTGTTTTTCTGGAGGGTAAAAGCATCTTTTGCCCAATAGCAGACAGGAGTACCTCATAAAGTAGCCACTGTGTGTGTGAATTTATTATTGCATTCTACAAACTGCAAGAGATGCTATGTGTTTGGATAAAAACATGTAAAACTATAAATGCATAAAACTGTTACTACTGTAGCATCTGTTTATTGTAACGATGTAGAAATATTTCTCAAAACTACCTAAAACAATCTTTCCTAGTACTGGACACGTCAGTGGGAAAGTATTTTGAAATTTTTTTTCATAAAGACCAAAGAACAATGTAAGATCAATAAAATGGAAACACACACACACACAATACAGTTTCACAATGCTGACCATGCAAAAATAATTATAGGATATAAATGTGATGTATATATTCTTATATTATATTCTGGACTTCAGCAATCTATCCAGCCATCCATCCATTATCCAACCCGCTATATCCTAACTACAGAGTCACGGGGGTCTGCTGGACCAGCCAACACAGGGCGCCAGGCAGGGCGCCAGCCCACCGCAGGGCACACACACACACACACACACACACACACTAGGGACAATTTAGGATCACCAATGCACCTAACCTGCACGTCTTTGGACTGTGGGAGGAAACCCACGCAGACACGGGGAGAACATGCAAACTCCACAAAGGGAGGATCCAGGAAGTGAACCCCGGGTCTCCTAACTGCGAGGTGGCAGCGGTACCCACTGCGCCACCGTGCCACCCCCTTCGGTAATCTACTCTACTGTAATTATATAGAATTTTGAGTGATCCAACAGCTCAGCTCCAGACAGATATCCTTTATTATTTTCTTCTGCTTGCGAGGGCGCAAACCCAAAACACATTTCCCGAAAACTTCAGCGCTGGGGCCCTTTCAAGATATTGTGTTGTTTTATATAAAAACAAAAAGGCAAACTGCTCAATGTCTGACCTGTCGAAGTACAGCCTCAGTGGGAAGTCGCTGTAGATTCTCTAGGTGAGAGTGGAAGAGATGACTGTGAATCATTTGAACCTCCAGTAAGGCCTCAATAATGTAGCCAATGGTGCAGTCGTCAGGGAGGCGAATTTTCTCTGCAGTGCTGATAAAGTTCCCCAAGCTGCAAGGCAACATGAGACATGGTTTATGGCACACTAAACCTTAAAAAAGCAAACAAGTGCAAACAGACACAATGGCCGTCAAAGGATCAAGAGCAGGAGAACTGCTTTTAAAACTGACGTTTTCTTCCTTGATGAAGCTTGGCAGCTGTTAAATTGAGACTGGGTTGCCACTTGTGTCAAGATTCAAAATCAGCTTCTAATTGATTGTCACACGCGCAGAGCAGAGTGAAGTTCTTACTTGCAGATGCCCAACAAACCCGTGAAAACAGGACCTCTTTACTCCACCCAGTGGGCTTCTTCCTGCCAGTCTCTCCCATGTACAACAATCATGACTTTATCTTGACGGACATCGCTGAACTACCAGACTAGAGACTGACATTACATCCAGTCTATTGAACATCAATGAAAAAGATGAGGCTATGACAGAAATTTCTCAAACTTATTTAATGTGTTTTGTAAAATGGAATTGTTACCTGGCCCAAGGACTCATTTTTAGGGCCAATCCACGGCTTATGCAGAATCCAGCGCCACCTGTTGCAAACCAGAATTTTACTGATACCTGTAAAGTGAGGGGGAAAAATGCAAAAATATTAATAAAAATTAATAAAGAGATATAACTGTAATGTTTTGAGTGGAATTAAAGCATTTTCTTCTAAATTAAAGAATCCAACAGGGTGTTTGTTGTGGAATTATTTACAGTGTCACGATGGGGAGGAAATGAAAGTTGCCTCAAAAAGGTATACAGAGTATAGATTTCAGTATTTCATATAAAACGTAAGAGAATGATAAGATATTTACCAGTAAAATGCTAAATGTTTAAAATATCAACAGAATGGCAAACACATTGATGTCACAGCTCATGTGGCCTGGTAGTAAAGGCTCTAGAGTCCCAAAGCCATTTACCGTATGTACTCGTGTACAAGTCAGGGTCTTGAAACCCGAAAAATCGATCCTAAAATCAGACCCCGACTTATATGCCCGTTCAAAAATACAACACTTCATTATTATTATTTATTTATTTTACATCTTCCTGCCTCCTCTAATCTCACATCAGTTTCTCAGACGCATCAAATTTTGTCGCAGCAGTGCAGTTGCCAATTTCTTTCGCCACTTCAACGCGGTAACACTTTATAATAACTGCACACTATGAAGCATTAGTTAAGCATGACTAAATACTTTGTTCATCACTTAGAAAGCATTGCTTCCACATTAATTGGCATTAGCAACCACTTTATAAATGCCATTATAAATGCTTTAGTACTGATTCTTTGAAAAATATTAATTATTAGTTAATTGATCATTAATAAAGCATCGTAAATGCAGTTATCAAAGACATTATAAATATGCTTTGTGATCGGTACTAAAGCATTTATAATGGCATTTATAAAGTGGTTGCTAATGCCAATTAATGTGGAAGCAATGCTTTCTAAATGATGAACAAAGTATTTAGTCATGCTTAACTAATGCTTCATAGTGTGCAGTTATTATAAAGTGTTACCCTTCAAGGCATTTTAATTTAAAACCAGCTTCATATTTTTTTTCTGATTGAACGCTCCATCGTAGATAAGGAATGCTGTTACGGTAAAGGAGTATATAAGGGTGTGAGATACAAAAAAACACAAAACGTTGCAAAGGTCGCTTCGGAATAGTTTGGGTATCACCGTGTGGTCACGTAGGCACAATACATAGAAAACAAAAAGGCAGTGAGCTCCGTGGTTAATCTCTCAGGTGAGCGTCAGCATATCGTAATCTCTTGGACCAATAGCAGGAGTTTTCCACATTCGACTTATACGACAACATTATAAATTATACGGTAAAATCAAGTCCCGACTTATCCGCGGCAGAACTTAAACGCGAGTATATACGATAACCTTTTAAGTCCATTTGTACCATGAGGCTGACTATAAAAGGTGCTCTATAAAATAAACGTGGCTTGTTGCTAATACATACTGGAATGGTTCGGAGAAAATTTCAAATGCATGTTTCATGTGTAAGCATCGACAAAGTTCTTTATAACATTAGTGTCTAAACTTGGAGCTGGAGAAACCTGTTGCAGTTATTAGCAATAGTAATTTTTAATTCAGCTGATGCCCTCTTAAAAGTAAATCCACAACATCAGTAATTATAAAGTACTGTACGTGGCTTAATTTAGTCATCCACCAAAGATGAAGGAGTTTAAATTCAGTTCAGAATCGTGGAGTGCCAGCCAGAGACAATTCCAGGAACCAACTGGTGATAGGGTGCCAATCCATCACAGGGCATTATACATTTTAGTGCCAACCCTTTCCCAACTTTGATATTAAATGAGCATCAACCAAGGTATCCTTACATAAGTATCTTTTAATACGATTATTTTAAAATTGTTTCCTTCTATTATTTTTACTGTGTTTTAATAATTAATTGCAGTAGCAAGTTGGGTCAAGATATAATGTCAAGGTCAGCTAACATGGGCGGCACGGTGGTAGCGCCGCTGCCTCACAGTTAGGAGACCCGGGGTTCCCTTCCCGGGTCCTTCCTGCGTGGAGTGTGCATGTTCCCCCGTGTCTGCGTGGGTTTCCTCCCACAGTCCAAAGACATGCAGGTTAGGGGCACTGGCGATCCTAAATTGTCCCTGGTGTGTGCTTGGTGTGTGTGTGCCCTGCTGTGGGCTGGCGCCCTGCCCGGGGTTTGTTTCCTGCCTTGCGCCCTGTGTTGGCTGGAATTGGCTCCAGCAGACTCCCGTGACCCTGCAGTTAGGATATAAGCAGGTTGGACAATGACTGACTGACTGACACCTAGCGTGGATGACGGCCATATTTTCACAGAGGTTCAGATTTTGAGAATGAGGGAGGTGACAAAAATACTAGAATAGGAATACAGTAGATCAAGTTCAAGTTCAAGCACTTTATTGTCATTGCGTAACACAACGAAATTACTTTTTGTGACAGCCCCAAGGTGCATTTAAAGAAAAGTCACAGAATTCCAAATATGTCGTATGCAGTGTTAAGTGATCAAGTAACCAGAGCTAATTATTATTGCAAAAAGTACAACAGCATAAATTGTAATTGCACCTGTTAATGAATAGTACATTACATATTATATATTTTACTAACAGATTACCCGGTGGCTTCACTCACTCAGTGGAAGGGAAAAATTTGTGGCTCTCATGAGGCAACGGCATTAATGACCCAATTCTATGATAGATTTGCCCCCACATTTTAAATGTCGGCATAAAGCCAGACTCCTCGGCAGCAGCCGTGGTGCCAAACGATGTCATCTGAAAACACGAATTGTATTTCCTAATGTTCTGTAGAAAATGAGTTGAATGTGGATTTGCGCCAGAAATAAGAGACAACAACGGTTCAGGTGGATGGCTTAAAGGTGTTACTTTCACCTTGCCGTCTGAACAGCACATCCCACGTGATTCAAATGTAACCCTCTGTGCCTGGCAGTACTCACACATGATGTCCATTTCTCCGATTGTAACTTTTGGATGTAGGCAATAATCTTTTTCAATGTTATAATTGAATCCCTCCATATACAGACCCTGACGCCTGTGTATACTGCATCCGTCGAATTCGATTCTGTTCGGCACGTTGTTCGGGTGTTTGTGAGGCCGTCAATTGTGATTGTCGTATACGCTGATCAGCGAGTCTGCGAGCCTTCTGTCTCACTTTCTCTGTGTAACCTGACTGTCATACGTAATTTCTGTTTCAAACGCGAGTGCGCGAATGCATTATAATATGTTCTGTGGTCATACGTAGTTTCAAACACGAAAAGAATTGTATATATACAGATTACGTTAGTATATTGCACATTACCAATATAGCTTATTGCACATGTTCAATTAAAAATGATCTCAGACTGAAGATATTCCAAGTTCAGAAAGCTATTTTTTAGTCTGTTTGTGTGAACACGGATTGACCTAAAGCGTCTTCCTGACGGGAGGAGCTCAAACAAAGAATTTCCAGGATGAGTTTTGTCCTTGAGAATGCTTTTGGCCCTTCTCACACAGCGAGTCTTACACAAGAGTTCAAGTGATGGCAGCTCAGTCCTAATAATAATTTTTATTACTCTTTAACTTAATATATATTGTTTTTTTTGTATCAGTATACTGCTGTTGGATTATGTGAATTCCCCCTTGGGATTAATAAAGTATCTATCTATCTATCGATCTATAATGGCCTCTGTTGTTTTTAACACAATATCAACACAATAGTGCTACAAGTTTATCATTGCTGTACGACAGGTTTCTCACCAGGCCATCACTTTTGACTCTTTCCGGTGCCTCTATGGGGTGATCCAGGCTGGGCCGCCCAAGATACACATCTTGAGTGTGGGAATACCTGGAGAGTAAGCGTATCAGACTGACCAGGTTGACGTAGTTGTCATCGTCCACATGGCAGAACCACCTACATGGAAATAAAAACAAGTATAGTCATACTGTGGCAACTCATCCTCACTCATAATTTACTACAGCATAAAGATATTCTGTGTGTTTGCTTTTTATGCAGGTCACTTGGGGAGAATTAGCAGCCAAGTGCTTGCAGGTTTTTCAGTTTTATGTCTCTGCTGCAGGGATGTGGTTTTAAGACTCTTTTAAAACAGAAGAAGTATCTTAATGGGCTGGGGGGAGATGATTAGCACAAGTTGGGAGGTGACTTTTCCCCATGCATATATTTTTTTTCTTATAGAATGATATGGCTATTATGTGGATCAAGAATAGATTCTTCTTTGGCAGACTCCTGAATAGGCTTCATTTAGGGAATAAACAACATTAGACGTTAAAATTCAGATTTTAAAGAATCAGTCCAATGTAGAATAAAGGTGGCATGATTTGCATTGCAAACTGAATATCTCAAAAATTTAAATGCAGAAAACGCTTGCTGCATTTCAAAATAGAAATGTTTGGGAGTGTGTATACATTTACTGAGTGATCACTTTATTAGAGCCACATACAGTTTGATTAGATCCAGAAACGTGCTTGTAATCCAAAGCACTCGCATATCAAAGCAAATTTCTCCATAAGAAATACTGGAAACTCGGATGATTTGCTCCACAATCCAAAAAATATTCATATAAAAATACAAAATATAAAGTACAAATACATAAAACAAATTAACCTGCACTTTACCTTTGAAAAGACTCATGGCTGGTGTGAGGGACACGAGAGAGAGGAGAGGAGGAGGAGGAGGAGGAGGGTTATTATGTAGGACGACTTTCACGCTAACTAACAGACTCCCTGCCATCGGTTGGCTCGCTGGATTCTTCTTTTTTTTTGTGACTTTAACAAGGAGCCTATCCAATGACAGTTGTTTTTGCCTGAAGAGTCGCTAAACTTTGGAACAAAATAAAAAAAATGCTTTACGCACTGTAAGGTTTCTAAACGTTTTTGGGATTCCAACCAACGGGACGACATGCAGAAGAGCGTCCCGAAGCAACCGCAGGCTCCCAGCGCTGTAGCAGTTCGCCGTAAAAGCGAATCTGAAAAGATCGCGGACATGCTACAAGCACCTGTCGTCGATGGGTGACACAAGGAACATTATAAATCCAGGGCCAAGTATTACTTGGCCACTAACCTGGGCACGACCCTGCCTGACTGCTGTGTCTGTGTACAGGAGAGTGGCAGATCCCGCTACAATAAATAACCGTGCTGTTCCTGTTTCACGCTGAATAAAGCTGGTGTTGCTAAAGTACTGAGACTCAGCTTCGTGTTTTGGGGTGCAAGACAGGGACTCGCATGTCACAACACACACACACACACACACACACGTGGTCACCATGCTATGGTAAACAGTAAACGCTCATACAAGTGAGGCATGCCGACTGAGAATGAGCATGGGAGACGATTACCCACAATCCCACAGCGAGAGAGAGAACCACCATCAGCTCAGTTGTGATCACGTGACGTTCGGCAGACAAAGCGTATACGTACTACTCGTATTGCAAGACCGCGCTCGTTTATGAAGTTAAAATTTATTACAAATTTTAGCTTGTCTTGCAAAACACTCGCAGACCAAGTTACTCGCAGTCCAAGGTTTTATCGTACCTAATACCAGGAAAACCCATTTACTTCAAAGAGCAGCCCAAAAAGTGGCTGGAAACAAACATTTTTAGTCCATGCTGATTCAATAAAAAAAATTTCAGCGAACCTTCTTTTCTGTCCAAACTGAACTGGGATCGGGGTATTGTTCTGGCCATTGGAGAACACTAAAGTCACTGTCACGTTTGTGGAACCAGCTTGAGATGATGTGCGTTTTGTGAATGGGCACGTCATCCATTTGAAAGAAAGGTAGACTGTGACCATAAAAGGATGGTCAGCAACAGTGCTTAGGTATGGCTGTAAAGATGCCAAACGTTTGTCAAGAAGACATTTCTTACACCATTGCAATGCCATCACCAGCCCGCACTAGTGACACAAAGGGGGATGGATCCATCAATTCAGGGCTTTCAAACTCTATCATCTGCATGTTGCAGGAGAAATCAAGATTCTTCCAACCAGGCAACATTTCTTCCTTTTCAAATCTTCAGCTTTCCAGCTTTGGTAATCATTTGCAGTTTTGAGCTCACTGGAGTGGACTGCCGTATGGCCTTCTGTTGCTCAGGCTCACCCACTTCAAAGTCCAGCGTGTTGTGCATTCACACTTCTCAACACCACTGCTGTAAAGTATTTGTGGTATTTCTGTAAGCTTACACTCATGTGACCGCTCATTAATAAGTTGTTTTTGCCTACACAACTGCGTACCTCTGACTGGACATTTTGTGTTTATCATACTATCCTCTGTTTGCTCTCCGAGGTGATGATGATGCACACTAAATCCCTGTTCTGTATAGCTTTTACTTTAAGTTATTGCAGCCTATAATGTTTTCAGAGTAAATTATCTTCATGGAGAGTCGAGTTCAGTATCTTGTCTGTAAGATATATATTACTTTTATTTGTGAAATTACAACTAGCTTCTACTTGGTTAGTTGATTTCCCTTTGTTAACATGTAATGGCCGACCCCTCACCCAGCCGGCAGCTACACTACCAAGACCTGCGGCCTCTGGATGAATTACTGAGGCGAACCTACATATACCAAGCCGTACCTCTAACAAATAATATTTTCCCCTAAATCGACGTTTTAAACACAAGCACACAAAAGCAGATATGTAAAATAGGTGTATAAATATATTAAATGAAACACAATGACAAAAAATGCAAATTCCACACATAGAAAATATATATATAGATATGCATATCCCTCCACCAAAGCAGCAACGTGAAAACAGCATATATACAATAAGAAACCCTCCATTGCCCCTGTAACGTATAACAAACACAAAACACAAATAACAATAATGAAGGAATACTGAAATGACAATGATCGTGAACCTGAGTCCGGGTACATTACTGTCCTGAATACGGATAAATGATCAACAAAGAATGGATGCGTTTGAATCTTCCGGAAAAATGGAACAATCTCACCGTGTTTTCTTGGCGTATGGTGGGTAATGAAGTCCAACCCCGGGGTTTCTGGCGATGATTGAGCTGAAGTGAATCCGGCGGAATGAGAAACAAACTGGATACAAATCGGCATGTGAAAAATAGCAGGAAATGATGCCTCGTTGTTGTTAAATGAAATCTCCGTCTTTCTCCTTCCTCCTCTCTCCTTTCCCTCCTGATCGTTTAAATAGTAAAAAGAGCCGGATGTAACTGAATGTGAACAGGTCTGGGGCTGCGGTCTCTCTCCCTCATCTGTCCCCTCTGCACTTATGGGGACAACATTCACTGACGTACACATAACGAACAGTAAACAGGACGATGGAAATAACACGGACTCAGCACACCCGGATGTCGGCAATCAAACACCTGGAGCTCTTCCGGGTGCCCAATAAAAGGGGCCAGCAACCACCACTCAGTGACCAGAGTCGGGTGGAGGAGGACGAGGTTGCCTGGGAGGAGTGGTGGTACTTTTGGTGTTTCACTTTGTGCTTTGGGACCGTGTTGTGGCTGGGGGGAAACGGGGAAGTCGTGCCCTCCAGCTGAAGGAAAATAAAAAGTTTCTTTATTTTATACACGTGCCTCGGTGTCAGTCTGTGTCGGGTCGGGTGCAATATAGCGCCTTTGTTACACAGCACAAACAGGGCACTCGATTAAAAAGGGACTCAGCACACACATCGAATACATTATTACTACGTAGCCCCGCTACAAACACATATTTCTTCCATTCTGCTGCTTTCCATTTACCAAAGAGATGAACTACAACTTCCATTGTATAATAATAAGAAAACTTAGTGTCAACAGAAAGCACTTTAACTTTCTGTACACATATGGATGTCACTTAGATCAGGGGTCGCCAAGTCCAGTCCTGGAGGACCACCATGGCTGCAGGTTTTCATTCTAACCCTTTTCTGAATGATGGACCCATTTTTGCTGCTAATTAACATCTTTTGAACTAATTTTAATTGATTTGCTCTTGAAGACTCAGACTCCTTAATTGTTTCTTTTTCCATAATTAGCAGCCAAACAATAACGAGATATAAAATGAGCCAAAACAGCTGGTGTCCATCATACAATATCTGAAAATAGAGAAAGATGAAGGTCTCAGGAATGTCAATCTGCTCACCCTAGTGCTCTTATGAAAGAGAAGAAAGAGCAGCAACAAGTCGGGTTTAATTAATGACAGGAATCGGCACCTCATTAAGCAGCTGGTTGGAGTGAAATTGGTTGTGTCTGCGTGGGTTTCCTCCCACAGTCCAAAGACATGCAAGTTAGGTGCATTGGCGATCCTAAATTGTCCCCAGTGTGTGCTTGGTGTGTGGCTGTGTGTGCACCCTGCCCAGGGTTTGTTTCCTGCCTTGCGCCCTGTGTTGGCTGGGATTGGCTCCAGCAGACCCCCCCGTGACCCTGTAGTTAGAATATAATGGGTTGGATAATGGATGTTGTTCTGCCAAGTATGGTATGAATTTCAAAAATGAAAGTTGTGTAGTAGTAGGAGTAGAAGTGTAGGATACATAGGTCCAGCATAAACTAAACTGACACAGCCCATCAAAAGTGTGCCTCCTGGCAGCTTCTTTGGCATTTTGTCTAACGAGCGAGCAGCGAGTCCCTACCTGTGATACTCACTTTTTCCCTGATTCAATGAACTTGTCGTATTCCACAGACATCTTGCAGCACAGGGCCTGGCGAGTGTGAGCAGCCGAACAGTTGGTGTTAATCAGACGATCTCCTGTACAGGAAGAGAAGCTGGTAAGTGGGTGCATCTACTGGAATAATGTTAGCATTAATATGAGACATATTTACAGAACTTGGGTGTTGTACCCTGTTAGCCTTTATGAATGTAGTGAGAAGTCACAGAAAATGACCCTTTTTATTGGCTTACAATATGGAAGCTTTCGAGGCAACTCGGGCCCCTTCTTGAGGTGAGATGTGACAATTACATTGGATTACATGGATTACTTCTGGTCTGAAGAAGGGGCCCGAGTTGCTTCGAAAGCTTCCATATTGTAATCTTTTTAGTGTGTCATTAAGGTTGATTTCTTCCCTCTTCAGGCAAAGATGGAATGACATATTTACAGAAAGATCTTTCTTGCAGTTCAGGGACAAGGAGAAAGAAGAGGATACAAAAACCACCTTTGATCCATTTAATGAAATCAACTAAATGATAACTACTTGCTACCCATAAGACACATTAAAAATCATTGAGTCTATTTCTCATCTAGATAATTCTAAGTGGGATCACGTACTGTACAGGACAAACAAAATCAGGCAGATGTGTGAGGAGCACCATCAATGTACCATAATGCTTCAGAATGACAATCCTTCATGAATTAGACTTATTACATTGCAGCTGTGCCACTTTTCACTTAAGACCTAGATCAGTAACTAACTCCAGGCTTAGTCTTTGATTCATGATGCATAAAACAAGAGAGGAAAGGTTCTGCTCCATGAGGCTGATAATGACCTACTGAAGTCAAATTCTGTCATTCAAAAATGTCAAGGCCATGTTTTTACACTTGTCAGTTATATGTAAACATCAAAAGAAGCACCCTGGTAATTTCCATCCATCCATCCATCCATTTTCCAACCCGCTGAATCCAAACACAGGGTCACGGGGGTCTGCTGGAGCCAATCCCAGCCAACACAGAGCACAAGGCAGGAATCAATCCCGGGCAGGGTGCCAACCCACCGCAGAACACACACAAACACATCAAGCACACACTAGGGCCAATTTAGAATCGCCAATCCACCTAACCTGCATGTCTTTGGACTGTGGGAGGAAACCCACGCAGACACGGGGAGAACATGCAAACTCCACGCAGGGAGGACCCGGGAAGCGAACCCGGGTCTCCCAACTGCGAGGCAGCAGCGCTACCACTGCGCCACCGTGCCGCCCCCTGGTAATTTCCACCAGATAAATATGGAAAAAAAATAAAATAAAAAACCCTGACATACCCTAACAAACTGTTAATTAAAAAAAAAACAGTGCAAAATCCACTGGTGCCTCCACCACAGAGCACATTTGCCGTTTCTGACCGCTGACTGGAGAAGTAACGACGCCTCAGAGAGACAGAAGAACGTCTCTGTGGTGAGGACAGTGAAAGGCTGGAGGGCTGTGAATTATATTTAAAAATTGTACCTGCTTTTATTCTGAGGTCTTTGTCTTCTCCATCTGTAAATATGAAAGTCTGAAATAAAAGAAAGAAGATAAAGTTAAAGGCAGAAAAAAAATGTATTTGTGATAGTCCAAAGGCTTTTACAGTGCAATTCATATGTGGGTGCCATTTAAGGAAGACTTCAGGGCTGTGGAGTCGGGAGATAAATCCTCCGCCTCTGACTCCTTAGTTTACGGTACTTCCGACTCCCTGACTTCTCTGTATTTAATATACTAATGTGTTTTCCATGTTGATTGAAGGAAGGCAACACACACGTCATCCTTTAACCACAGAACTACTGGCTAGGAAGCGAACTCTCTACCATATTGGCCAGTTTAAACCCCTGAACGCACATCAGGCCACAGCACACCCCTCCACCTACGTCATTACACTTGTTTACACTCACATGAACTTGTGAAACACATTGTATCTGAAATAAAATGAAAACACTTTTTGTAATGTACCGTAATCCAGATTACAATATGTGAATGTCCGGTTGTAGAATCGCTCAGCTGAACTCCACACTAGTAGTAACACAGCTATGCACTGGGCTTTATTCTTACATCAGAGAAGTCCTTCATTAGGACTACAGTATATCGCCCGTTGCATGGCTGCACTCGGGTCCGAATCTGGATCCTGAATTGGTTTGTCGTGTGCTGGGTGAGGCAATGCGCTGTATCACTGTGTGCTCTTAGCCTCAAATTGTTTGTGAAATGGGACATTTGAACTTGCTGTATTTTTTTTTTTCATTACAATGTAAATTTATTAGGAGTCGGACTCGGTACATTTTTGACGACTCCAACTCCACAGCCCCGCATCTCTTGTCAGAACCCTTGATAGTGATGGAGTGCGTCCATCAGTCCCCAGCTTGTTGCTTGTTTACCCAAAAGAGAAAAACAAAATGTTTAAGTTTCACTCCATAATTAAAGAAATATAACCGGCATAGCTATAAACAACCAATGAGATGATAACCCCACATTATAGGATGACCCATCCATCCATTATCCAACCCGCTATATCCTAACTACAGGGACACGGGGGGTCTGCTGGAGCCAATCCCAGCCAACACAGGGCGCAAGGCAGGAAGCAAACCCCGGGCAGCATTGCCAGTCCACCGCAGGGCACACACACACACCAAGCACACACTAGGGACAATTTAGATCCATTAAAGTATTTTAAGTATTGCAGTATAAGAGAAGATTAAAAAAATAGCCTAACTATTAATCCCTTGGACACAAGTTCATTACAAGGCACAGACGATTCTGAATTACGCAGGGGTTAATTTAACATACACAACTGTGGGACAAAAGAGCAAACTGGAACACTTACAGAAAATGCGTGCAAGCACAAAGGATACAATTTCATATTATATTCTTTGTCAACCCATTTCTTTTGATCAGATGCCCGAGCCACTTCATGCGACTCCTCTCGATGCGGAGGAGCAGCGGCTCTACTCTGAGCTCCTCCCGGATTACTGAGCTTCTCACCCGATCTTTAAGGGAAAGCCCAGACACCCTGCGGAGGAAACTCATTTCAGTCGCTTGTATTCACAATCTCGTTCTTTCGGTCACTACCCACAGCTCATGACCAGAGGTGAGGGTAGGAAGGTAGACTGACTGGTAAATTGAGAGCTTTGCCTTACGGCTCCGTTCATTTTTCACCACGACAGACCGAGGCAGAGCCCGCATCACTGGATGCCACACTGATCCGCCTGTCGATCTCACGCTCCATTCTTCCCTCACTCGTCAACAAGACCCCAAAAATGAATTTACAATGTATTAAAACAGTTAAGGTGCCATTCAAAAATGTTTGCATTTTCATTTGAAGCTGTTTTATGTTTTAGAGTAGAGAGTTCAAGAACTGGCAAATTGTAAATATGTGAAAGTACATTTTGAAATGTCTTAGTACAAATCTGATTTACAGTAGTTGGTCAACCTTTTTATTTATACAGTAAGCTCAATTCTTAGATAAAGCAACTTGAAATTCAAACACTCTAGACGAGCACAGGCCATTCAGCCTAACAAAGCTCGCCAGTCCTCGTCACTTATTTCTCCCAAAATGACATCAAGTCGAGTTCTGAAAGTCCCTAAAGTCTTACTGTCCACCACACTACTTGGTCGCTTATTCCCAGTGTCTATCGTTCTTTATGTAAAGAAAAACGTCCTAATGGTTGTGTGAAATTTACCCTTAACAAGTTTCCAACTGTGTCCCCGTGTTCTTGATGAACTCGTTTTAAAGTCTCGATCCACTGGACTGATTCCCTTCATAATTTTAAACACTTCAAATCAGGTCTCCTCTTCATCTCCTGTAAAGGCTCAGCTCTTTTAATCTTTCTTCATAATTCAACCCCTGAATCAGCCTAGTCGCTCATCTCTGGACCTTCTCTGTCCTTTTTGTAGCCTGGAGACCAAAACTGCACAGAGAGTACAATTTGCTCATTTTACAGAAGCAGTAACCACAGCAGCATCAAACCCAAGTCCATAGTGTTGCGAGGCTGCAGTACTCACGATTACTCAGACATGCTGCTTATATGAAAAGCTGAGTGTGCCAGACTTTCCGAAATGTGATTATTTTCTTCCCGGATCAAACAAACGTTTGCCACAGATGTCAGAAACGTCTTATCTGCAAATGCATACTTTGTTAGTCTCCCATGTGAAAGCTCAACGTTGTTTTCACAGCAGCTTCCTTTCAGCTCGGTGCAACTCATTCTTTCACTTGTTTAACTTTAGGTCCTGGTCTGCGAGCAGCCTATTAATCATGTCCAGAAAACCAGCAGACATTAAGCATACAGAAAGCTTTCCTAATCAAATATGCTTAAAGGAGACGTGGGAACAATGTCGGCTAAACAAGGTTTAAATGTCAAAAACTATCATGTTTAACATTTATACAACGTACCGTATGTCACTAAACATATTTCTACATATGCAACATACAAAGTTTATAGCTTGAAGCACCTGCCATGGCCTGGTATTGTTATTGCTGTATTTGTGCTCGACACACAGGAATGCGTTTTTGGAGATCCGTTTCTTTTTGAAGTTAAATTCACATTTCTTTACTATTTAATGTATGCACCTGCATCCGTGAAGTCAAAATATAAGACAGGATGAACGCAACTCCCCTCCCACTTTGTTAAATATTATTAGTTTCAGTTGCTCTGTTTGACAAAACAAGAGCTAAAAAAAAAAACAATTTCAAGGTTTATTTACCTTTTTTCTGCTGTGCAAACAGACTTTGGCTTTTCATTCTCATTTATTGCTTTTTCTGTACTTTTAGGCATTCATCCTAAAGCAGCAGATTTCGGTGCACTCAGTCTATCTATTATCTATTGTGAATTTCCTCTTGGGATTAATAAAGTATCTATCAGGAACCCATTTTTTTCCTTTTCTTGTGGATTTAATGAATTGTAATAATTTATTGGCTTATTAAATATAAAATGAGTTTTTAAATGTAGAGTGCTAAACGGCACGCAGCTTTGACCTGGAGACCATGCACATTGAGAAAACTGGTTTTCTTAACTATACAGACATCTTGGATGAAGTCTTCAAATTAATTTTTCCAAGCATCCACTATATATTACTCATTATTTAATAGTTTATTATCTCCTAAATGGAAAAATCTAGACGGCAGCAAACAAATTTGACCAGACTCACCATCGAGTTAGGAGACCTGGGTTCCCTTCCCGGGTCCTCCCTGCGTGGAGTTTGCATGTTCTCCCAGTGTCTGTGTGGGTTTCCTCCCACAGTCCAAAGACAGGAAGGTTAAGTGCTTTGGCGATTCTAAATTGTCCGGTGTGTGGGTGTGTGTGCCCTGCCCGGCGTTTGTTTCCTGCCTTGCACCCTCTGTTGGCTGGGATTGGCTCCAGCAGACCCCCCATGACCCTGTACTTATGATATAGTAGGTTGGATGATGGATGGATGGATGACCATCAAGCTTAAGAGAACCAGCATGTTCTACCTGCACAAAGTAATTCATATAAAAACAAACACATACAAGTGAAATGGTTGGAACATATTTTAATGTTTAATGACACACACAATAACTGAGCTTAAATGAATACTTCGCTCCCGTACAGGATTAGTTAAAAGTTATAACACGACCAGTTACACAGAATTTGATTTGGTGAAAGTCACTGCAATAAAACTTCAGCTAAAATGAGAACATTAGCGAAATGACGAGAACAGGCCATTCAGCCCAGTAAAGCCTGCCAGTCCTGTCCACCTAATTTCTCCAAAATAGGCTAACAGGGGTGCTCAACTCAGACCCCGGAGGGCCGCAGTGGGTGCGGGTTTTCCTTCCTACCACTTTCTTAATCACTGACCAGTATCTGCTGTTAACGGACTTATTTTCCCTTCATTTTAATAGTCCCAGTCATCGGAGTTGCTTTTCCTTTAAATAGGGAAACATTTCCAAAGCAAGAATTCAAAGGCTACAAAAAAAAAAAAAAAAAAAAATGATTCCAAATTGTGATTTTTGCCAAGGGGCTAAACTCAGCAGGGTGTCCAAGCTTTTGCAGATGCCACGTTTGCTTCGATTTTTTTTTTTTTTTTACATTTTTCTAGTTCCCCAAATAAACTGTAACTATACATTATCATTTTTGTAAAACTACAATATTTTAGTTTATCTTGAAGCAGTCAACAAAATATGTATTTTGGCCAGGGGTGTCCAAACGTTTGCTCGAGACTGTATATGAACCCATTATTTTTCACCTTTTAGAGATCTTTATCTGAACTCCATTATCTAAAGGCCGTAACCACTACAATGGACAGACATTGGAAAATGATTCTATTCATAAAATAAAAAGTTGATTTAAAGACTTCTGTGCGAAAGTGAAATGGTTTACTCTGAGTCACACAGAAGTGAGAATTGACATAAAATCCTTCTGGTTTAAAATGCCTCAGCCGTTATAGGACACTGCAGGCCTGATGTGGCTGTGCTCCTTGACCGTTTCATGTGGCTTTGTCATTATTAACTTTAGACGCAGGTCATTTTCTCTCTTTTTTAATTTGTATTCTGCTATTTAAAACTTTCATTACTTCCACCATAGTAGTGATGCCATCATATTCACCCTTTACGATGCTCTCACTTTTACAATATAGCCTTTTGTTGCAATTTTATATTGTAATAGTATAACAAAACAAAAACTGCATTACCAAACTGCTGGTCACAAGAACGAAAGCTCACTTTTTGTTTTTTGGTTTTACTGTCAGAACCAGGTCATTCCACAGACAAAACAGCTGGCTCATTCTTTACAGACATCTGGCTTTTTACATCACTTCAGAGAAATAAATAAATAAATAATTTAGTTACTTGGTGCATTTTTTTCTTAAATGCTAACTTTAAATGTTACCGCAACAGCCCGTCATTGCAGATTTTTAAATTCCAAACAGCAAATGACCAAGACAGGCTGCCAAACGTTCTTTCCAATTCATTTTCAAAACAATCTAAACCAAACCAAAAAAAAAAAAAACAGTGAGAAAGAAGCTGAAGCTGCAAATATGTGTTGTGTGACTTAAAATTAGAATGTCGACGGGCTACTGTCTTTGGCTTTTTGCCTTTATATGTCTGAATAGTTGTGGTCGCTGCTTATCATTTCAAAAAAAGGAAAAAAAAACTAAAAACACACACACTACTTACTAGCCACTAAAAATATAATAATAATAATATTAATACATTTTACTTATACAGGGTGACACAGAAAAGTGGGAACTTTTGAAAAACCCAATAAAAATTGAAGAAATCCAACAAAAAAATTTGATTGACAGCAATTGAACCACTACAACTTGCCTTTTAAGAGACAGTAATCCAAATTATCAATGTCTGAAAATTACATCCTGTAGATGGCGTCCTCCTGTACGTATGCATTCTTCCAATCTGCTGTTGAGGTTCTCAATTGATCGATCAATATTGATCAATATTCAGTGGAGTACGAGCACTTCGCGGTCGTCCTGTCGGTTTCTTTTTTAGAGCAGTTCCAGTCTCTTCAAAGTTTTTAATCCAAGTTTTTATCGCGTGTTTTGAGGGAACCCGACCATGACAACCTAAGTTGAAAAAACGTCGGAACTCCCTCTGCGCACCTTCCAAACTATCATTGTTTTTGTAAAACATTTTTATGGCAAAAGCACGCTGTTGACCGTTCCACTAATCCATGATTACTAAATGGCGACACTGTTTACAGCTCAAGGTCCCTGTTCCGCAGTGCTGCCAACTGTACATGGCTGCCACTACGCATTTCAAAAGTTCCCATTTTTCTGTGTCACCCTGTACAAGGCGCCTTTCTAAGAACCCAAGGACACCAAACAAACAATAAATAAATAAATAAAAAAAATTAGAAACAACTTAAAAACTACAGAAAATAAAAAAAATTAAAACCAAACAAGGCCACTGTAATCATAGAGAAAAAGTCATTTTAAACAGATGGGTTTTAAGTTTACATTTGAAGGATGAATATGATTTGATTTTTTTTTTGTATTAATTAATGTTTCATTTTTAATTTATTGACTTAATTAATTTGACCATTTCCTCAAACAAATGCATGTGCTAATTTTTCAGAAAACTGTAGATTTGTGGTGGAAATGTATTTTAAAGGTTAAATAAGCTATGTGTTGACTACATTACTTGCTTTGCTACAGTATGCTGTTAGAAATATCCACAAAACACATTCAAAGAAATAATAACATTAGCTTGTTTCATTGAGTTAATAGCTAGAAATTCACATTTCTGATGAAAAATATTCATTTTTTTCTAAAGTGACCTCCCAGTCAATGGTCATAAAAGAAAAGTGAGATTTATTCTAGCAGCAATACGTACAGAGCCGGGACGAGCCCTTGATGGAATTCCAGTCATTTGCCCTGTAAATTCATTCTCAGTTACTCACTGCTGGGGACATTTATTTATTTATTTGTTTTATTAATTTTATTGTAATCATTCCATACAAATCGATCAATTTTTACAAAAAAATAGGATTGAGAACAAGTCGACCCCCACCCCTAATGATTTGATATTTCTAAGCTCAGTAGGTAGCGAGTTCCAGAACGGCTGAATGCTCCGCTCCCCGTGGTGGTTAGATGGGTGAGAGGGACGGTCAGATGGATGGAGGAAGAGGATCTAAGGTTATGGAGAGATTTATTAGAGAGACCAAAGAGGAGTCCAGAGACGAGAAGTAACAAGACTGTGAACAGGAATGGCAGTGGTATGGGGAGTGAGGGACGGGCGGATGCCATTAATATTACGTAGGTGGAAGTAAGTAAACCGGGCGATGTTATTAATGTGAGATTGGAAAGATAAAGTACTGTCGAGGATGACACCCAGACTCTTGACCTGAGGTGATGGGGAAACAACAGAGTTATCAACAGCAAGTGAAAGATTATCAGCTTTGGATAATGATGATTTCGAGCCAATGAGGAGAACCTCAGTTTTGTCACTGTTTAATTTAAGAAAACCAGGATTTAATTTCAGCAATGCAGTCAACAAGCAAAGATGGTGGAAAAGAAGAGGTGGGTTTACTAGCAAGGTAGAGCTCTGTGACATCAGCGTAACAGTGAAAATTAAAGTTATATTTACGAAAGATATTGCCAAGAAGAAGGTAAATAATAAAAAGAAGAGGCCCCAGGACAGAGCCCCAAGTCTTGTTTTACCCCCAAAGAGATTCAAGATACCAGATTTTCAGAAGCAATCCACTTTCACAAGCAACTGTTTTAGTTTTCACAAAAATCAAGACAGGAGTACTATTAACTTGCATCCAAGACATGCAGTTTTGTTTTTTGACACCTGACACGTACAAACTTTTTTGGTATGCTTCCCGACATGAACAAAATGAGACACACGCCTATGAATCTGTAGCTTAAATAATGTGGAAAGAATAACAGAGAGTCTTATAAAAGCAGCTAAAGAAATTACTGTATATCTACAAATGCACATCATCTTATTTCCATAGAGTCACGCACGCACGTTTAGGAGGCAGCCAGCCAGCAAACCCTAAAGTGAGTAAAGTCTCGCAAGATGAAAGGGTTTTAATGGGTACTAACCCCTCTGTTCCTTTAGGGGGCAATAGCTCCCTAGTTGGAATAAGTTCTTGTGTAATTGCGGCGTTTTAAGTAACCCGAAACTATATAGATATAATGTAAAAAGGCGATATCCCCTCCTATAGTGATACGGCAGTAAAAATTACATAAGAGAAAATAACTTAGCTTTCTTTAATGACGATTTACAGGACATAACAGACGAGGAAGCCATGACAACGCTGCGCTGAAAGGATTTTCAGGACAGATGACGTTATCACCCATCCGTCCATCGGCTTCAAAGTATTTGGCTGCTGTCCAAGTCTTTAATACTGGTTCCACCACGTGCAGGCCCCCATGTCAGCAAATAGTCCATTTCCAAACAAGGAAAGAAGATTTTGTGCTGACTTTTACAGAGGACAAAATAGTATACAGTAATCCCTCCTCGATAGGTGAAAATCCGCGAAGTAGAAACCATATGTTTGTATGGTTATTTTTATATATTTTAAGCCCTTATAAACTCTCCCACACTGTTTATAAATATTCCCCGCAGAGTTATACAGCATAATCCCATTGTATTCTCTTAGATATTAGGTACGATTCAGTGAAATTATGTATATAAACACACTGTTTATATACAGCAAAACCTAAATATTATTTTAAAGATATTGAGTGTCTCCGATATCACATATGTTACAGCCATTACGATAGACAGGCCACCAGCAATAAATACGTACAATGCAAGAAAAATAGTATACAGTAAATGTGTGTACAGTGACACTAAACGTACGTACATGTACTAAGTACTGTAAATAGAAAATTACTTATGGTTACTCACCAACAATGACACGATGACTTGTCCGATAACGATGAGTTTAGTTTTACTGCACAACAAAGGAGAGCGTTACAGCCCTTGTAAAGGAGCCACTTCAGGCAATTGTGTAGCACCGCCGTTGTTCTTCTTCCGGCAGTCTTCAATCCAAATCCCTAAAGCAGATTCCATCCAGACTACTGCCTTATTACATCCACTTACAACTCGTTTTGCACCCTGGTTAAAAGGACACTGCGGCCGTAGATCTTATATTCCTTTCCTACTTTTTAAATAAAAAGAATCGTAGCCTTCAACAAATCCAAAACGTTTACCTTTTCGGCAATCGTTAACATCTTCCGTTTGCGCTTGGGCACGGCCCCTGAAGCAGTAGCAGATCGTTTTGGAGCCATAATGAAGGGCTTAACTATGCACAAAGATAAACACAAAAGAGCACAACTCTTTACACAGCGAAACACGTTGATGCTGAATGAGCGAGACTAGACTTCCTGGTTAACACTGCATTCAGCATTCAGGAGATCTTAACTGCGTGCTCTGATTGGTTAGCTTCTCAGCCATCCGCCAATAGCGTCCCTTGTGTGAAATCAACTGGGCAAACCAACTGAGGAAGCATATACAGGAAGTAAAAAGACACATTGTCCGCAGAACCCGCGAAGCAGCGAAAAATCCGCGTTATATATTTAGTTATGCTTTCATATAAAATCCGTGATAGAGTGAAGCCGCGAAAGTCGAAGCGCGATATAGCGAGGGATTACTGTACACCCGTCTTTAGGCTGACTATACATTCCTCCAGCTGTCTTTGTCTATCTTGTCCTATGCTTGGCCTAGCAATTCTAAATGCTGAGAGCCCCTGTGTGCTAACTTTGGCCTGGCCTGTACATGTGAGTGGATTTATAAAATAATTTTTGTACAGAGCACAGTGACATTAAACTTATATTCTTATTACAGCCTCTCTTTCTCCAGAAACAAAGACGACAAATAACTGCACTTACCTCTGTTCCAGAATTCAAAAACAGCCGCTCCACCTTTCCACTTTCGTCACCGCATTGATGACGTCACTCCCGGTCCCGCCGTGATGACATCATTTCCCGTTACCTCATTTCCTGTAGCCATCTTTTGTTTGTATAAATACCCCTCTGTACCCAAACCTGGTGTTGAATGTTTATTTTGAATCTTATTTCAAATCTCATTTTGACCTGGACAATATACGGGGCTACTCCCCAATACTTTGTGACAGGTTGGAGTCAATTATTTGTTCTCTTACAACAGTTAACTTGCCTAAAAAATGCCAAGAGGGTAGCTTTATGACCCTGTACCTGCTATGGTCCACTTTTACTCCTTTAATGATTCACGTTTACTCCTTTAATGATTCACTTTTACTCCTTTAATGATTCACTTTTACTCCTTTAATGATTCACTTTTACTCCTTTAATGATTCTTTAGCCCACTGGCCATTATTTCAAATACACTAAGTGGAGTCTTACTGCTCTGGATGATCGACTGCCAGCATTTCATATTTATGAAAGCCCCCCTTCAGAGTAACACTTTCAAACAAAACACAAGCAGTGCTTTTAAACACACCCAGGCAAAGCCGGAACGGAAAACAAGGCCATTCAACTGAATGCTTTGACCCACAACTCGCCTTCTTATCTTGAGCCCTAATCAGAAGCAGAAAAATAACTGCTGTAAGCTCGCGTTCTCTTAAAACTCCCACTTGTGCACCATACAGATCTTTATTGCAGCATCAAAACAACACTTCCCTCATTTTTAAAGGACTACTCCACACAAAAATGATAATTTATTAATATGTTACTTACGACGTACCTGATGAAGTTTGTAGTAATGACGGGAAAAACATTTTACTCTCATGTTTTTATGCAAAACAGAGATAAAAAAAATAATTTCTGACAGAACAGAAGTCTATGGTGACCAACTTTGGACAACAGCAACCAATATGAAAACATCCATCCATTATCCAACCCGCTATATCCTAACTTCAGGGTCACGGGGGTCCAAGCCCAGCCAGCACAGGGCGCAAGGCAATATGAAAACACCAATTAAAGAAAATCTCATTACTTGTGTTACAAAATCTCTTTTTCTGCAGTGGGAGCCGAGTCTTGTTCTGCTCTTTCTCCCTTTGTATTTCTGTTTTTCCTTTGTTTTCTCTGTGTTGATTTTGAAGTAAATGGTTGTTTCTGTTATTGTTTAATTGAGTACCATGCCATTGTAATGATGTTCTTTTCAAAAATAAAATTAAAATTGGTATTTCTCGGGCTTAGAATTCTATTTAGGTAATCCCAAGTAGTACCCGAGTTAATTAATTTTAGTGAGGAATGGAGTGTTATGCCCAAATAACACTTGGAACAATATTCTGCTGCCATCTAGAAGATGAAATAACATCATACTGCAACAAAATCATGAATTATTCTATGCATTCTGCCACTCTATAGTAATCTTCATACATAATACGCTACCATGTCTGTCTGTCTGTCTGTCTGTCTGTCCAGGATTTTAAATCACCTGTAGCTCGCAAAACGTTTGACTGATTGACCTGAAATCTGGTACACATATACCACGTGACATCTACTATCCACTTTCGGGGTGATGATTGACCTCCAAGGTTATTCCTCTTTTAATTTTTATTTTATTGTAGAATCAACTCTCGGCAGTAGGCAGCAGGGCGCATGTGTACCGGTGCCGTTCTCATTCCCAACCACCTTTGCCATCACTTCCCCTACCTCTTTATATCTTAAATCATTCTTGAGGCAGATTGAAGACTTAAGTGCCAGCTTAAGTGAAAAATTAAAGAAAAACGTACTAAGTAATTGCAACACAAACACTGACTTAATCAGTTTTAACGTGAAAAGATGCCGACGGAAGAAGAGAAGAAGCGGGCCGCTAGGGTGGAGAAAAGAAGAGCTGCTCAGGAAGCAGCAAGCACATCAACCTCTGAGCAAACGAATGATAAACAGAGACAGAGAAAGAGAAGGAAAACTAGGAATGCTCAGGTCAAGTGGATTGTGCCCGTTACTGGTTTATCAATATTCGTGAATGAAATGGAGTCTTCAATAAAAAAATATAGTAGACTATGAAAGAAAAGCTATAAAGCCAGTTGTGAGCCAAGTGGTAGTGATGGCAATGTGAACTGTTCATCAGACTCTGACGCGGATAGTGAAACTGATGCATACGGCACTGGATGATCCGACTGCCATGATATGCCTGGTGACTTCAGCCCTGTGAAGGTTTACGGTGGTGCAAGTAGAGCTGTGTGACATATAAAAGGAAAAATGATTGCAATCAAGTAGATGGACAAGTAAGATGTTAGCCCTCTAACTGTTCGCGACACTGCACTTTTCACAAAGCAGCAACTGTTAATGTTCATTTCAGAGGAAACGTGAAAGTTCCTAAGCCTTGCGCTGTGGTAGCCTACAATAATAATGGGCAGCATCAAACATGTGGGTCAGGAACGGACATTCTACCCACTCATGCACAAGCAACAGAAAAAAATCCGGATGTGAGCGTCATTAGGTTGTGCCCCATAGGAGACAAATTACCTGAACTATTATTAAACATTTCAGTAACTATTTAAAATACAATACAATTTATTTTTGTATAGCCCTGCTTCTTGACAGCCCCCCAGGCTTGACTCTGTAAGAAGATGAGAAAAAACTCCCAAAAAACCCTAGTAGGGAAAAAAATGGAAGAAACCTTAGGAAAGGCAGTTCAGAGAGAGACCCCATTCCAGGTAGGCTGGGCGTGCAGTGGGTGTCAAAAAGAAGGGGGACAATACAATACAATACAATACAATACACAGAAGTAATCCTCAATACAGTATAAAAATAAAAATATTAGAAGTATGGAGTAGAATTTAACAGTAGATGATATCACATAATATGATTTGGATTTGTTTAGAGTCCTGGAGACCTCAATCATCAAGCTGCTTCCCCAATTTGGCCATTCCACAGCTGAAATAGCGCTAATCCGATTTACCACTCTGATGCGGATCTTTCTGATCATAAAATCTGTCATTACGATAGCAATTAACAAAAAAAAACTCAATTAATGGTAGAATTATGGTATTTGAGGGATCCTCTAGAGTCCCTCTTTCTCTTGCATAATTTGGCCCAAAAACTAAACAGTCAACTCATAACAGGCTTACGTTTCGACTTTGGTATTTTTCCGTCCAGCCGTTTTAGCTCTAGAGCATCCCCAAGAAACTGTGACAGAGACACACACCCATTACGAGACATCGATATTTTCGGTATCTGGGGGACCCTAAAACATCAAGATCCATCGAAAACCAGAGATTGAAATTTTTGCCGAATCTAAAGCTTTTGCTCTACCCCCATAGATGATAGGTTATGGTGCGGGAGGGCGCAAAGCAAAAAGAGAAGAAAATTGTGCAAAGAAATACGCTTTGCATTCGTAACCGTTTCAAAACGTGTCACATAAAGGACGTGTAACTGCAGTGGACACCAGACTGCATTTATGTAACATTTTAGTATTTATATTGTAGCAGTGCTACTATAAGTTAAAACTGCAACTCCCAGCAGTCCCTGCAGAGGCTCTGATTGGTCTTCTGTCTGGGGTGCAGGGGCTGTTGGGGTCAAAGGTGGTCAGAGTGGCTCTTAAAAGGAGGGCCGGTGTCCAAAAAGACGGGGAGTGTTTTTTTTGTAATGTGTTCTGTGTACCTGTCTGCCTGCCTTCTGTTGAGTTAACCGTACTTAGTCGTTGTGTCCTGGATTATTTCATTGTTGGGGTCTGGATTGTCTTCTGTCTACCTGTGTGCTGAGGACTGATAGTGGATTCATGGCCTTCCTGCAAGAAAAGGAGCGCTCCTGAACTGTCCACCCAACTTCACCATGTTCAGGGACTACTGGTAGGACTGTTTTTTCATTTCCTTTCAACGTACAGATCTCTTGACTTACTATCTTCATCATTTCATTACATCTGGTGCCGTTTTCCACGGACTTTGCTGTGGGGGGTTGTTTGTGTTTTTGGTTTAATACAGGGGTGCCTACACTTTTTCAGCTTGCGAGCTACTTTTAAAATGACCATGTCGAAATGATCTACCTACATTAAAAATGCTATATATATATATATATATATATATATGAGTATACTTTATACATAAAATATATGTGGTCGTACCTTACATAACTGAATAACCTTTATGGCACAATAACAATTCAATACATTTATGGTCACTTCAGTATTTGGATTTAATAATCTTCATGTGGGAAAAGGCTGATTCGCATAAATAAGTAGAGCCGAATAATGCAGTCAAGGAGCTTTTGAATTCAGCCGAGTGAAAAATGACGGCTGTCCGATTAACTGCGATTTTAGTTCCCTCTCCTTTCTCTTTCTCAGATCGCTTTTCAGAAGGAAGTCAGTTTCGTAGTTTTTATGAACAGTTCAAAAGTGCCTTTCCACATTTTCCTTCTTTGGAATAGCAATGACAGATTGACAGATCAGACAAACGCACTTCGATTGTGACATTGTGAGAAAAAAAATCCTCTTCCAATTCCACATCCAGCCCATACCCTCCCCGAACAATTTTTTTTTTTAAATCCCTTCTTTACTCGATATAAGTTGGAAGGCTAACTAGATCACAGCGTTTGATCGTGCGTGCGGGATGACCAGTGTGTTAGAAGACAAGAGATCTCAGACTGGCCGCCCTGTATGTCAATCAAGTGGCAAATGCCATAGGGAGGATATATGATTTTAGACTTGCGTTCAAAATTGTTGTTTTTTAAACGTCACACGATCTATATGCACTACCTTTGCGATCTACCAGTCGATCGCGATCGACGCATTGGGCATCCCTGGTTTAATGTAATATCGCCGTAGGGGTACAGGGGTGGTTTTGTTGTTTTCATTTATTTCATTTTATTTCATTATATCCTTTAATTGTTGTTTGATTCCAGTGTGCATTATTTTGTCTCTGTGAGTGTGTGCAGGTCGAGCCAAGGCTGGGAGCGTCCCTGGGATCTCCTCTATAAAAATAGACAAATCACCGTGTCAATTTTAGCGGCACCGGACCGCTACAATATGTTTCTGTTACACACAGTAACATTTTTTCTTGTTGAAAAAAATTCAACATTGTTGGCTCATTTTCCTAAACTTAATGCTAAGGAGGTTTAGAACATGAGATTGCATGAAAACAAGAGACTGAATATTTTTCTTGTTCATTACTACAAACTACATGCTGTAAGTAACATATTAAAAAAATGATCATTTTGGGTGAAGTGTTACTTTAAGGTTCAGTATGAACAGCTTCAAAAAATTATGTGACAATGCAAAAATTAATCAACCTTTGGGATGTTCAGTAGGGGCAATAACAAACATATAATGAACCACGTTATATTCAAAAGGAAATGAAGAAAACATGGAATATGGGAAGCACAGTAATGCTATTAGTAAATGTAAAAACAGGTAAAGGCATAGTTAGGCAAAAATTTGGAACCAAACATTTAAGAAACATTGCCGCGTAAATAATGATGAAACAAGTTTACATTTGAGATACTAGGAGAAGCCTAGAAAATGGCTTAGCAACATGGTTCAGAACATTACTTCCAAAACTATCATACCCTGCAATGGTGTAGGTCTGAAGTGGTTTTTACAAATTTTAAGTCAATCACAGTTGACATTTTATACATACTAAACAATACTAGATCCAAACCTTTCCTTTCATTATTTAAGCTTGTCCCCATTTTATTTTCTTAAATGTGCACCATTCCTTAAATTTCCCCTCTTATGCAAAATGAAAGCAAAGAGGATCCATCACGCAGCCACAGTGCTGAGCTAAATGAATGAATGATAGGTTGGTTAAGGAAAGAGGCCCCTGGAGACGAGCTGCCCGCTCCCGACGAGTGCTTAAAAAGCCGCTAGCCTGTGTCAGCAGCTGCTGTGCGGTTACTTCCAACAGCAACACTCTTCAGTAGTTGAGGCCAACATTCCTGAAGTAAAATGAGTCTAGAGAGGCTGGGTCACACATGTGGCTTTCTGATTTAAGGGCTTAGAGGAATTTCCTTTTTGTCATCATATGAAATGTTACCATTTCCTTCAAATGGAAATTTCAATTTTAAACATTTGTGGAAAATTACAGTTGAGATGAATGCAAATTCAGAAGTTGATTTTGCCAACTAGAAAACATTCTTTATTGTTTGCGCCTCAATGGAAGAAAGGATGAGGTAGAAACAGTCTTCTCTCGTCATTTTCATCAGTAATTGGGCCTACACAGAGACTGGTAAAAGGAATGGTGATAAGCAAAAGTTATTTGTGATGTGACTTTTTAAAAAAAAAAAAAAAAAAAAAAAAAAAAATTTAAACCTCATCTCTCTATTATAAAAAAACCATCTGGGAAGGAGACGAGACGGGATTTTCTCGGAGAGACACTTATATGTCCCGCGAGAAAGAGATTTAACCACGCCCGGGGCCATAAATAAAGGACAAAGAGTAGATGACAAAGTAGAACATCGTACAAAATTAAAAAATGCTGGAGCGGAACACATGCAGAGCAGGTTAGAGATAATGGAAATCTCAAAATTTGAAAGTCTCAAAAAAAAAGGATAGGAAAGATCTCATTAACGCAAACAAACGGAAATTATTACTCGGTGAAATAACGGAACAGCAAAAAGAGATCGAATATATTGTTCGGATTTAAACTTTAAGTCGGAGACTTGTAGATCGTCTAATTTGTGTTGCCAGCGAGAATTAAAAGATTCTAAAAACGCTGCCGCGGTATGAAGACCTGTGAGCCGGAGACTTTTAACATGAGATTCTTTCAAGTCACGCCCTACTTACAACTATTTTCAAACAAGACCAGGTCATCTAACATCAGTCGTGTGGATGCTTTTGGCAGACACACTTCCTGTGCTCTCAGCTCTTATAAATTTTATCAGGGCAATAATTTTATACATTCTAGATGACACGTCAACGACAAAAGAAGAAGAAAGAGCATGGACAAATATTCAAGAAAGTCGTTTTATTTATTATAGAGAAAGAAACGATTTTCACACACAGGCAGTTATGCGTTGCATTGTCACAATGCAAGTCCAAACACGGAATCAAAATTTAATGCGATTTTGAAGAAAAGTTAATTCCAAATATTGTATATATTAAAGTTTTAAAGTAAAAGTGAAAATAATGCAAACAGTATGTAACAATTCCCATGAAAATAATAATCTGTTTAAATTGTATATCCTGTTAACCAAACCCGGGGGTGGACAAGCGAAGTGAGCAGGGGGCAGAGCCCCCTAGTCCATACTTAAAGAAAAGATCAAATGACAAATCTGCATATAAATACAACGTGAAGGAGCTGTGCAGGTGTGGATTTCATTGTATTATGTACATTAAAACACACATAACCTGAACTTGAAAAAAAATGCAGATCATGCACATATCAGTGGTCAGTACTGCTGCCTCACACGTCCATGAACTTTGGTTTAAAAGCCAGCCCAGTCAAGGTGAGGGTTCATGCAAATTTTGACAATGTTTTCATCTCATGATCCATAAGAGGGTTGGCTGGTCTGCGGAATGTGAGAGAATGTTCTGCATGTTCAAGAGTACCCTGCAACAGACAGGTGTTCCACCAAGGATTGTCTTCCAATTTGCATGTGATGCTTACCAGAATAATAATAATTCTTTGCATTTATATAGCGCTTTTCTCACTACTCAAAGTGCTCAGCAATCGTAGGTTAAGGGCCTTGCTCAAGGGCCCAACAGTGCAGAGCCCCTTTTGGCATTTACGGGATTCGAACCGGCAACCTTCCGATTGCCAGTGCAGATCCCTAGCCTCAGAGCCACCACTCTGCCAAGGTTCCCCACAGACCTTTAATAAAATACTGGGTTCACAAAATGAAAGAATGGCACTTCCATCTTGTCTAAGAACAGTGCCCTCCAGAAAGTACTGTGCTAAGAATTCAAAATTACAATTTTTGATGTACTCTCAAGTGGTTTATCTTGAGGTGAAAAAATGTTAGCCAATAATACACACGGTGCCTTTAAAAAGTATTTACCCCTTTCCAGTTTTCACATTTTATTGTCATGCAGCATTGAATTACAGTGAATTTAATTTGGCTTTGGCACTGATGAACAGAAAAAGTAGTCTAAACTAATTACAAACATAAAACACGAAATAACCGATTAAGCATTTCACCCCCTTAACGTCAGTATTAGGCAGATGACAGCCAAAATAGCCATCTCTCTCTCATCCTGTCTCTTTCTCGCTAATAACTCTGCCATTTTTCTCCCTCTTCTTCCTCACCAAATTGCTCAAGCTCTGTCAGGTGTTAAGGAGATTGTGAGTGAACAGCCTTTTTCCAGGCCCAGCAACAAATTCTCAATTGCACTGCGATGTGGACTCTGACTCAGCCACTACATGACATTCATATTGTTGTTTGAAGGCTGTGTAGCTTTGGCTTTACACTTGAGGTTGTTGTCTTACTGGAAGACAAATCTTCTCCCCCGGGTACACGTTTCATTCAGACTGCATCAAGTTTTCCTCCAGGATTTCCCATAGTTTGCTGCATTCATTTTAGCCTCACAAGACTTCCAGGACCTGCTGCACCAAAACATCCCTACAGCCTACCATTGTTAAGATGGTGTATTTTTGGTAATGTTCAATGTAAAATGGGTTTTAGTCTGATGGCCAATAAGCCTAATTTTCTGTTTTCATCAGATTACAGAACCTTCTTCATATTCCATATGGTGTTCCACAAGGCTCTATCCTGGGTCTGCTGCTCTTCTCAATCTACATGCTTCCGTTAAGTCAGATTATCTCAGGGCACAACGTGAGCTACCACAGTTATGCTGATGACACACAGCTGTATTTATCAATAGCACCTGATGACCTCGATTCTCTCGATTCACTAACACAATGTCGGACTTGTATCTCTAAATAGATGAATAGTAACTTTCTCAAGTTAAATAAAGAGAAAACTGAAATCTTAGTGATTGGCAATAATGGATACAATGAGGCTATTAGAAATAAAAAGGATACATTAGGATTAAAAGTCAAGATGGAGGTAAAAAGCTTAGGGGTTACTGTTGACTGTAATCTAAATTTTAAATCGCATATTAATCAGATCACTAGGACAGCATTTTTTCACTTAAACATAGCAAAAGTTAGACCTCTTATATCACTGAAAGATGCTGAGAAATTAGTTCACGCGTTTGTTTTCAGTCGACTAGATTACTGTAACGCACTCCTCTCAGGACTACCCAAAAAAGACATCAATCGTTTGCAACGAGTGCAGAATGGAGCTGCTAGAATCCTAACTAGAAAAAGAAAATATGAGCACATCTCTCCAGTTTTGATGTCACTACACTGGTTACCTGTGTCATTCAGGATTGACTTTAAAGTTCTGCTTATAGTTTAAAAAGCCTTAAATAATCTCGCTCCATCTTATACAGTATATCGGAATGTCTGACTCCTTATATTCCAAATCGTAACCTCAGATCCTCAAATGAGTGTCTTCTTAGAATTCCAAGAGCTAAACTTAAAAGAAGTGGTGAGGCGGCCTCCTGCTGTTATGCGCCTAAAATCTGGAATAGCCTGCCAATAAGAATTCGCTAGGCTGATACGGTGGAGCACTTTAAAAAAAAAAAAAAAAAAAAAAAACTGCTAGAAACTCATTATTTTAACATGGCCTTCTCATAACTTCACTGTAATTAAAATCCTGATACTCTGTATATCCAAATCATTATAATAACTATTCATGGTGGCTCTAAAATCTGTACTAACCCCTACTCTCTCTTCTGTTTCCTTTTCCAGTGTCCTTTTGGTGGTGCGCCACCACCATCTAATCAAAGCACCGCGATGTTCCAACAATGATGGATGGATTAAAAGCCAGAAGTCTGTATGACCATCAACATCAAGTGACTCCGTGAGAACCCTAACTACAGAGAGGACTGATCATTAATGTTAGGTAGAATGCCCAGAGGGGACTGGGCGGTCTCATGGCCTGGAACCCCTGCAGATTTTATTTTTTTCTCCAGCTGTCTGGAGTTTTTTTTTTTTTTTTTTTTTTTTCTGTCCACCCTGGCCATCGGACCTTACTCCTTTTCTATGTTAACTAATGTTGTCTTATTTTAATTTCTTATTTTGCCTCTTATTTTTCTTTTCTTCATTATGTAAAGCACTTTGAGCTACTCTTTGTATGAAAATGTGCTATATAAATAAATGTTGTTGTTGTTGTTGTTGATGATTCACTGACACAATAACTTACTTGTATTTCTGAATGGATGAGTAGTGATTTTCTCAAACTAAATAAGGGGAAAACAGAAATTTTAGTGGTTGTCAATAATGGATAAAATGAGGGTATTAGAAATAAACTTGATCCATAAGGATTAAAAGTCAAGACGGAGGTAAAGAATTTAGGGGTAAATATTGACTGTAACCTGAATTTTAAATCACATATTAATCAGATTACCAGGACAGCATTTTTTTTGCTTAAGAAATAGAGCAAAAGTTAGACCTCCTATAACACTGCAAGATGCTGAGAAATTAGTTCACACTTTTGTTTTCAGTTGACTAGATTACCGTAACGCCCTCCTCTCAGGACCACCTAAAAAAGACATCAATCGATTACAACTCATGCAGAATGGAGCTGCTAGAATCTTAACTAGGAAAAGAAAGTCCGAGCACATCACCCCAGTTCTGATGTCACTACACTGGTTATCTGTGCCTTTTAGAATTGACTTTAAAATACTGCTTATGGTTTACAAAGCCTTAAATAATCTCACTCCATCTTATATTTCAGAATATGTGTCACCTTACACTCAAATCGTAACCTTACATCTTCAAATGAGGGTCTGCTGAGAATTCCAAGAGCTAAACTTAAAAGAAGTGGTGAGGCGGCCTTCTGCTGTTATGCACCTAAAATGTAGAATACCTGACCGATAGCAATTCGCCAGGCTAATGCAGTGGAGCACTTTAAAAAACCGAGAAAAATTCATTATTTGAACATGGCTTTCTCATAGCTTCATCTTATTTTAATCCTGATGCTCTGTATATTCAATTAATTATCATTATCATTCCTGGTGGCTTTAAAATCCATACTAACCCCTACTTTCTCTGCTGTTCTTTTTCTGGTTTTCTGTGGTGGTGACCTGCACCACCACCACCTGATCAACGCACCGTGATGTCCCTACATTGATGGATTAAAGGCCAGAAGTCCACAAGACCGTCATCCTCAAGTTCTTCCATGTGAACCCTGAATACCATGAGGACTGATTCATTTATGTTAGGTAGAATGCCTAGAGGGGGCAGGGTGGTCTCGGAACCTCTGCAGATTTTATTTTTTTCTCCAGCCGTCTGGAGTTTTTTTTTTTTTTTTTTTTCTGTCCTCCCTGGCCATTGGACCTTTCTTTTAATAATGTTAATTAGTATTGGCTAATTTTATTTTCTCGTATGTCTTTTTTCTCTTTCTTCATCCTTTAAAGCACTTTGAACTCCATCATTTGTATCAAAATGTGCTCTAGAAATAAATGTTGTTGTTGTAGTTCTTTCAGCTGGCTTCTGTGTCTCTTTTGAAAAAAATTCTAGCTAAGATGTCATCTGTGTTTTTTTTTGTTTTTTTTTTAATATAGTGGTATCTCTGTCTCAGGCACTGTAGCTTGCGATTCCTTCAGAGTTTTTACAGGTCTTTTGGTAGCCTCCCTCACAAATGTTTTTCTTGCACAATCACTCAGTTTTTATAGACGGACTTCTTTAGGCAGATTTACAACTCTGCCATATTCCTTCTAACTCTTAATGATTGACATAACTAGACTCCAAGGTATAATATTCAGCGTCATGGATACTTTCTTGTCTCCATTGCCTGATGTCTGCTTTTCATGGAGCTGCTTCTTCTTTTCTTTTGTCTTTATTGTGTAGGTCAGGCCAACTTCAGACTACAATCAACTGAAACACCAGAGAGGTGATCTCCACTGAACTACTTATGAGAGGTCTAAGCCCAATTGGCTGTCCCAGTGCTGATTTAGGGGTATCATTTTAAAGGGGGTGAATACTTATGTGATCGATAATTTTGTGTTTAATATTTGCAATTAATTTAGACTTCTTTAAAGAAATCTATTTTCACTTTGACATTAAAGAGTATTTGTCTGTTGATCAGTTTCAAAAAAGCCAAATTAAATCCATTGCAATTCAATCTATATTGAATACTATATATATATATATATATACTAGCAGAATACCCGCGCTTCGCAGCGGAGAAGTAGTGTGTTAAAGAAG
>JANRMT010062846.1:8994409-9004804 GCA_026402145.1 Polypterus bichir lapradei | reverse complement strand
GCATACAGCATCTCCTTGGGTAAAGTGCGCCGAATGGTTGAACGATGCACAGTGACTCCATCTGCTGCAAGATGATGTTGTAGGTCTTTGGTGTTGGTCTGTGGGTCGACTCTGACTGTTCTCACCATTCGTCGCTTCTGTCTATCCGAAACCTTTCTTGGTCTGCCACTTCGAGCCTCAACTTGAACTGAGCCTGTGGTCTTCCATTTCCCCAATATGTTCCTAACTGTGGAAACAGACAGCTTCAATCTCTGGGACAGCTTTCTGTATCCTTCCCCTAAACCATGATGGTGAACAATCTTTGTCTTCAGGTCATTTGAGAGTTGCTTTGTGACCCCCATGTTGCTACTCTTCAGAGAAAATTAAAGGAGGAGGGAAACTTACAATTGACCCCCTTAAATACTCTCATTTCTCATTATAGGAGTCACCTGTGTATGTAGGTCAGGGGTCACTGAGCTTACCAAGCCAATTTGAGTTCCAATAATTAGTTCTAAAAGTTTTGGAATCAATAAAATAAGAACTGTGCCCAAATGTATGCACCTGCCTGATTTTGTTTGAACAATTATTGCACACTTTCTGTAAATCCAATAAACTTCATTTCACTTCTCAAATATCACTGTGTGTGTCTCCTATATGATATATTTAACTGACATTTTTTATCGTAACAACAAACAATTTATACAGGAAAATAATGACTATTAACAAGGTTGCCCAAACTTTTGCATCCCACTATATGTCAATATCTGTATGTGTGTATGTATGTTCTAGCATCACTTCCGAACGGCTGGAGCAATTTGCATGAAACTTGGTACACGTGTTTCTCATTGGTCAACTAAAAATACTGCACGGTGAAATCAACCCTAAATCACCCCCTTCTGGGTAGGGTGGGAGGTGATCTTGCGGTCTTGCATTCATGTTATCATCCAGTTGACACCACCAGAGGATGAACTGGAGGTGACAGCCAGCATTCTTCATGTTTGAGGACCACCACACCAGCCTCTTGCTTTTAAAATAAAATAGAGTTGGCCGGTTCCGAGCATCAACTGGATAACATCATACATACAAGACTGCAAGACAAGCACATTAGTATGTCTTCATTGTTTGTTAATTTATTTTTATTTTTAAAGTTGTGTGTTTTTTTAAATTATATTTTTCTCAAACGATTAAAAAAAAAGAAAAAACACTTTATTTTCTTCCCGGGCAGTGATGGTTATTTCAGCTAGTAGTGTATAAAAATAAACTAAGAAAAACTTCCAAGGGGTTGAATCATTTTTGTAGGCACTGTATGTTACCTTTTACTTTGGCACATGTCTGAGAAATAACACATTATTTATCCCGTTCTCCCCATTTCATAATGAAACTACTAGGGCAACTGTCTGCTAGTTGTTTCTTATTCATCAGATGGTTATGAATGTGTAGTGTTGATGGGAGTCTGTGCGCGTTCCTTTGATGTTTTGCTTGGGAGGCAGGGAGCCCAAACCAACATGAGGACCGGAGAAAAGTCCAAAGGAAAGCAAGCAATTTGTTTGCTGAGAGGACAGAAAACTTCTGTTGAAACCAAAACACATAAACTAGGCACAGAAAGATCAACAATTTGGAATTTCATGAAAAGAGAATCAAACCACTGTCTTATTTGGTTAGCCAAGAAAATTAAAATTATATGAGCTCTTAACAGGAACTGAAAAACAACTGGCGCTGAAATCACTAACATTATCCACAGCACAGTGGAGAGGTTATCATATACTACTCAAAGAACAAATTAAGAGTAGAATTATAAAGCCACACTCTAAGATAAAAAAAAACTCTCATAAGCATCAAAAATAGAATAACCAAACAGGAGTTTTCTAAAAAGATCGCTAAAATATAAACATTTTTCTTCTTGTATAAAAAAATCATTTTATGTTCCTTTAACTATAGTTGCATAAAACTGCAGAGTAGCTCAGACATACAGCTGCCACAAAAACGCTACACACAGTTTTCGAAATTTTGTTAAGGTAATGATTGCAGTAGAGGGGTGTTGTTCCACGTTAGCCATTAGGGATACAATGAGAAGTCAAGCACAACGACACCATTTACTGGCGAAGTAAAAAAGATTACAATATGCAAGCTTTCGAGGCAACACTTCCCCTTCTTGAGGTGAGATGTAACAATTACATCGGATTACACTGATTACTTCTGGTCTGAAGAAGGGGCCCGAGTTGCCTCGAAAGCTTGCATATTGTAATCTTTTTAGTGTGTCATTGATGTTGATTTCTTAAGGTAAATCATCTTAACACTATTTCACCATCAGCAAACAAATTTTATAACTGTGGAACTTGACCCGGACACAGACAGGCAGACATGTTTGAATCACCGCACACACATTCATTTTGGTGCTCCATATTTACAGAAAGTGCACAACAGTCCCCAAGTCCCCAAAGTCCTGGCCAACACCACACAATGCCTTCTTCCTTCAGGCCACCTCTTTGCCTCCTCCCAGACCTCGTCTCTCTGTCTCTCTCTCTCTCTCTCCCGACTCCAGTCATTCAGTGAAGGGAGGCTGCCCCTTTTATAGCACCCGGATGTGCTCCAGGTGGGTTCCGGCAATCTTCCACCGACACGCCCCAGTGTGGCGGAAGTGCCGGCTGTATTCCCGGAAGCACTCCGGGTGTCCCCATTCTTTTTCCCCCTGGCCCTTCCGGGTGTGGCGGAAGTGCCGAGGTCCAGGGCTCCAAAGGCACGGGGGCACCCCCTGGCGGTGACCACGGGCCCCTACAAGGTGGAGCTTCTAAGCTCTGTACCCGTGGCCCCCAAAGGAACCAGGGCGGTCACCCCTACATGGTCTGGGGAAGGCGTAAGCCCTCCTCCGGTCTTCCCAGGCGTCCCGGCCGGGTCGCCACCCCAGCCATCTCCGACAATAACCAACAACATTATAGTGAAAACCACAAATGTTTGGACGCACCCAGAAATGTTCATGTTTTTGATAGAAACTGATATCTTTTTTATCAAAGTACCATTAAATTGATTTAAAAATACAGCCAAGACACTACTAGTGTTGCTAATGACTATTACGGATTCAAATCGCTGACTTGTAGTTTATTATTCACATATGACTGCAAAGCCCCATTATCAGTAGCCGCTCCTTCAGTGTCCTAATAATAATAATAAATCAAAATAATCAATAACAGTCCTAATAGCTATAGCTGCATCATAATAATAATAACAATAATAATAATTTACATTTATATAGCAATTTTCTCACGACTCAAACCACTTCAGTGAGTGGGGAACCACTTCAACCAGCACTAAGTGGTGATGTGACGGCAGCCATTTTTGAACCACATTAGCTATTAAGTGGTGACAGAGTGATAGCCAGTTAGAGACAGGGGATGATTTGGTGCCCTGAATGACCAGGCTGTGGTGGGTGATTTAGCCTGGATATTGAGCTACAACCATCCATCCATCCAACCATTATCCAACCCGCTATATCCTAACACAGGGTCACGGGGGTCTGCTGGAGCCAATCTCAGCCAACGCAGGGCGCAAGGCAGGAAACAAACCCTGGGCAAGGCGCCAGCCCACCGCAGTTTCTACAGCACTCGGGGTTCCCAGGCGGTCTCCCATCCAAGTACAGGCCGAGCCCGAGCGTGTTTAGCGGACGAGGTCAGGCACGTTCACACAGGTGTGGCCGTAAGCGAGCTACAACCTACTCTTTACAAATGGTGCCCAAGAATCTTTTCTGATCACAAACCTCGGTTTTATGTCCCATCCAAAGGACGGCGCCATCTTTACAGCACGGTGTGTTCCTGTCACTGCACTGGGGCATTGTGATCCCCATACAGACCACAGGGTATGCACCCCCTGCTGGCCTCACCGACACTTCTTCTAGTTTTTCCTAGATGGTCTCCCATCCAAGTACTGGCCGGGCCTGAACGTGCTTACTTCAGGTGGATGGCCTGTTTTAAAGTGCATGTTTTATGGCTAATGGTCATCTCCCTTATCGTAGTCTTAATTAGTCATGTATAAATACTAAATGGTTATTAAAAAAAGCTTTTGCAATTACATTAGCACCACTGAAACCTGTTATTCTGTTCACTTGGGTTGTAAAGTTCTGGCATCCCTACAGTTCACTTCTGGATTCAAAAAATAACCAAAATGAAACACCTTTCTCAAGAAACATGTCAGTCTGTTGTTTTTAGTAGAATGAAGATCACTCCATGTGACAGATTGCCAAGAAATTAAAGATGACAGAAAAGAGCAAACTGGATCTAACCGGGATAGAAAAAGAAGGGGAAAGCCCAGATGGACAACTGCAAGGGAGGACTAGGACATCAGAGTGTGTAGTGTGGGAAACAAACGGCTTACAGGTACTCAGAGTTGGCTTAAGTGACAAGTGACGTCTGCAACAGTAAAGAGAAGACTCCGAGGTGACATGATCGAAGGGTTTAAAATCATTAAAGGAACTGGTACAGTGGATCCCAGTGTGAGGACGTGGGAAAATCAACTCGGCAACAAGAACACAGGGACACGGCTGGAAACTTGTTAAACGCAGATTTTGCAAAGTGTTAGAAAGTTTTTCTTCATGCAAATAACCGCAGACATGTGGAATAAATTACCAAGTAGTGTGGTGGAGACTATAATATTAGGGAGCTTGAAACTGCGACTTGATGGTATTGGACAATCTGGGGGATTCTCACCAGAAGTGTTTGAATGTTCTCCAGAATGGCCCTAAAGATTATTCACTTTAATCACTATATTTTCCTTGTCACCCTGCCAGGAATATTTAATATCCTTTATATCATCAACTAATGTACTGTACGCTTATTCAGTTATTAGCCATTGACCTCTGGAAATTGTTGACCTTGCAGCGGCTTCCCTCGCAGCCCCTCCTTGTTTGGATGCTGATTTTTCACGGACATCTTTTTCTAGGCAGCGTCTCAGCCCTTTGATGGGGCTTCTGTTTCTCAAGCGGCGGTGCTCAGCTGGATATCCAAACACACATTTTGTAATCTGTGTCTCTTTTAGTTTGTGCTTTCTTACCTTTCCTTCAGATTCACTGTGTAACCGAAACAAACTGGAAAATGTAATCTGGTAAGTGCGTCAGTGACCTCAATGGTGCTCAGGTTCAATGGTGCTATTTATATTCATATCAGTCTTCTTATGTAATGCACTACCGTGGCTGTCCGTTTTATCTGTCCAGGATTTTAAATCACCTGTAGCTCACAAACCGTTTGACTGATTGACCCAAAATTTGGTACACATGTACTACATGACATTTATTATCCGCTTCTGAAGTGATGATTGACCTCCAAGGTTATTTCTCTTACAGTGGGTACAGAAAGTATTCAGACCCCCTTCAATTTTTCACTCTTTGTTATATTGCAGCCATTTGCTAAAATCATTTAAATTAATTTTTTCCCTCATTAATGTACACACAGCACCCCATATTGACAGACAAAAAAAAGAATTTTTGAAATTGTTGCAGATTTATTAAAAAAGAAAAAACGAAATATCACATGGTCCTAAGTATTCAGACCCTTTGCTGTGACACTCGTATATTTAACTCAGGTGCTTTCCATTTCTTCTGATCATCCTTGAGATCACCTTCATTTGAGTCCAGCTGTGTTTGATTACACTGATTGGACTTGATTAGGAAAGCCACACACCTGTCTATATAAGACCTTACAGCTCACAATGCATGTCAGAGCAAATGAGAATCATGAGGTCAAAGGAACTGCCTGAAGAGCTCAGAGACAGAATTGTGGCAAGGCACAGATCTGGCCAAGGTTACAAAAAAATTTCTGCTGCACTTAAGGTTCCCAAGAGCACAGTGGCCTCCATAATCCTTAAATGGAAGACGTTTGGGATGACCAGAACCCTTCCTAGAGCTAGCCGCCCGGCCAAGCTGAGCTACCGGAGGAGAAGAGCCTTGGTGAGAGAGATAAAGAAGAACCCAAAGATCACTTTGGCTGAGCTCCAGAGATGCAGTCAGGAGATGGGAGAAAGTTGTAGAAAGTCAACCATCACTGCAGCCCTCCACCAGTCAGGGCTTTATGGCAGAGTGGCCTGTCGGAAGCCTCTCCTCAGTGCAAGACACGACAGCCCGCATGGAGTTTACTAAAAGACACCTGAAGATTCCCTGGTCTGATGAGACCAAGATAGAACTTTTTGGCCTTAATTCTAAGCGGTATGTGTGGAGACAACCAGGCACTGCTCATTACTTGTCCAATACAGTCCCCACAGTGAAGCATGGCGGTGGCAGCATCATGCTGTGGGGGTGTTTTTCAGCTGCAGGGACAGGACGACTGGTTGCAATCGAGGGAAAGATCAATGCGGCCAAGTACAGGGATATTCTGGACAAAAACCTTCTCCAGAGTGCTAAGGACCTCAGACTGGGCCGAAGGTTTACCTTCCAACAAGACAATGACCCTAAGCACACAGCTAAAATAACGAAGGAGTGGCTTCACAACAACTCTGTGACTGTTCTTGAATGGCCCAGCCAGAGCCTTGACTTAAACCCAATTGAGCATCTCTGGAGAGACCTAAAAATGGCTGTCCACCAATGTTTACCATCCAACCTGACAGAACTGGAGAGGATCTGCAAGGAGGAATGGCAGGGGATCCCCAAATCCAGGTGTGAAAAACTTGTTGCATCTTTCCCAAGAAGACTCATGGCTGTATTAGCTCAAAAGGGTGCTTCTACTAAATACTGAGCAAAGGGTCTGAATACTTAGGACCATGGGATATTTCAGTTTTTCTTTTTTAATAAATCTGCAACAATTTCAAAAATTCTTTTTTTTGTCTGTCAATATGGGGTGCTGTGTGTACATTAATGAGGGAAAAAATTAATTTAAATGATTTTAGCAAATGGCTGCAATATAACAAAGAGTGAAAAATTGAAGGGGGTCTGAATACTTTACGTACCCACTGTATTTTATTTTATTTAATTGCAGAATCAACTCTCGGCAGCCGCCAACAGGGCATGCGTATGGGCGCCATTCTCATCCCTACCACCTTCGCCATGACTTCCCCTACCTCTTTATATCTTAAATCATTCTTTAGGCACATTGAAGACTTAAGTGCCAGCTTAAGTGAGAAATTAAGGAAAAATGTACTAATTGCAACATAAACACCGATTTAATCAGTTTTAACGTGAAAAGATGCTGACGAAGGAAGAGAAGTAGCAGGCCACTAGGGTGGAGAAAAGAAGAGCCACTCAGGAAGCAGCAAGCGCATCAACCTCTGAGCAAACGAATGTACAGAAAAGTACAGAGAAGAAGTCTGAAAACTAGGAACGCTCAAGTCAAGCGTGTAACATGCAGTGTGCCGTTACTGGCAGCTTAACTCAGGTTGAATTAGACATTAACAGGTACATCTGAGGTGGTATGATGGTATTGTTTTTGCATGGCTGCCCTGGTATTGAATTCTGGACCAGATACTGTCTATGCCCAGTCTGTTCATTCTCTCCACGTGTACACATTTCTCTCTTTTTTTTTTTTTGTAGATATTGCATATACTAGCAGGGCTTACAAAATAACATTATTTTGTGTGTTTTAGTAGAACCTCCATTTAGCATTTTTCTAGGGACCGACAAAAAAAAAAAAAAAAAAAAGTTAAATGAAGAGAATCATCACTGATTTTTCAGGTTTGCTGTGTTTTCAGTTATTTGTTTACAGTTTCGCTGCAATTATTTTTGCAACTGCTAGTTATAATCCAGTTTGAACATGTCCTGATGTGTTCTGTTTAATCTGCAAAATTACTACTGGCCTTTTTGTTGATGTTTCAGATCATTACTCCTCTTCATGAATGCCGTCGTGTTGTCATTAGCAATAGCGCTGCTGTTAAGCCAAGAGTGCCTGAAGCCCAATTGCAGCTCAGCACGTACAATCGTGCATTTGATTTTAGAAAACAAAACACAGGGCTATTCAAAATGAAAGAGGAGATTTCAAAAATGTATTTCACACGAACTGTAGAAGGCAGAAACACATTCCACACATCACTGGATAGAGGAACGTTCAAAGTTTGGTCCTGTGGTCGTCGAGGTTGCATACACTCAACATGAGCACCTTGTGTAGCACGACAAACATTTCTTACTACACACGAGTCAGCTGGTCCCTAGTTACTGAATTCACAGCTTCCTCAATTCGATGTTACAAATCTTGAAGATTAGCGGGCATAGGTGGAACAAACACTCTTTCTTTAAAGTACCCCCATAGATACAAATTGCAGGGGGTAAGGTCTGGAGACCTGGGAGGCCATAGACCACAGGTGTCGAACTCCAGGCCTGGAGGGCCGCAGTGGCTGCAGGTTTTCATTCTAACCATCTTCTTCATTAGTGACCAGTTTTTGGTGCTAATTAACTTATTTTGCTTTAGTTTTAATTAACTTGACTCAGGCCCCTTAGTTGTCTCTTATCTTAATTAGCAGCCAAAAAATATGAGACCCAAAACGAGCTGCCACATGACCAGCTCACCTGTGGCCGTTACACAATATATGAAAATAAAGAAAAGTGAAGGTCTCAGTAAGGTTGATCTCTCGGGTCACCAAAACATTTTGACGAACAGAAAATCAACAATTTTGGAAATGTCTGCTGTGGCAGAATGAGAGCAGCAACAGACCACAAAATTAAAAACCGGGCTTAATTAATTAACAGCAAGAATCAGCTTCTCATTAATAGATTGGTTGGAGTTTGAAATCCCAGTTTAGCTGCTCATCTGTTTGCTCATTTCACGTCTCATTTCTGTTTGGCTGCCATTTCATGAAGAAACAAATCAATTCAGAGGACTGAATCTTTAAAAACAGGGCTATGAAAATGAAGGGAAAAGGAGTTAATTAGCAGCGAAAACTGCTCAGTGATTAGGAAATGGGTCAGAATAAAAACCTGCAGCCACTGCGGCCTTCCAGGCCTGGAGTTTGACACCCCTGCCATAGACGATGAGCAAGATCTTGTTGTCCACCTCTTCCAATCCATTGTCCTGGAATGGTGTCGTTCAGGTAACGAACAAGATCTTGCTCATCGTCTATGGCCTCTCAGGTCTTATGGGGGTACTTAAAGGAAGAGTGTTTGTTCCACTTATGATCTTCAAGATTTGCAACATCGAATTGAGGAAGCTGCGAGATCAGTAACTAGGGACCAGTAGACTTGTGTGTGGCAAGAAATGGTCTACCGTTTTGATGTGTGTTGCGCTACATATGGTGCTCATGTTGAGTGAATGCAACCTCAAGGAGCATAAGACTAAACTTCGAACATTCCTCTATCCAGTGATGTGGAGAATGTGTTTCTGTCTTATATAGTTTGTTTAAAATACCTTTTTGAAATCGCTTTCATTTTAAATAACCCTGTAAGGCTAAGTTCAGACTACAGTGCAGGTTATTTTTTTTTTCTCCCACATGATACACAGATCTCATCTTTTCTGAGAAGTGTTATTAACAAAAAAAAACGTGGACTCACAACTTTCCAGAAAAACGTTTACACTACTTTCACAGCCAACGCTTTGCATTCAAAACCTCAACATCTCGCTCTCACCAGTCCTGGGTCTTCTATTGTGTGTCCACAGGTTTCTGCGCACAGATGCAGCAGTGATAATTTTGCTCAAACCAACACCTGCATTTTTTTTGTTTTCCGTTTCTCTTACTTACCATCGTAAGCGGACAAATTTGCAGAAATTCTGTGCTAAAATGGTATTGAAGTAGAGCAGCAACATTTTTCTTATTCATTTTGCTCATGTTAACTCATGAACAATAGATCTGTATATACACTCATATTGGATTTAAATGACCCACAAAATTAATTTGAACTGTCAAAAAAAAGATAAGGCAAAATAAGTTTTAGCTGTAGAGTGAATATAACATTTGTTGAGACAAGAACTTTTTTTCTTGTTCAAAAACACCATACAAAAAAAAAAAAAAAAAGGTAAATGCAGAAAAACATTCAATATGGGAATGTTAAATCAAAGTTCAACAGTAATTACGCACAATGTTTCTTGTAATTTTGTTGTAGTTTAGCTGAACTGTGTGTTGGTAGGCCTGTAAGTCATGCGCTGTGCCATTATGTGTAACATTATGGCAGTCGATCAGACCACGTGTTAAATCATGTCGGAACACTGTAAACATTTATAAAACACTAGCTGTGTAAGTCCATGCTGTAAAAAGCCCGGGGTCCTAGAAACAATTGAAATTGTCAGAAAAAAAATTGGAATGTCGAGATGTCAGGTAATTGAAAGTTTCTTTGGAGGTTTCGTTTTGTCGCCGTGGTCGTCTCACTTGTGTATTAGCGGTGGGAGGAAAAGTAAAAGGGATACCGTGTGCCGACGTGCTCACCTCGCCTCTATATCAGTGACTAAGCGAGTGACTCTTTCTTCGGAGGTTCGTTTTGCCGATGTGCTGGCCTCACTTCTGTATCAGCGACTAAGCGTG
>JANRMT010062846.1:8969704-8994399 GCA_026402145.1 Polypterus bichir lapradei | reverse complement strand
GTTTGTTTTGCCGATGTGCTGGCCTCACTTCTGTATCAGCGACTAAGCGAGTGACTTTTTTTGGAGGTTTCGTTTTGCCGGCCTGCTGGCCTCCCTTGTGTATCCTTGGAGGTGGAGCCCTTACCCCGACTCCACCTCTCACTTCTGGGCCAGACAAACACACACACACATCCACGTGTAGACGTTTATATATAAGATTCTGCCAAAGAACAAATAATTCTTGAACAATTTTCTAAAAAGAAATTAATTTTGGTTATGACAAACCAACCTGTTTTAGGAGAACAAAGCACAAGCTATGTCTTTAAAATAAGTGTGCCTTTTTTTTTATTCTATTTATTTTTATTAATTTATCTATTTACTTATTTTTAGTAGCTTAAAGTTTTACTCAGCTGGCCTAGCTCTCTTTCTCATGAGTGGGGGTTGATTTGTTTTGAACAAAATCTTTTAAAACTGGACTTTTTTGTATGAAATGTTATTTGATTTTAATAGAATCAATGAAAACCAAAAAAATAATAAAATAAATAAATAAAATAAGTGTGCTGACAAAGACGCAAATAACCGGGTGTATCATGTAACATCACAAACGTTTAATGAGAAATTCGCTAAACATCCTAGGATGTACGTAGTTTGAGTGGCGCTCTGGAGGTCGGCAGCTAGTCTCTATCGGGCACTCTGTTAAAGTCTGTGTGATTTCTAGTATCTGAAAGCTATGCATGTTGGTAATTCTTCCAGTATTTATGGTGTTCATTTGGAAAGGCAACATTTAAAATAATCGTTAAATGATTAATATTTTAAATACAAACTGGCCTGATGTACAAAGCATATTTGAAATGCATAGAATGTAATGCTGTAACTTGGTTACAAATTTGTTCATACTCAAAGCATTGATGCCTTGCCACTTACTTCTCCGTTGGCTCTCGATATCCAGGTCTGAAACAGCAGATCTAGCCGAGACTTGTGGTATTTCCTTGTTGTTTTCACAGCAATAAAAATGTCCTCTAAATGTAAGGGTTCATTACTGGGCAACTGCTGCTGGTTGTTCCTAGGAGGCGCATGACCACTGACGTTTCTGCCCATGAATTCAGAGTTTCCAGCCTTACTTTTTCTTCCCCAGGTTACAGCTATAGACTTGTCATTGTGGATTTTCAACCCCACCGGAGTCCACATGCTGCTGCCTCCTTGTCCCCCGCCTGACTTATTCTGAGGCCTTGGCTGGGGAAGGTGACCTGGTCTTCGCAGAGGCTGGAGGCCAGGAATCAGGACCAATAGGAAGGCAGAAAAGGCGAGGGACAGCAAGAAACAGAGTTTACTGATTACAACCCTGGAGAAGTGCATTCTTTGCAGCCCTGTTCAACCACCGGGGCCAGCTTCATACTCCACTCTGCTTCCCATAATGGTTATGCTTTGCACTATGCACCTGTGGGAAAGAGAAAAATATATCAGAAATAAGAAACTGTATTTCAGAAATTAAACATAGCACATAATGAATCCCTGTGCTGGAATTCACACATCCATTCCATTAAAGGTGAAGTTTTGGTATATTTCATGTGGAAGTTATTTTTTTTCTCACACGTGGCATTATTGTGTACTAAAGTTAGGTGTTTTCTATAAACAAATTTGTTTAAAGCAAAAACCACCAGGAACTGTGGATCTCCAGAACTGAAGCTGAGAACCCCTGGCCTAGAGCAACCTCAAGCTAGTTAATGTTCTTGATACATTACAGACCTGATTCCCAATGAAGGTAAAGTGTTTACTTAAAATATTTTCTATAAGGGAGCATTTTCTGCTAAATTATGTTATTTAATTCAATAAGGAGTTACATAAGCATACAAAGTGTTGTGATGTGAAATTTTGCATACAAGTTGATAAATATTTTGTATGTCTTTATTTGTAACTTAGACAAGCAATGTAATATTAGTGTTACATTATAGATAATAACAGCAATGGATCGATGATAAAGAACCCCTTTCAGGAACGAGTCTCCTTGTAATTTTACGACAGGGTTGGGGTGAAGTGCCTCAAACAAGTTTGGCTAATATTTCTCTGCTGAAGTCTCTCAGTCAACCCCCTCAGGAAAGTCAGGCTGCCTAACCATAGACATATATAGATAGACGCCACATTCACTGTGTTGCCCAGTCGACACGATACGTCAGCGCGTCCGCCATATTGCGAGTGGCAAAAGTGCCATTTAAACTAATACAGGCAGACATGGAAACCGGGTTTTCTGATGAAAAAACAATAACGTTTAAAACAGTATCGTTTACATACAACAGATTTTGGCGAATCATTTACATGCAATTATTTATATCCATTTATACACTAACAATGGCAATTATTAAATAATAATAATTATTATTATTAAATAATTCCTCCCATATAAGTACCATTTCTCAGACTGCCTTCTTCCATCTCCGAAACATTTCTAGACTTTGTCCTGTTCTAGACTTTTACGCAACACAGTACTGAAGTATCGGTTAATACCCGAGTCACCTCACGTAAAGATTACTGTAATGCTATTCTATCTGGCATCCCACAAAAACATTTCCATCGCTTACAACTTCTTCAAAATTCTGCTACCAGGATAATAACCTGCTGTTCTAAATCCACTGAACATATCACACCGATTCTCTCTCAACGTCACTGGCTCCCTGTTAACTACAGAATACGATACTAAATACGGCTATTAACATTTAAACTTCCTCCCTACCTCACATGTGGCGCGTTTCCCCCCCGAGGGTGATCCGGCTCGTAAGATCCTCATTGTGGCTGGACCAGGCCAAGGGGTTGCCCACGTAACACCTGGCTGCGGCAGATAGATGCTCATTTCTAGTGGGTGGAACTGGGCCACGTGTCTGCCTATGGGGTTGCCAACCGGGATCCCAAGTTGTTTCGTCGCGGCAATGTGCTGTACCAGTGCATGCTCCCCAACTTGACTTGACGTTATATTGTTATAATATTTCTTGAGCTTCTGTAAAAAAGCCAAATTCCCCCCCATGAGGCAAATAAAGTCCATTCTATCTATCTATGCTAGCATCAATGGGCAAAAGCGGGTGACAGTCCAATACAGAGTACACTCCCCAACCCAGCATATAGACAGCAATTCATCTCATATGTGTATCTTTGGTATGGAAGAAGAAAAATGGAGTACTCTATGCAGCCAAAAACTAAATATGCAAACTCCACACATACAATGACTGTTCTATGACTTAAACTCGCCTCCAGGAGCTACAGATATAAAGAGTCATTACTGTCACATGTACAGAGTTCAGGGAAATCCTTCCTTGAACAACATGTCAGCACTCTCCGACCTATAAGGTGCTACTATGCTGCCATTCTCAAACCTGCTTAAAGGGTCATGGGAAGCCTGGGCCTATCACAAAAACATCAAGCACAAGGCAGAAAAAGTCTGCACTTGGCCATCAGTCCATCCATCCATTCACCATCCAACCTGCTATATCCTAACTACTGGGTCACATATAATCAAATTATGACATGTCTATTAGCAACACGAATATCTGTGGGACGTGGAAGGAAAACCAAAGTAGCCAGCAGAGAAACCAACATGGACACTGCACACAGATAATGACCATCCCAGAATTTAACTCCATCTCTTGGAGCTATGAGGCCGCAGCGCTAATTACTTTCACACTTCACCTCCTTCCTCTACATAAATATATGTTCTAACTCAGATAACTGGTGCTCTGCACCTACAGTCTATTCAACTACAACATACAAAACGACTGCTCAAACATAAGAGATGCATAGTAATGAAAAATACCGTCAGTAGCAGACACACGTAATGTAGACAATAGGGCAATAGCAGCGTCCTTACACAATATTTGCAAAGCATCTACAACACTGAAGTGGTGTGCCGTACATGCAATAAATTCATTCTCAACTAACTCATGACTTAGGATTTAGGAGTCATAGTGGACTCTAAGCTATCAACTTCCCGACAGTATTCAGAAGCCACTAAGAAGGCTAACAGAATGTCATGTTATATAGCGCCTTGAGGTGTGGAGCACACGTCACAGGAGGTTCTGCTCAAGCTTTATAACACACTGGTGAGGCCTCATCTGGAGTCCTGTGTGCAGTTTTGGTCTCCAGGCTACAAAAAGGACATAACAGCACTAGAGAAGGTCCAGAGAAGAGCGACTAGGCTGATTCCAGGGCTACAGGGGATGAGTTATGAGGAAAGATTAAAAGAGCTGAGCCTTTACAGTTTAAGCAAAAGAAGATTAAGAGGAGACCTGAGTGAAGTGTTTAAAATCATGAAGGGAATTAGTCCAGTGGATCGAGACTGTTATTTTAAAATGAGTTCATCAAGAACACGGGGACACAGTTGGAAACTTGTTAAGGGTAAATTTTGCACAAACATTAGGAAGTTTTTCTTTACACAAACAACGATAGACACTTGGAATAAGAGACCAAGTAGTGTGGTAGACAGTAAGACGTTAGGGACTTTCAAAACTCGACTTTCTATCTATCTATCTGATGTTTTCTTGGAGGAAGTAAGAGGATAGGACTGGCGAGCTTTGTTGGGCTGAATGGCCTGTTCTCGTCTAGAGTGTTCTAATGACTTGCTTCTTCTTTCGGCTGCTCCCATTAGGGGTCACCACAGTGGATCATCATCTTCCATATCTGTCTGTTCCCTGCCTCTTGTTCTGTCACACCCATCACCTGCATGTCCTCTCTCACCACATCCAGAAACTCTTAGAACTTCCTCTTCCCTGGTAGCTCTATCCTTAGCACCCTTCTCCCAGTATACCCAGCATCTCTCCTCTGCACATGTCCAAACCAACGCCATTTCGCCTCTCTGACTTTGTCTCCAAACTGTCCAACTTGAGCTGACCCTCTAATGTCCTCATTTCTAATCCTGTCCATCCTCGTCACCCCCAATGCAAATCTTAGCATCTTTAACTCTGCCACCGTCTCCAGCCCATATAACACAGCTGGTCTCACCACCGTCCTGTAGACCTTTCCTTTCACTCTGGCTGATACCCGTCTGTCACAAATCACTCCTGACACTCTTCTCCACCCAGCCTGCACTCTCTTCTTCACTTCTCTTCCACAATCTCCATTACTCTGTACTGTTGATCCCAAGTATTTGAACTCCTCCACCTTGGCCAACTCTACTCCCTGCATCCTCACCACTCCACTGACCTCCCTCTCATTCACACACACATATTCCGAGTCTGGGGGGCAAATAAATCTGCAATGCATGTGACCATTCTGCAGATGCACAGAATGTTAGCCCCTTACAGAGGAGGCATGTGGTCGCCACGCACTGATCATTAAAGGCGTACTTGACACCACCATGACGAGTTCAGAGAATGCATAAAAGGGGCCCTGCCATGTGAAAAGGGGTGGATGGCCCTCCTTCATCTCAGCCTCCACTACAAAGCCGAGAGGACAATGAATGCCTGCAGTGCATCCCTCCCCGCTGCAAGTGACCATTTCTAGCACCCTCAAAACGTCAAGCCTCTCCATGGCAAGCGTGCAAATTCGTTTTGATAGAATTAGCGCCCACTCTGGTCGAGCACGTCACACAAGCCCTTCTTAAACAAAACAAAAAAAAGAAAGAAATAAATACATTTTCTAGCACAATCCAATTTACAAAGTACACGGCTCTGCACCTTTAAAAACGAAAGCTAATCCACTAGCTCTTCATTTTAATCTGCATGCAAATTAGTCAAAGTCGCGGTCTTCTTAATTCGTCGTTGGGCAAAGTCAAACAAGGAAAACAAAATGACTTTTCTACGCTTATTTTCTTTTCATTGTGCGTATTCATCACAAATTGCTGTATAGTTGTTCCTTTTTCAGATTTTAATAAAACGACGCGCATATATTCTTAAGTCAAAGGAAATTTCTCACTCTCAACAATGCAGCAGCTGCGTTTAATAAAAGCCTATTTACAAACTCCATCACTCTTGCGATAAAAGAATCCAGGAATTTTGATCCTGAAATGATTAAATAGTGACTTAATGCTTTTTTGCTTCACCCACACGGACAGATTAACATCAGGAAATTTTGACCAGATGTTCACAACTGCTCAATCAATGCAAGGCATTGTGAGTCCAGCATGTTTTATTAGCTCAATGCCTGCGGAAAAAAAACACCAAAAACCCAAGCGCTGCTAGTGTCGCTTCAAGCAATTTTAACAAGCCTGAGGTAAATCAATAGGCTACACTTCGAAACACGCATGGCGGTCTTGTTGTTTGCGCTCATGAGTTCATGTTTTCTATAGTTTGTGTTTTAAAACGTCAAGCGGATGCATAAAAACCAATTCAAAGCCTCTCATTCGATCAGAATTTGTCAGCATGTCAAAGTTCACCCCCACATAAGAACATTCAAATGAAGATATTTTTTGGCACGTTACACAGCCAAAATGTATTTCTCAGATACATTTTTGTTCCAGGCTTATCCATAGCACCAATCTGGGACTGTCCAAGAAAAACAAGCAAGTTAAATTGGGTATCATGTGCAGAATTACAGTTTCCAAGTGTTTCTAATAATAATGCCAGCTTCTCATCAGAGTCGCAATGCTCTAAAAAAAAAATTACATGGAACTCAGACAAATAAAAATAAATGTGGGATCTATTTTGTAATCACGTAAGAAGTAGTGAGTGACAAAAATCATGTGACTAGGCAGCAGCAATGCCAATTCCTACGTGGCTACAAACGCTTTTGATAACACAAATTTAAAGAGAAAAAAAACACCCATTGAAGAACTAACATCAAAAACAATATAAATAATATTCTGGAAAAAATATTAATAATTGAAAAGGCCATAAAGCTCCCATCACAGCTGGAGTAATCCGAGAGTCCCTGCAGTTGCTGATTCTGCACAAAGGTGTTTCAATTCTGGTCGAACAATCCTCAGCTATGACATACTGCATAGTTTTAGAGAACCAGTTTTATTTTACATTGTAGTGTGACGTGCCTTAGTGCTGCCCAAGTTACCGAAGGCGCTATAAGAGGTGAATAAGGCTCCCTTCATTTTTGCATTTTATGCATACCCATTACACCTTTTAGAGTCTGCACATCCAAAGTGCTGTTTGGATTTATGGATTTGCTAAGCCGATCAATCTAATTCCGAGTCAGCGCATTTCAGTCAATTTATGTTAAAAGATACTGATTTTTATTAGTTTTTTTTTATATTGTACAAACATCCAATCATTCACTTTTTGAATCCCACGTAATTGGTTTTCGGGGCGCACAGATTAAGACTTAGCCCTGGACGGGATGCCAGTGCCTCGCACGGCTGATTCACTCACACACCCCTGTAGCTGAGCCAATTCAGATTCGACACATTTTATAGCAGCGTAGCGTCTACACTTCCACAAAACATTGTTTAATACAAATTTGACTAACAAGACCACCCCGGCACTGGCATACGTGCGCCTGCATAATAGCTCCAATCCTCACCCCGGCCACAAAGAAAACTCGGCTTCAATGTAACTTTTCCGTAACTGACAAATTATTTAAGTTCTAACGAGTACGAGACAAGACAAAGAGAACCCCTTTACCAATCACTCACCACCACCGTACGTGTCGACGAATGCCTGCAGCTGGTAGCTGTCACTAGCTGGCGACGAAGTGGCCGAGCTCAGGCTGGCGAGTTGATCGGAGCTGCGCCGGCGAATGCCTATACAGTACTTTCAACTTTTCATTTCGAGTCCCCCTGCGCACATTTCTCGTTTACGCACGCGCGTCCACCGCCAGGCCCTTTCAAAACTTTTCCTCCTCTCTTATTTTTGAGGAAGCGCGTTAGAGCTGAAGAGTCTTACCAAACAAAGCTCGATAAAGTGTCACATCCCACACGTTCCGGTCGTCCGGCGGTGGCTGCATCTTGCCGGCACACACGGGCTCATTGTTTTCGCTGCCCCATCTACCCACTAATGCCCGCTGGATGTTGTCGGGAATGACATTTTAACTCTGGATTTCCACAGGCATCTCCACTAAGATTTCAGTGTTCTTTTTGAGACCTTAAAACAGAGACGTCCGTTTCTCCGACTATAAAAAGCCGTCGATTTCAAGCGCTGACTCCCGCGACCCTAACTGCAAGCCAGAGAGAGAGAGTACACAAAATGAAACGCAGCGCCCTCTTGCCGCTGCTCCTTGTATCGCACCAGTGAGGCGCCCCAAAATGTTTTCTGTATATTTCACAGGCCTGCGACATTAAATTAATAGAAATTGTTTTAATTGTGAAGTTTTTAGTAGTATTTGCATTCATGAACACAATAAAAATACCATTTTAATGTTTCCATCATGTCACATTTTAATAAAAAACTGAAATTTAATTAAATTTAACTAATTACATCATTTATTCTTGTATATGACATTGTTCTAAAATTAACATGAAAACATGTAGACAGTTTTATATTTTTAAACATATATGTAACAAAAACAACAATACATATTCATTCGCTTACATATAACTTTTCTAGTTTTCTCACTTTTTTGTTTGCTGGCCTGACATTTGTCCACTTTTTCCGGTGCCTCCCTGTGACTCATCCAGCAGTAATCCACCGTCCCACTGACATTCTATCATCGCTGATACCTTTTTTCCATGTCCTTGATATTGCGATGAAGTCTTTCACCCTGCTCTCCACTCAGCGCTCCAAGATTTCCATGGAATAATTCCAAATTTGAATCCAAAAATGAACTTTGAGATTGCAATCATTTTATCCATCATTTTTCTCAAAAATGTATTAATATAAAGTATTAGCAAATGTCCTTTTATCTGTTATCACTTTCAGCTTCATTGCCTGGTTTAATAGTCTGACAAACCAAAGTTATGAAAAGCTCCAGCAGATTACCAAACGTGCAGCAACACCACATGCACTTCAGGACAGGCCATCCACTTGAAGCTAAGCTTATTCAGGAGAAGCTTGGGTTGCTCCAGGAAGACACATTGACAAGGCCAGCAGGGGGCGCTTACCCTGTGGTCTGAACGTGGTTCTCAATGTCCCAGTGTAGAGACAGGGATATCATGCTGTCAAAAATGGTGCTGACCTTCAGAAGAGATGTAAAACTGAAGTCCTGACTCTCTGTGGTCATTAAAGATCCCTGGACATCCTTCATAAAGAGTAGGCTGTATCCTGATGTAACAGGTTAAACTGCCCTCTATGGCAGGGGTGTCGAACTCCAGTCCTGGAGGGCCGCAGTGGCTGCAGGTTTTCATTCTAACCATCTTCTTAATTAGTGACCAGTGTTTGATGCTAATTAACTTCTTTAGCCTTAGCTTTAATTAGCTTGACTCGGGCCCCTTAGTTGTTTTTTTCTTAATTGCCAGACAGTAATGAGACATAAAACAAGCAGGACATGACCAGCTCACCTGTACCCATTAAACAAAATCTGAAAATAAAGATGAAGGTCTCAGTAAGGTTGATCCCTCAGGTTATCAAAACATTTTAGGAGTTCTTAGAAAAAAACAGAATATCAACAGTTTTGGAAATGTCTGCTGTGGCAAAAAGAGAGCAGCAACAAGCCATGGAATTGAATAACGAGTTTAATTAACAGCAAGAATCAGCTTCTCATTAAGGAACTGGTTGGAGTTTGAAGCCCTAGTTTAGCTGGTCATCTGTTGGCTCGTTTCATGTCTCATTTCTGGTTGGCTGTCATTTAATGAAGAAAAGAATCAATTCAGAAGACTTAATCCTTAAAAACAGGGCTATGAAAATGAAGGGAAAAGGAGTTAATTAGCAGCGAAAACTGCTCAATGATTAGGAAATGGGTCAGAATGAAAACCTGCAGCCACTGCGGCCTTCCAGGCCTGGAGTTTGACACCTGTGCTCTATGGCCTAGTCATTCCGGCCCCTAATGAAGAAAAGAATCAATTCAGAAGACTTAATCCTTAAAAACAGGGCTATTAAAATAGAGGGAAAAGCAGTGAAAACTGGACACTGATTAGGAAAAGGGTTAGAAAGAAAACCTGCACCCACTGCGGCCCTCCAGGCCTGGAGTTTGACACCTGTGCTCTATGGCCTAGTCATTCCAGCCCCCTAAACATCCCCTGCCTCTAATTGGCTAACCATCTCTCACCCCTTCACCGCCTAGCAACTAATGTGTTGTGAGTGTATTGGTGCCAAAATGGCTGCTGTCACATCATCCAGGTCAGGGGTCTCCAGCTCCGGTCCTGGAGGACCACGGTGGCTGCAGGTTTTCATTCTAACCCTTTTCTTAACCTGTTTTTGCTGCTAATTAAATTCTTTTGACTGCGGTAGGTTGGCACCCTGCCCGGGATTGCTTCCTGCCTTGTGCCCTGTGTTGGCTGGGATTGGCTCCGGTAGACCCCCGTGACCCTGTGGTTAGGATTCAGCGGGTTTGGAAAAGGGATGGATGGATGGAAATTCTTTTGAACTAATTTTAATTGGCTTGCTCTTGAACACTCAGACCCCTTAATTGTTTCTTTTTTCTTAATTAGCATCCAAAAAATAATGAAATACAAAATGAGCCAAAACAACTGGTGTCCATCATGCAATATCTGAAAATAAAGAAAGATGAAGGAATGCTGATCTGCTCAGGTCCACAAAACATTTTAACAGAAAAGAGAAAATCAACAATTACAGAAATGTCTGCTATTGTACAATGGCAGCAGCAACAAGCCACAGAATTAAAGAACGGGTTTAATTAATGACAAGAATTGGCACCTCCTTAAGCAGCTGGTTGGAGTTTGAGGCCCTGACTTAGCTGGTCTTCTGTCGGCTCCATCACTTCACATTTCATTTCTGTTTGGGTGCCATTTAAGGAAAGTAATGAAGCAAATCAGAGGAACGATGAAGAAATTCAGGAGAACAAATCTTAAAAAAGCAAATCAATTAAAATGAATTCACAAGAAGTTAGTGAGCAGCACAAACAGGGCACTCATTAAAAAAAAGGGTTAGAATGAAAACCTGTAGCCACGGTGGTCCTCCAGGACCGGAGTTGCCGACCCCTGTACTAGACCAGGGGTGGGCAAAGTTGTGGCTGCAGGTTTTTGCTCCAACCCAGTGGCCTAATAAGGAGCACTTATTGCTCAAGTAACACTTCTGCTTCTTTTTTGTTGTCTCACTTGTTAATATTTTGAACACTTATTGCTTATTTTAGTCTTAAGCAGCTGTATCCTCAGTTTGTAGTTGCTCCTAATTAGCAATAAGATGCAAATGACAAAAGAGAGCAGCATTTCTCGATTCAGCTTGTTACTAGTTACACCTGTGAGTATTTATGATGCAATATTGGATTTAATTAAATAATTGGAAGGAAAGTGAAGAGAAATTGTATTCTAATTAAACAACTAGGTTGGAACAAAACCCTGCTGCCACTGCGGCCCTCCAGGACTGACTTTGCCCACCCCTGCACTAGACTGACTAAAAAGAAAGAAAAATTGACTAAAGGTTAAAGGAGCAGTCACAATTACAGTGAACCATATACACTCACCGGCCAATTTATTAGGTACACCCGTTCAGCTGCTTGTTAACGCAAATATCTAATCAGCCAATCAGAAGACAGCAACTCAATGCATTTTGGCACAAAGACATGAAGTTCAAACCAAGCATCATAATATTGAAGAAAGATGATTTAAGTGACTTTGAATGTGGTGTGGTTGGTGGTGCCAGATGGGCCAGTCTGAGTATTTCAGAACTGTTGATCCATCTTTAGGGTTTACAGAGAATGGTCCAAAAAAAGAGAAAGCATCCAGTTAATGTCAGTTCTCTGTGAAAATGCCTTGTTGGTGCCAGAGGTCAGAGGAGAATAGCCAGACTGGTTTGAGCTGATAGAAAGATAACAATAAATCAAATAAGCACTCGCTACAATCAAGGTATGCAGAAGAGAATCTCTGAACACACAACACATCGAACTTTGAGGCAGGTGGGCAGCAGCAGCAGGAGCTCCTACTGGGTGCCAGTCCTGTCAGCTAAGAACAGGCAACTGAGGCTACAATTCACTCAGGATTACCAAAACTGGACAAGAGAAGATTGGAAAAACCTTGCCTGGCCTGATGAGTCTCGATTTCTGGTGCAACATTCGGATGGTAGGGTCAGAAATTGGTGTCAACAACATGAAAACATGGATCCACCCTGGCTTTTATCAACGGTTCAGGCTGCTGGTGGTGGTGTTATCGTGTAGGAGATATTTTCTTGGCACACTTTGTGCCCCTTAGTACCAATTGAGCATCGTTTAAATGCCACAGCTTACCTGTGTATTGTTGCTGACTATGTCCATCCCTTCATGACCGCAGTGTCTTCTTTTGGCCACTTCCAACAGGAAAGCGTGCCATGTCACAAAGCCTAAAACATCACAAACTGGTTTCTTGAACATGAGAATGAGTTCACTGTACTCAAATGGCCTCCTCAGTCACCAGATCTCAATGCACTTGACCATTTCTGGGATGTCGTCTAATGGGAAATTCACTCCATGGATGTGCAGCTGACAAATCTGCAGCAACTGCATGATGCTATCATGTCAATATAGACCAAGATCCCCTAGGTATGTTTCCAGGACCTTATTGAATCTATGCCACGAAGAACTACAGTTCTGAAGGCAAAAGGGGGTCCAATCCAGTACTAGCAAGGTGTACCTAATAAAGTGGCCAGTGAGTGCATATGTGTGCATAAAAACACATTTTCTTTTTTCGTATATTTAATAATTAAACGACTACTACCATACAATATACTTGGTTTATTATATTATGTCTTTGTGTGTGTTTCTCTGTTTACCCAGTAATGTCCAGGCAATGTGCCTGGCTTGCTCCCAATGCTTTCTGGGTTAGGCTCCTGCTGCTCCACAACCCTGCTCAGGAATACAGCAGATTTAGAAAATGGATGGATGGATGAATGGATGAATTAAATTTTGACATACTTGCCTGTTAATGTTAGAGTGATGCAGGGCCGCCGAGAGAAAATCTGGGCCCCGGTGCAAGGAAGGTGTGTGGGCCCTCGTGACTCAGAACACGGCAACTACATGACGTACTTGTTTGCCAGCTGATGATTTTTTTCTCACTGCGCCCGGAACCCCTTCCTCCTCCTCGTCACGTCCCACCGAGCGGGGAATACCCTTGTAGGCCAAGTGACTTCTCTCCCAGGGCGGCCTTCATGAATGTCTCTCACATCGTAAACTGTTGACCGCTGCTAAGTACCCTGTGACCCACGTGCCTTTTTAATTTTGAAACTAAACAGACTTGCAAAATTTTAAAAAATACAATAAAAATTAAATGAATTAAATAAATAAATGTTCAAATTATAATAAAAATTATGGAACGCGTTGGGCTTCACGGGCCCCGGAGCGATGTACCGGCTGCACCCCCTTCTCCTCAGGCCTGGAGTGATGATCAAAGAGATAAACTGTTGCTATTATTATTTGGATGACAACTAACCACATTACAAAGAAATCAAATCATAAAAAGCTATACAAAGTATTATGCAAAAAAAGTCAAGGCTTCTTTTCTGAATACCGTACATGCAAATGAAGCCCAGACACGTCACGTTGCTTTATTTTAGCAGTAACCTGCATTCACTCTCTGAAAAAAAGGATTTTAATTGAAAGTTAGTGTGTGGCTGTGAACTGCAGCAGTGTTACCCGTGTAATACGTGAACAGACACACTCGTCCACCACAGTGACCTTTGTCTCTTATGTCTATGCCATCATTTTGTCAATTTAAAATTACTTGGAGCAGGTATTTATTAAAAAAGCATAATCATTACTTTAAGAATTTAAGATAACAGTGAAGTTAGAGCCTTGATATGGATTATTACCATTTTTTGCATGCCCATCAAAGCTGAATGTATTTTGAATGTAGTTAAACATTAAGGGGGTTGTGCCTTCATTTTTTAAACATGCTGCGGTGCGTCCCTGTATAAAAAGGGCAAAATTAGATCCTGGAGTTTTAGCCAATTTTCGCCCGATTTCCCAATTGCCATTTCTGGCTAAAATATTAGAAAGAATTATTTATAAAGAATTGGTTGATCACCTTAACTCCAATAATTTATTTGAGATCTACCAATCTAGCTTTAGATAGATAGATAGATAGATAGATAGATAGATAGATAGATAGATAGATAGATAGATACTTTATTAATACCAAGGGGAAATTCACATAATCCAGCAGCAGTATACTTATACAAAAAACAATATTAAATTAAATAGTAATAAAAATGAAAAATGAAAAAAATAAAAATAAAAAAAGCAGACTTCTCTAGCGCCTTCAACACCATCCAACCTCCTTTGAGACAAGCTGACTGAGATGGGAGTAGACTCACACCTGGTGGCATGGATTGTGGACTATCTTACAGACAGACCTCAATATGTGCGTCTCGGGAACTGCAGGTCTGACATTGTGGTCAGCAACACAGGAGCGCCGCAGGGGACTGTACTTTCAACGGTCCTGTTCAGTCAATATACATCAGACTTCCAATACAACTCGGAGTCCTGCCACGTGCAAAAGTTCACTGATGACACTGCTATTGTGAGCTGCATCAGGAGTGAGCAGGAGGAGGAGTACAGGAAGCTAATCAAAGACTTTGTTAAATGGTGCAACTCAAACCACTTACACCTTAACACCAGCAAGACCAAGGAGTTGGTGGTGGATTTTAGGAGGCCCAGGCTCCTCATGGACCCCGTGATCATCAGAGGTGACTGTGCAGAGGGTGCAGACCTATAAATACCTGGGAGTGCAGCTGGATGATAAATTGGACTGGACTGCCAATACTGATGCTCTGTGTAAGAGAGGACAGAGCCAACTATACTTTCTTAGAAGATTGGCGTCCTTCAACATCTGCAATAAGATGCTGCAGATGTTCTACCAGACGGTTGTGGCGAGTGCCCTCTTCTACGCGGTGGTGTGCTGGGGAGGCAGCATAAAGATGAAAGACGCCTCATGCCTGGACAAACTTGTTAGGAAGGCAGGCTCTATTATAGGAGTAAAGTTGGACAGTTTAACATCTGTGGCAGAGCGACGGGCATTAAGCAAACTCCTGTCAATCATTAAGAATCCACTGCATCCACTGAACAGGATCATCTCCAGACAGAGGAGTAGCTTCAGTGACAGACTTTTGTCACTGTCTTACTCCACTGACAGACTCAGGAGATCGTTCCTTCCCCAAACTATGCGACTCTTCAATTCCACCCGGGGGAGTAAATGCTAACATTACTTAGTTATTGTCTGCTTTATTACTCAAAGTTATAAAGCTGTTGTCTGCTTTTACATGCATTTTTATTACTATTTAATGTAATTTTTTTTTTTTTTTGTTTTGTTTTTGTATCAGTGTACTGCTGCTGGATTATGTGAATTTCCCCTTGGGATTAATAAAGTATCTATCTATCTATCTATCTATCTATCTATCTATCTATCTATCTATCTATCTACTGTATCTATCTATCTATCTATCTATCTCAATAACTTTGAATAATGTTAGCATTTACTCCCCCGGGTGAAATTGAAGATTCGCATAGTGTGGGGGAGGAATGATCTCCTCAATCTGTCAGTGGAGCAGGACAGTGAGAAAAGTCTGTCACTGAAGCTGCTCCTCTGTCTGGAGATGATCCTGTTCAGTGGATGCAGTGGATTCTTCATGATTGACAGGAGTTTGCTCAGTGCCCGTCGCTCTGCCACAGATGTTAAACTGTCCAACTTTACTCCTACTCCTAGGTGTTATCATGGTGTTGAGACGGCCCTCCTTAAAGTATTCAATGACATCTCTCTTATTACTGACTCAGGCGGAGCTGCAGTCCTTGTCCTCCTTGACCTGTCCGCTGCCTTTGACACTATTGACCATGAGATATTGCTGTTGCGGCTTGAACATCTTGTTGAGCTTAAAGGTGCTGCTCTTACCTGGTTCAGGTCATATCTAACTGGTAGACACTTTTCAGTGACTTTAAAGTCCTCCTTTTCATCTACTGCTCCTCTTAAATGTGGTGTTCCTCAAGGATCCATTTTGGGTCCTGTCTTATTCTCTATATACCGTCACCCTATTAGAGCTATTTTTAGGAACTGTAACATTTCTTTTCACTGCTATGCTGATGATACACAGGGTGATATCCCCGTCTGCAGCTCTGCAATGAATCAACTGCACAACTGTCTTCCTGAACTAAGATCCTGGATGGCTAATAATTTTCTTGATTTGAAAAAGCCCAAATTGGTCTTGGACTCCTGCGGTGGGCTGTCGCCCTGCCCAGGGTTTGTTTCCTGCCTTGTGCCCTGTGTTGGCTGGGATTGGCTCTAGCAGACCCCCGTGACCCTGTAGTTAGGAGATAGCGGGTTGGATAATGGATGGATGGATGGATGGATGGATGGTCTTGGATGTCTCGGCTCTTTCTCTGTCTTTTGTAAACCTCAAGTCTGCAATCTTGGTGTTATCTTTGACAGTAACCTCTCTTTTGAGAAACAAGTTAATTCTGTAGTCAAGAGTTGCTTTTTCCAGCTTCGTCTATTAGGTAAGATCAAGCCTTTTTTATCTGCTAGGAATCTTGAGAAAGCTACTCATGGTTTTATCTTTTCTTGCCTTGATTACTGCAACTCGCTGTATTCTGGGATTAGCAAATCCCTGATACGCAGGTTACAGTTGGTCCAGAATGCTTTCTGGTTGGGGCAAGAAAGTCTGACTCTGTTTCTCCAATATTAGCTTCTTTACACTGGCTGCCTGTCAGTTTTCGAATTGATTTTAAAATCTTGTTGCTTGTTTTTAAATCTTTACATGGGCTTGCTCCTGCCTATTTATCTGAATTGTGTGCTTTACACCAGCCATCTAGAGTGCTTAGATCTTCTGGTCAGTTGTCTCTTGTCTCAAAACGAGACTAAAGACTCATTTCTATTCACTTGCGTTCCGTGACCTTCAGTAATACTGATGGTTTCCTCATTTTGATTATGTAATCTGACTTCTATTTATTATTTATTTTATTTATGTTCATTTATTTTATTTCTATTTATGTTTTTATGTAGGGCGGCACGGTGGCGCTGCTGCCTCGCAGTTAGAAGACTAGGGTTCGCTTCCCGGGTCCTCCCTGTGTGGAGTTTGCATGTTCTCCCCGTGTCTGCGTGGGTTTCCTCCGGGTACTCCGGTTTCCTCCCACAGTCCAAAGACATGCAGGTTAGGTGGATTGGCGATTCTAAATTGTCCCTAGTGTGTGCTTGGTGTGTGGGTGTGTGTGTCCTGCGGTGGGTTGGCTCCCTGCCCGAGATTGGTTCCTGCCTTGCGCCCTGTGTTGGCTGGGATTGGCTCCAGCCAGACCCCCGTGACCCTGTGTTTGGATTCAACGGGTTGGAAAATGGATGGATGGATCTTTTTATGTTAATTTTTTTTTCATTTTATATTGTAAAGCACGTTGGCCACAGCATTCCTATGTTGTTTGAAATGTGCTATATAAATAAATTGACATTGACGTTAAGTTAATTCATTTTATGTGCATTGGATTCGCGAATCGCTGCCTTTACGGAGGTTTTACGTTCTCTTTGTTTGAGCGGCTTATCTGGTTTTCATTTGCGATCCAAAAGTGTGTGTTTGTGTGGACACTGCAAAACATCACGTCCATTCCAGGTTTGGGCCGGGTGATATCATTATTATGTGTTATTTTTGACAGCAATGTTACTCCATTGATTCGTTGATAGATTCTTGACCACCCATGCCTCTGGATTGCATGAATTGGTCTACAGAAAGTTACCTTTTTTAATTGTTTTCTTTCCTACAGCTTATTTAACAAAATAGATTGAGAATATCATTATCGTTTTCCTTGGGTTTGATCAAAAGTATTGTCTCTTCTTACATGGGGATATTCGTACAGCTAAAAGTAAACTACTAATCTCTGTGAAAAAAAAAACTATTTGTGTGTAAAATATTAAAATTACAGGATCCCGTTACTGAGAGCGCAGATGGTGGGGCTGAGGGGCTGGCTAAACTATAACCCTTGAAAGTCACACTGAATCTCTAACACCCACGTCTCTGTTTGCAGTAATTATTACAGTCTTGTAAAGGGAATTCACCCTTTGTTTGATGATTTCGTTCGCGATCCTGCGCTATCATTGCCCCTTTTGAACTTGTAATGCTGAACATTTGACGTCGGGGTTTCACACTCTTATGTTCCGTTTCTCGTTCCAGTATCTTATAAGTACTATCCAGCCTTACAGTAATCCCAGAGATGGAGGAGGACGACCCCCATTGATTTTAAAACTTGCTTTAATAGCACGTCGTGGTTCGACTCTTCTAAACCATAAACATAGAATTACTAGACGCCGCATGACCAGCAGCATCGTACGTCAACGTCGCCGCCATATTGCGAGTGGCACTGCTGTTGAGTGAAGTCATGGATAATGTGTTGCTTGGGATTGTGCAAACCGCTGCACGCTTTAAACCAGATCCCGGGGGATTACATTTCATGGGTAAGGCTGAACAATTGTTTTGGTTATATTTGGCCATTAGAAAATCCCGTTTTATAATCTTAGCACTCAATGTTACCTTACAATAAAATTAAACAACATTAGTAAAATTAAATCAAGAGAATGATAAATCAAAAAGCAATAATTAGCAAACAAACAGAGATAACTGGCAGTAACAGTGCAAAATTCACAATTGGTATGCCAGTTAGAAAAGATAAGTTTTGAGGGCAGTTTTAAAATGTGTTATTGAATCGAGCTGACGGATATGAGAGGGAAGAGAATTCCCGAGTTGAGGAGCACAACGAGAGACGCCCGAGCTCCCATAACACTGAGTCTGATGTGTGGTACAGAAAGTCGAGCTACAGATGAAGATCTGATTCGGAGACGTGACCACGGACAAGCCGTGCCCACCCTGCGAAGTGCTCTGTCTGTCCAATGAAAACACTGCAGAAGAATAACATTTAATTTTCAAAGCTGAGTTGCTTTCCAATTAGACAGGTACCGTGCTGCTCACAGTTCACTTCGCCGCACATTTTGCAGCACGTTTTGAACCTGTTGACCGCATTCTTTAATTAAAACAGCGTATACGTTCCTTTCTTCTTTTATTTTCTGGTTGGTAACACCAAAGGCTATGCATAGGTGGCTTATTAAAAAGCAGACAACTTCAACCTCTCTCCCACCGCACGATGCTGGCTATACGGTTGAGCCCAGCACCGCTGCTACCAACACGGAGCACAGCGCACCCACGTCAGGAACTGACACTCTAAAAGATGTAGATAAGCCTACACAATCCTCCAGCTCTGCGCCCGTGTCGGCAGACTTCTGCCTTCAACAAAATATACAGTCCGGTCTGCCTGACTTAAATAAGGATAGCCCATCCCAGCCCATTTTAATTAATTATCCCAAGCGCGCTTTCGGAAAGACATTCAGATGTTTTAGTGCAAGCTGGTATCAGTCTCTAACATGGCTTGAATATTTTGTTGTCCGTGATGCCAGCTTTTGCTTTGCCTGCCGCAAATGTAATGTTTCAAATTCGGACTGCGAGGACATATTCACCAAACACGGCTACACTAATTGGAAAAAAGCTGTAGAAAAAGACGGTGGCGGCTTCCACAAACACGCGTCTAGTATCCCGCACGCCAGAGCCATGTCAGCATGGCAAAAGTATCGGCGCCGGGCAGAGACGAGTGAAAGCATAGTTCAACTACTGGGTCCAGCCAAAGATGTGAAAAGCATTGGGGAGGCCGTTCAGTTCCTTGCAGTCAATGAACTGGCTCTGCGTGGTCACAATCACGGAGGAGGGACTTTTCTTTAAGTTATTTGATTACACAATCAAAAAAGATGCCAAACTTTCAGAAATTGTAAAATACATCCCAGACAATGCAAAATACACATCCAGTGTAATTCAAAATGAAATAATTGAGACTCTTGCCAAAATGGTGGTAAAAGATATCAGGACCAAATATGAAAAAGCTGACTCTCCTGGACTTGCATTCAAAGTGATGGTACCAGGGATTGCTGTAACATTGAGAATTTGTCTGTAGTGATTAGATTCGTCCAGAACTCCATCCCTGAAGAACACCTGATTGGCTTAATTGAACTGAATCAGCTTCATGCTGAATATATTTGTAACCAAATTCTGTCACATCTCTCTGAGCTAGGTTACAGCCCATACAATTAAGTGTGTCAGTGTTTTGATGGTGCTTCTGTCATGTCTGGGGCAAGGCGTGGTGTCCAGGCTTTGTTACAAAGCAAAGTTGGTAAGTACATTCCATATGTACACTGCTACAACCACCAGCACCATTTAGCAGTGATACATGCAATGGAAACAGAACCTCTGGCTAAGAAGTTCTTTGACTGGTCAAATTCATTGAACACATTTTGTCACAGACATTATGTTTCACACACATACAATACACCCACACTGAAAAAACTTCTAGAAATACGATGGACCAGTCATTATGATGTCACAAAGTCCATTGTCAACAATGAGGAAGCTATAAGGGGGCTTCTCTCAGAGGTAGCAGAGGCTGACACTGCCCCTTTTGACATTTGCATAGAGGCATGTGGTCTTTTGACCCAATTAAAAAAGCAGAATTTCTTCAATACAGGAAAATTAATCTTTCATGTGCTTGGTGTGCTGAAACCAGCCAATGCAATTCTACAGGCACATGCAGTGGATTTGTGCACTGCTGGGGAGGTGGTGACAGCTTCAATGGCCACACTGAAGGAGATGAGAAGCAGCTCATTCTGGGAGGAGCATTTCTCTCAGTGTGAAAGTAGGCCTACCAATTCACTCAAAAGAAAACGGAAAGTTAATTCAGAGCTTGATGATAGTATTGTCGTGTCTACGCTAGGGCATGGTGACTCTAATGAACAAATTGCTCCTAATCAGACTTTTAAAAGGGCTATGTTCAGCATTCTTGATAGAGCTATTATGGAAATGGAGACAAGATTCTCTCAGAGAAATGTTGAATTATTGAGGGCAACATCGCTTCTCCTGCCAAAATCAGAATTATTTCTTGATCATTCTCTCCTGAAACCACTTCAGGCACTTGCAGGCACAGAGCAAAACAGCATGAGTTTGCAAAATGAAATTGCTGTGGCAAAAGCAATGTTGATCAATAAACTGCCAGCTGATGCTAATCTCTCTGAAGCATGCAAATGCATTCAGCAGTACAAAGAGGCCTTCCCTATGTTGCATTCGCTATATGTCACAGCACTCATCATTGGTGTGTCTTCAGCTGCATGCGAAAGCTCTTTCTCAACTTTGAACCGCATTCTCACTTCACTCCGCCGAACAATGCTGCATTCAAGGAAGAGAAATTTAGTCATTCTGGCACATGAATGAATTTATTTCAGAATTTGCCAAGGGTAACTGCAGACTGGTCCTGTAGATAATATCCAGGTTAAACACTAGAAACTGATATCTTATAGCCTCCCTAATGACTACAATGAGCCACGTTTCTGTTCTTGCCCTCATATGTTGTATACATTTGACTTTATTGATATTTACCTTGTAGATGTAGTTCTATATTTGTTCACAAAAAAATAATACAAGTTCCATTGCCTCTGTTAATTTTATTGAACAATAGGTTATGATTTATGCCACAATTTGTGCTTTTATATGTTATATAAAACTATGTTGTTATTATTATTTGACCCCCCTACAAAAATGGGGATGGATGGATGGATTTTTTGCCCCCCAGACAAGCCAAATGCCCACCCACACATGATGTTCTGGTCACACCTCTGATCCGAGTGAGCGAGAGGAGTGTAAGTCTGTAGGAGATCAGTGAGGTAGGGAGGAGGTTTAAATGTTAAGAGCCGTATTTAGTATTGTATTCTGTAGTGAACAGGGAGCCAGTGAAGCTGAGAGAGAATCGGTGTGATATGTTTAGTGGATTTAGATTTTTCTGGCAGCAAAATTTTGAAGAAGTTGTAAGCGATGGATACGTTTTTGTGGGATGCCAGATACAATAGCATTACAGTAATCTATACGTGAGGTGACTCGGGCATTAACCGATACTTCAGTACTGTGTTGTGTAAGAACAGGACGAAGTCTAGAAATGTTTCGGGAAATGGAAGAAGGCAGTCTGAGAAATGTTACTTATATTGGAGGAATTATTTAATAATAATAATAATTATTATTATTTAATAATTGCCATAATTAGTGTATAAATGGATATAAATAATTGCATTTAAATGATTCGCCAAAATCTGTTGTATGTAAACGATACTGTTTTAAACGTTATTGTTTTTTCATCAGAAAACCTGGTTTCCACGTCTGCCTGTATTAGTTTAAATGGCACTTTTGCCACTCGCAATAGGGCAGACGCGCTGATGTATTGTGTCGACTGGGCAACACAGTGAATGCGGCGTCTATCTATATATATCTATGTTCTAAACCACCCGAACACTTTAAGCCCCGTCCTCTATGTCACAATCACTCTTGTGCTAACCCTCCCTGCACCTGACAGTGTGAAGTCACCATTTCTGTGTCTTTAGCACCTCTGTGCGCTCATTGACAATTTAACTCTTTTGAAAAAAGGGAAAAATAACAATGGGAACAGTTTATGAATCTTAAAGAGATATTCCTCCATTTTGTAAAGGATCTACCTTTGCTCTGTTTCGTAACGAAAAAACACACAACATAATGTCTGATTAAATAGTGAGAACAAAATCAAGCTAAATTCAAAACAAAGTTCACTTTGCAGCATTGCATTCCTCATTATTGTTATTGAAATATGTATTGTTAACTGAAAGTTACTTTTAAATTATTTCTTGACAAGTGATACATGCTGACATATGGTTCTAAAATAAATTTCAAATAAAAAAACAAGTTAAAGGATCCGTTGAAGCTTCATATGTTTTCTGAACAGTTAATTCTATCGGTTCTCTAGAAGTCAGAATGTCTTTAATTCCTTCTGGTAGCTCATCTAGAGCAGGCAGAACATTTGGTTTTCAGCATCAAAAAAATACAGTGTGACACTGATCACTTCGCTAACGTAACTTTGATAAGTAGTGATCTTAAAGAAACTTCTTCAATATAAGGATGTAAAAGGAAAACTTTTATATGGTCGGAATTTTTGAGAATTTGGCAGTCTTCTCAGTTGTCACCGTGAGTTTCTGTCTCTGGGGTGTTCTGGTAGTGTGTATCCTGAAAAAAAGTCCATAAAGAGAATTCCTTACTGTAACAGCTGGGGCTAAGTCACTTCAGTGGTGCTGGTATTTCTCTTCATAAACTGTACTTGTCATTTGTAAGACCCTTTGCATAAAGGGCAGACTTTTGGACTTCAGTCCCTGAGGTTGTGCTCCAATTGGAAAACCAAAATAAATGGAAACAATTGTATCTCAGTTGTTGTAAGTCACCTTGAATAAAGGTGTCATCAATGTAATAATGATAATGAAAATAGATTCTAAATCATTCTGCTGGCTCACGCTAACATTTGCTCTATCAAATTATCCAACCTGTTATATCCTAACTACAGGGTCATGGAGGTCTGCTGGAGCCAATCCCAGCCAACATAGGGCGCAAGGCAGGAAACAAACCCTGTGCAGGGCGCCAGCCCACTGCAGGACACACACTAGGGGCAATTTAGGATCGCCATTGCACCTAACCTGCATGTCTTTGGGAGGAAACCCACGCAGACACAGGGAGAACATGCAAACTCCATGCAGGGAGGACCTGGGAAGCGAACCCGGGTCTCCTTACTGCGAGGCAGCAACACTACCCACTGCGCCACCGTGCCGCCCTCTACCAAATCATGAGCATGGTAACAATTTACAATATTTCTGCTGGCATCATGTGATCATTCACACACTGCATTATTTTTAATGTAATGCTGATACTGATCTACCCATACAAACATTGTCAAATCTACTTTACATTTGATTATGAAGTAAATAAGGATCCTATGAGCCTGAACAGGACTAATTACGATTTAAAACAGACAGACAGATAGATAGATAGATAGCCTGTAGGGGGACGTGTTGAACCACAAACCTCACACAAATGACCATAACTGAACTTTTTGGTTTAACTTCAAGACTTTTTATTTTAACAAACTACTTTATGAAAAACAGGTTTCTTCCAGAAAAGCACAATTCTTTTCATTTTCCGTTTCCTCCAAAAATCCTACCCAGGCTGGTATGGTCATCATCATCCCTGTTCCTGCCCTTATCTTCTTCCAACTTCAACTCTATTTGGTGGGGCAGAGTGGCTTATTCTATGCCAGACCCAAGACTACTTCCAGTACCATAACATCAGATGAAAATGGAGAAGTCCTCTCCTGGCAGCTCTCCATGGCAGCACCCAACTACTCTTAACTACAACTCCCAAGTAGCCCTGAAGGATGTACAGAGGAGACCCAGAAGATGAATGCTGTCGCCTGACATACTCGGGGAGCAAAGAGCCCAGTAAGACAATCTTCCTCTATCCTTCTAATATGTCATCCCGACCCAGAAAGAGAATACCAACCATCCTGGGCAGAATGTCCATCCTCTGACATTCTCTCTCTCTCTCTCTCTCTCTGACACACTAATAAATTATTCAGCAGAAGTGTGTCAAGAAATGCTATTATGGCTCCTTTACACCAACAGCAATATATTTGTGTAGTGCCTCTCTATCACTGCTGTTTTTATCTTAAGCCAAGTCAGAAGTTTCTATGTTTATATTTAAAAAGTATTTCTATGTAGTCATTCTGGTGTGTATTTGAAAGGGAGGTTGTTGTTTGTCATAATATTATTTATTGACCTTCTGGAAAAATTCAACTTTCCCTATAGGGACTAATATAATGCTATCTATCTATCTATCTATCTATCTATCTATCTATCTATCTATCTA
>JANRMT010062846.1:8948962-8969694 GCA_026402145.1 Polypterus bichir lapradei | reverse complement strand
CTATCTATCTATCTATCTATCTATCTATCTATCTATCTATCTATCTATCTATCTATCTATCTTATCTTGCCTACTATACTAAAATTAAAATCTATCTATCTATCTATGTATCTATGTATCTATTGTGGTATATGGCCGGCCATTCATCCTGGCCAATACCCCCAGGCCGCCAGAGGGAGCCCTCCCTGCGACATGGAGATGCCCCGAATTCCAGCAGGGCATCATGGACTATGTAGTTTTAATACACAACCCTGCTGGATAATGTCAGGGCCGCCAGAAGACACTGCAGAGGGGCTCAAAGATGTTTATTTTCCCTATAACCCGGAAGTACGTCTTAGGCACAGTGACAGAGGAAATGACGTACTTCCGGGATCAAAAAGAAGAGTTTTGATCTGACCTGGAAGTGCTAGGAAGTCTCATGGACTGAGGTTTCAGAAGCACTTCTAGGTCAAGAACTATAAGAGACTGTGAGAGATCCCAGATGGGCGAGCTGAGTTGGGAGGAAGGGAACAACGCGTCTGGGAGTGGAGGATTTTTGTGTTGTGGATTATTATTGTTATTGATTTATGAGTAGAGTGGAGTGGAGGGTGCTTTATGCACGTTATTGTATTAATAAATCCAAAATTTGGACTTTTATCTGGGGTCTGGCATCTGATCTGAGGGTTCAAGGGGACAACAGCGCCCCCTATCTGTCACACTATCTATTGTCACACATGTACGATTAGGAGGTAGTCAAAGAGCCTAAAGGTGATTAAGATATCGCGAGATAAGGGGTTGTCACGTGGTACTTACCTAAACTCTCTTTTGCCAACAGAAAACAAGAAGAGAAATAATCCCACAACTTCCGGATTTCAAAATGGCCATGATGACGTCACTTCCGGCCAACATTGATGACGTCACTTCCGGCTCCTACAAACCACCTCACTTCCGGCTACTCAAAATGACGTCATTTCCGGTTCCTGTAGCAACATCACCATTTTGCCAACCATTTCCTGTCACATGTTTTCTGTTCTATATAACCACCATTTTGTCACAGTAAAGTTGTTCATTTTACTTTCAGGACTTTGAATCATCGCATTTTTTCAGTATTGTCTGTACGACAATATACGTGGACGGTCCCCAAACCTTTATTTTGGTATTTGTGACGTTCTTTCTACCACACTATCTATTTGGCCATCCATGTTCAAATCAGTATAATTTTTGGTAGTTTAATAAATTGACACCCAACAACACTGTGCTGGATTGAACAGGTCTGATGATGTATAGCTACTAAATAAGGGCTGAGGGACTGATGACCAAACACCAATATAGCACAAAGGTTAATCCTGCCATCTCACAGAGCCAGGTTTATATTTTTTGCTGATCTTCCCTGACTGCTGTGGTTTCAGTCCTACGCCCAACATGATCTGGTCATTGTTAGGATGCTACTCCTTTGTTATAGTCCTAGAGAATACAACACACTCCAGCAGATTAGGCAGCATATGGGGTTGTTATAAATGTCCCTGTGTTTCTAATGTGCCTGTCACTCCTCATGGGTATGTCATCCTTATATAAAAGGATGACTCGTAATACAGACTGTATCATGGTGAAAGAATGAGTCATCAAGACCGTCTGCGAGAGATGAGTGATCAAAGCAGGCTGGCAAAGGCGCCTGCTTAGTTCCCTAGGGGTTGTGTTTGTGTTTGCTGAACTGGCAGTACTATAACATGGTATTAATGGCTCTTGCAACAAGAATTAAAACAGGACTTTTCTTTGAATCTTGCTGCTGCTTGCTGCTTGCTTCTGCTTCGGTTGCCATATAAATTGCATACTTGTTATAGCCACTCATTTCTTATCAAGACTGCTTAACGTAGTTCAGAGTCACAGGAGCCAGAGCTGGTCACAATAGTATCAGGTGTGTGGTCTATGGCCGGCTTGTCATCCCGGCCAATACCCCCAGGCCGCCAGATGGAGCCCTCCCTGCAGCATGGAGGTGCCCCGAAGACCAGCAGGGAATCTTGGACAATGGAGTTTTCATACACAGCCCTGCTGGATACCCCAGGGGCCGCTAGATAGAGCTGCAGGGAGGAGCAAAGAATATTATTTGCCCTATGCCCCGGAAGTACGTCCGAGTCACATGGACAAGGGGAATGACGTGCTTCCGGGGTGAAGAAAAGAAGAGTTTTGATCTGACCCGGAAGTGCTGAGAAGTCACATGGACTGAGGGTTCAGAAGCACTTCCGGGTCACGGACTATAAAAGGACTGTGGCAGCTCCCAGACGGCGAGCTGAGCTGGGTGGAAGGGTGGCAACGCGTCTGGGAGTGGAGGATTGTTTATTATTGTGTATTATCGTGATTTGGATGAGTATAGTGGAGGAGAGGGTGCTTTGTGCACTGTGTTGTAGAAATAAAGTCAACTTTTGGACTTTTACCTGGTGTTTGGAGTCTTGGACAGGGGTTCAAGGGAGCGATACTGCCCCCTATCTGTCACAGGTGCAATGCTGGAATTATTCTGGATGTGGTACCAGTTTGCCAAAGGGCAATCCAGCGTATATATACATTTTAAATTTGGGACAAGAAGCTCTATTCAGTGTTCTACAAATGGCACTATAAATATGACAATCTGGAGCTATCTTGATTTAGCAAAATGTTTCAGATTCAGAACAATACGTATGGAAAACTGGGCAGAAGACAGGCAAGCACAAAATAAAAAACATGAAATACTGCATACACCATAACTTTGTATCATCACTGCATGTAAGTGGTGTGTGTTGCATGCAAGCGCTTGGGGGAGCATCAAGGCATCTCTTAGCTCTGTTAAGGTAGGGCAGTCAACCACAGCGTGGGGTGAAATCGATTGCTAACCACCTCTTCTCCGTTCGTCGCAGACCAGGGGACAAGTGCCCTCGATGGATCATAACATCATTTCTGGAATAGCCCCAGGAGTCCCACGCCTTCCACCCTGGGAGTTATGTAAACCCTGAAGGAAGCAGAAGACAGGGTCCATTTGGACCACACTCACTTAGCATTAAGAACTCCATAAAAGAGAAGCCTTTTATTACTATGACAAGAACCCTAGATGTCCCTATTGTTGCTATTTTTCTTATTCTCATTTTGACCTTTTTTATTAAATTAGGTTCCTGGTTGGTCCCCAACTGTTTACGAAATTCTGTTCAACTATTTTTACAGAATTGTATGAGATAGAGTCATTCCAGCCTGATGCAGTTCTGCTCCAAAACTAATCAACAACATTAGGAGCCTATAATGTTTTACAATACATGAACATTAGAACATTAGAACATTCTAGACGAGAACAGGCCATTCAGCCCAACAAAGCTTGCCAGTCCTATCCACTTGTTTCCTCCAAGAAAACATCAAGTCGAGTTTTGAAAGTCCCTAAAGTCTTACTGTCTACCACACTACTTGGTAGCTTATTCCAAGTGTTTATCGTTCTTTGTGTAAAGAAAAACTTCCTAATGTTTGTGTGAAATTTACCCTTAACAAGTTTCCAACTGTGTCCCCGTGTTCTTGATGAACTCATTTTAAAATACAAGTCTCAATCCACTGTACTAATTCCCTTCATAATTTTAAACACTTCAATCATGTCACCTCTTAATCTTCTTTTGCTTAAACTGTAAAGGCTCAGCTCTTTTAATCTTTCCTCATAATTCAACCCCTGTAGTCCTGGAATCAGCCTAGTCGCTCTTCTCTGGACCTTTTCTAGTGCTGCTATGTCCTTTTTGTAGCCTGGAGACCAAAACTGCACACAGTACTCAAGATGAGGCCTAACCAGTGCATTATAAAGGTTGAGCATAACCTCCTTGGACTTGTACTCCACACATCGTGCTATATATCCTAACATTCTGTTAGCCTTCTTAATGGCTTCTGAACACTGTCGGGAAGTTGATAGCTTAGAGTCCACTATGACTCCTAAATCCTTCTCATAAGGTGTACTCTCGATTTTCCGACCGCCCATTGTGTATTCAAACCCAATATTTTTACTTCCTATGTGTAATACTTTACATTTACTGACATTAAATTTAATCTGCCACAAATCTGCCCAAGCCTGTATACTATCCAAGTCCTTCTGTAATGATATAACGGATTCCAAATTATCTGCTAATCCACCAAAAGGCTTTAAATATGGCACTTAGCCTCAGATAGATAGCACTTTATTTATTTTTTTTCCCTAAGAAAGAGCCTGCTCTGTCCTTTCTTCTTTAGCTCCTCTGTGTTACAAGACCAGTCACTCATGTGGAACCCCAAGTACTTACAGCAATGCGCCGCCTCTACATGCACTCCCTGAATAGCGCGGTTGGACACACAGACTCTTTGGTGCAGCAAAAATCAATAACTGGTTCCTTGGTTATGCTGATGTTTCTTTCTGCACCAAGAAACAAAGTTCTCCACCAGACTCCTCTCCTCCATCTCATCTCCCTTGTCAACACATTCCATTAGTACAGAATCTTCAGGGAATTTCTGCAAATAGCATGATCTAGTGTTATATTTCTAGTCCATGGTGCACACAGTGAAGACAGAAACTGATGAGACTGATTCTTGTGGTGCTCCAGGGTTTCTCTCACAGTCCTCGAGTCTCACAAACTGCGGTCTGCCGGACCGATAGTCCATTTTCCATTTCCATATTACTACACAGGCTCATCTACTTGATCCCTTAACATGAATGGTATTGAAAGCACTGGACAAATCAAAATGATAACTCTCACCATGCTGTCAGCTTTGTCAAACCTTGTGGAGCTGATAGATAATTGATATTGTGGGATATGTGTTACATAAGTGTCAACCCGACACAGACTGACAACAGAGGCACAGGTAAAAATGAAACAAAAGGTTGTATTTTTCTTCAGGTCGGGGTCATGTCTTCCTTGTGTCTTTCAGCCCTAACAAAGTCCCGAAACCACCACGACCAAAGAAAAACACCCAAAAATCACACTCTTCTTTCTCCTCAGTGGTGGCGCCCTGAGGGGTGGCTGCAGGCTCCTTTTATAGCCTATTCTGGAAGTGCTCCAGGTGGTAATTGGTCTAATTAGGCCAGTATTTCCCACCCTTGGGCCTGGGGGCACACTGTGGCTGCAAGTTTTTGTTCCAACCAGCTTCTTTTTTTAATTGGACTCCTGGCCTAATTAAGTGACGTGTTATTTCCAAAATTCTGTGTTTTGGGAACAATATAGAAATTAGAAAACTAAGTTTATTTAAAAAATATATTAAAATGTACCAAGCAGTTGTATAGGAATAATGTATTTTTTTTTCTTTTAACAGTATTTTCATCTTAATTTTCATTCTACTTTTCTAGGTGTTCTAATTGTTTAATTAATCTATCCATCCATCCATTATCCAACCCGCTACATCCCAACCACAGGGTCACGGGGGTCCGCTGAAGCCAATCCCAACCAACACAGGGTGCAAGGCAGGAAACAAACCCCGGGAAGGGCACCAGCCCACCGCAGGGCATAAACACACATAAACATCAAGCACACACTAGGGACAATTTAGAATCACCAATGCACCTAACCTGCATGTCTTTGGACTGAGGGAGGAGACTGGAGCACCCGGAGGAAACCCACGCAGACACGGGGAGAACATGCAAACTCCACAAAGAAAGGACCTGGGTCTCCTAACTGCGAGGCAGCAGTGCTACCCACTGCGCCACTGTGCCGCCCTTAATTAATCCATTATTTACTAATTAGTGAGTCTGATGCTAAAGTAGTTGCAGCCTTTGATTATTCTAAGTTGTTTGCCTGGGTGTCTGCTCTGCTCATTTTTGATTGTCATTAATCAGATACAATGAAGGGGAAAAACTGCACAGAGAAAGGGCAAAGTATAATGAAATCAACAAAGGAGAGCTAAGCATTTAAATTAATAGCAAAAGCAGAAATATTTCTAAATGTCTTATAAATGTTAAAATCATACTGCTGTGCTTTTCTGAATGTAGAATAAGACCAGCTAATTAAATGAGCTCAGTGCTATCAGGTGTTGTCACTGATTAGGAATCCCACTGGAACAAAAACCTGCAGCTACAGGGGGCCCCCAGGACCGAGTTTGGGAAACACTGGACTAGGCTGCACTTCCGGGTGTGGCTGCATTCCAGCCCACATGGGCTCGTTAGGCCGTGCAGCTCCTCCAGGTGATGGCCACAGAGTCCAACAGGTCTGAGCCCTGAAATCCCATACCTGTGGCCCCGATATAACCCAGGAGGGGTGCCACCACGCATTCCGGGGGACGTAGTGTGCATCCCATGGCTTCTCCCCCGGTCCCAGTGTCAAAGGTGCGTCCCGGCTGTCCCCCACAATAGATAGATAACTCCAATCTTTGTTCAATATGCAAACTGCAGAGGATCCAGGTTGTCCTTTGCAAGAAGACTTATATAATCCAGGACCAGCCTCTCAAAAGGTCTTCATGATGTGGGAAACAAGTGCCACTGGTCTGTAGTCACTGGATGAAGTTATATTAGTTTTCAGGGTCATTACTGTCACATGTATAGAGTACTCAATCTTAGGTTCTCATTTTTGCAAGCAGATGGAAGAAATAATATATTGTCATATTGAAAATAAAGGTGTATTTCAATTCTTGTCATTGAATTTTGAACAAAGAGAATGCAAATCGTGATTCTGTAGTCCAAGTGAGTCATGATAATGAAAATCCTTTACAGTTGAAAGAATTTAAAGTGGTGGTGTACTTTGAAAGGCATTTTATTGTTTTTGAAGAGAAAGCCTGTGGATTAGGTCAAGTAAGTTAGCTGTGGGAGTTAGAGAAGTTGAAAAGATCTTAATTCATTTCTTCTTTCTGGTTGATTTTCATGCAGCAGCAAAGGGACACCGTAGTTAGAAGTGCTGCGTCCCAACTCCAGTGTCCTGGGCTCTGCCTCTGTGCCTGCACATGATTTACCTCTGGCATCCCAAAGATGTGTTTGTATGTGTGTGTGTGTGCGTGTGTGAAGTTGTTTGACAGTGCTTTGCATGAGTGTGCCCTACTTCATGCCTGATGATACCAAGATAAACTGTTGGTTATGCACATGTGTATGCATGTAAACAAATGGTAAATGCTTCTAAATCGACAGTATTAACATTATGAAATAAATTGCTGGACGCACAATAAAGGTTTTGGGCAGCTACCCGTAAAGATTCCCTGGCTGCAAAATGGTTTACGTTTTAGTACAATGTGTACAGGTTTGAGTCCAAAGTAGAACTGTTCAAATATGGAGGATGAGGGTTTTTTATAGTTGGTTCCCAGGAAGTGACGACCTCTGCGCCTGGACAGGAAGTGATGTCTCCTATTTGGTCTGCGGAGAGAAAATAGAGAGGTTTAGCACAACCCGCCATCCCCTGGCCTGGCGTGGAATTGACGTTTTCCGATCCCTTCGGTTGACTCCCAAGCTCACGTTTGTGACAACATATAAATAAAGTAAAAATATGTAATGAATGGCATAAAATCAAAAATGAAAATGTTTGGGAGAAAGGCAGTGTACATAGTTATTCTATGACTGGAACTGGGGCATTGAATTCTATGACTGGAACTGGGGCATTGATGCATGCATGATGATAGAGGAGAGCTGTTCCACACATAGTGCCATTCCTTTAGGGTGCTTTTCAGCTTGTGGCAAAGTAGTCTATAGGTAAAGAATTTAGGGTGTGTATGAGGGGTGGCACAGTGGCACAGTGGGTAGCGATGCTGCCTCGTAGTTAGGGGTTCACTTCGCGGGTCCTCCCTGCATGGATTGGCGATTCTAAATTGTCCCTAGTGCGTGCTTGGTGTGTGTGTGTGCCCTGCGGTGGGCTGGTGACTTGCCCGGAGTTTATTTCCTGCCTTGCACCCTGTGTTGGCTGGGATTGACTCCAGCAGACCCCCTTGACCCTGTAATTAGGATATAGTGGGTTAGATAATGAAGGGTGTCTATGATAAAGTCTTGCTGGAAATTGCTCTTCTTGAATAATTTTTCTCATGAGTTACACTGTCTTCTTAATGATTGGACATACACTTACATTTACTGACTTACAAGATGCTTTTAACCAAAGGAACATATAAAAGAGGTCAACATAATTGAGCGAATATTAGTTTGCAGAATGTCTGGGAAATAAGTGGTATAGTGGTATGTCTACAAGATTGGCCATCACAAGTGAAGAGCTCAGAACAAAATAAGGGTTTTTTACTATTCATAAATTACAAAATCTAATATATTTAGACACAAATGCACTAAACAGGTGTCTTCAAACGTGCCTTTAACACATTGAAGGAGTCCAAATTTTGAATGGAGGTAGGCAGCTCACTCCACTAGCAGGGAAGCTTACAGATACAAGGAGTTTGGACAGGGATTGGATGTCATGCAGAGGTGTCATCACCAGACACCATTCAACAGCAGACCCAAGTGGTTGAGAAGGAGCACAGGACGTCACAAGTCTCTCCATATATATAATAGGTGCAGACCCATTTTCTGTTCTGTAGGCATATGCATGAAGGTTCTGAATTTAATTTGTGTTGCTACAGGAAGCCAGTGTAGTGATCTGAAGAGGGGTGTGACGTGCCTACCTCGGCTGGATGGACACCAGACATTCCGCTGCGTGTTGCAGTAGTCCAGACATGAAAACACCAAAGCCTGGACCAGGAGTATATTTAATCAGATATGGTATGATTTTGTGGATATTGTATGGAGTAAGTCTGTAAGACCAAGAAACCGTAGTAACAATGTCCCTGAAGTACAGCTAGTCACTGATCACCACCCCAAGGTTGCGTACCTACTTGGCAGGAGCTAGTGATAGTGAACCACCCTGAACAGAGATGGGAGGATGAATAGACAGGACTAGCTGGGATAATACCAAGTAGATCTGTCTTCAGGTTGAGCTGGAGATGGTGTTCCTTTATCCAGTTTGCATTATCAGTGACACAGGCAGACATTCTAGCTGATTCTGTGTGGTGCTCTGGAAGGAATGACAGGTAAAGCTGTTAGGAAAAACCAAGGGACTGAATTACAGACTTGTGATTGACTCTGGTTTATCAATAGAAGTACAAAACAAATTCATATGGCTTGTACTAAAATTAAACGTTAGGAAGGTGTTTAATTAACTGCAAGTGGTCTTTGATTATGTTAGTTTATGGAATCTCAGTTAAACATGTACTGTATTGTGTTTTGCTAAGACCACTGATTGTTAATGTTTAATCAATGGAGAAGCGCCTAGGACCTTCTTGTGTCTAGTAAAGTAAGGTAGTGAGGCCCCCTGGTGGTTACGACATTCAATATTAAACCAGCAGGCTGCTGGTGCTATCCCTGCCTCCTCATTACTGAGTGACTCTGGTTGACATTTACCATGTCTTTTGTCAAAATATATATAAAAAAATCGTATCCTTATTTGTAAGTGGTCTTTGGTAATAATGATAATAATTCATCCATTTCCTGACCGCATTTTGACATGGGACGGACGAGTCAACTTCACATGGTAAACTATGAGGGAACAACGTTAAGCACTGCGCCTCTGTGCTGCTTCGGAGAAAAAAAACAGCTATTCATCTGCTCAGCATCTATGCAGTCAGGTGCCGCCAAGGTGCGTAAGATAAGGAATTTAAAGAGAAATGATGATTTCTATATGCTCACTCGCTACTGTATCTAATGTTAAGCGGCCGACACAGTGACGTCACGGAATGCGCGTCCCTGTACTCGCGCTGTGAACCGTGGTGACGTACCCCTGCGTGCGCGTGCTTGTGCGGCTTCCTCGCTGTTGTGTGCTCCGGATGTGTTTTCGAGTGCTGGGTTACGGCCGTGAGAGGAGGAGGAGGAGATGCCTCTGCCCGTACAAGTCTTTAACTTTCAGGTAAACTATGATTTCCTTTTTCGAAATTTTTTGCAATGAACCTTCTATATCGGGCGGGTCAGTGACTGGTGGGGAGTGGGCCGAGGGCGGGCAGCTTCTTGTCTTTGGAGTTGACAGGCGTGATGAGCCCGCTTCTATCCTAAGGGCCTCGGACGTCAGGTAAAAAGCTTTCCTTAACTTTGCGTTCAGATGAAGTCTTTACAGTGTGGTGACATTGTGAGCCAGCGTAACTTGGACATTTTTGATTGGTTCAGACACACCCCTTGGAAGGCGCAGAGTAGGCTCCTTGCCGTGCATTGCGGTGAAGTAGCCGCCGGTAATTGCAGCTTCACACTTTCCATCTATAGATCGCCTGGCGACTACACAAACTTCTCGCTCCTTGTGTTTCACTATGAAATCCTTAGGACGTACAAGGCAAATGCAAGCAAATAAAAAACACGTACCGTTTTCACATGAATTTATCTCTAGTAATGCGCTTCATATGATCTAGTCATGTATTCTGCACCCGTGTACATACAGAATAAACAGTCCGACCTTCATCCTTTCGAGTGACTTAAAAGTAAAGCTTTAAAGATCGACTCCAGAATATTGACAGTATTATTACATGCGAAATTATACTAAAATGAATGCTATGCAAACAGTCAAAATATTACTTTAGCTTTTCTTTGGAACTGGTGGATTCAATTTGTACTGTTAATATTTTGGAGGAAGTCCAGTCAAGGAAGTTAGAAACAAAATAAATAAATAAGAGTTTTAAGTGATTTGCAGTCACTGTATGTGGTTAAGTGTACTTCTTTTGCATGCAAGATTCCGCCCTTTGGAAATGTTACACAGTGGGGAGCAAAAGCTTGTTAGGTTAGTCAGGATGCCCCCAGAGGACAGCAACCTAATGTACAGTGCCTTGAAAAAGGATTTGTCCTTTTTCCAATTTCCTCTATTTTTGTATGCTCGTAACACTTAATTCTGATATCCAAACTATTTAAATGTAGTAAAAAAGACAACCTGATTAAACACAATACACAGTTTTAAAATGAGCATTTGATTTAATGAAAGACAACAGTTCACCAACACCTACAACATCCATGTGATAATGTAATTGTCCCCTTATTGAGTTTAACCATCACTTCACTGGAACCTTTCCAGCAATACAAATTTGGCATCCGCTAACCCTGCTTTGATCAAAAGAAATTCCAGAAGACCTGAGAAAGACAGTCACTGAAGTAGATCATTTGGGACAGGGTTACAAAGCAACCACCAAATCCCTGAGATACAGCAGTCCACTGTGAAAGTCACTATCTCGAAAAGGAGAAATCTTGGAACAGTGATAAATCTGCCGAGAAGTGGCCAGCCAAGGAAAATTACTTTAAGAAGCACATAGAGAGCTCATTCTGGAAGTCTCAGAACAACCCAGGCAGACATCTAAGGATGTGCATGCCTCTCTCAGCTTGGTGCTAATGATTTCATCATTAGGAGGGCACTGGGCAAGAATGGTGTCCATAGGAGAGCTGCATGGCGAACACCATTGCCAAACAAGGGGAACATAAAGTCTTGTCTTACACTTGCCTGAAAACATCATGATTATCCTCAAAACGTTTGGGATAATATTCTGTAGACCAATGAATCAAAAGTGGATTTTTTTTGGAAGATATGGGTCACATTACGTCTGGCATAAAGCGAACACAGTTTTCCGCAATAAGAACAGCATACCCACAGTCAAACAAAGTGTGATGGCTTTGGGATGTTTTTCTGCTTCATGGCTTGGGCAACTTGTAATTGACAGAGCCATGAATTCAGCTCTATACCAGAAAGTACTGAAGGAGAATTTCTGGTTATCAATCCGTGGTGTGAAGCTCAAGTGCAGCTGGGCTATGCAGCAGAACAAGGACCAGAAGCACAAGTGCAACTCCAAAATCTATTTTTTTTTCCTTTAGTAAATCAAATGGCTATTTAAAACCTGCATACTGTGCTTATTCAGGTTGCATTTTTTATTATATTCAATTTGTTTGGAGATAAGAAACAAGTGTTAATGAATAAGCAAAAAATAGGAAATCATGAAGGGGTATTTACTTTTTCATAACACTGGGAGCGATTGGAACAGATACAAAATAAATATGAGATGCTGTCATATTGAAGTTTTGGAACAGAGTATGATTAAAAAGATTGAATAGTTTACAATTTTAAACGTAACAAATGTATATCTATGGCTTTTTGAGGATGCTCAACAAATTGAATCCCTTACTGAGTGTTTTGATGAGGTCAAAGCCTGGAGGGCAGAGAGGTTTCTTCGGCTTAATGAAATCAAAACTGAACTGATTGTTTTTGGCAGTATTGATAAAATCAGGAATTTGAATTTAGTCTTTGGAAGTAGTATGCCCAACTTGACTGGTAAGAGCTTTGAGTTTTATTTTTGAATAGCTCAAGTCTTTTCTTTCTTTGAAGGACTTTTAGTCATGTAGGCCTTTATTTCCTCCCAATCGTCAGTCAGTCAGTTATTGTCCAACCTGCTATATCCTAACACAGGGTCACGGGGGTCTGCCGGATCCAATCCCAGGCAACACAGGGCACAAGGCAGGAACAAATTTTGTGCAGGGCACCAGCCCACCGCAGGACACACACACACTAGGGACAATTTCGGATCGCCAATGCACCTAACCTGCATGTCTTTGGACTGTGGAAGGAAACCCATGCAGACACGGGGAGAACCTCCCAATTGGATTATTGCAATGCACTTTACTGGGGTGCTAGTTAGTTTTTGTTATCTCAGTTACAATTCGTGTAGAGTGCACCTGCTAGGATGCTCACTGGTACTAAGAAGTTGTATTGAATTTTGCTAATTTTTCCAACGCTCCATTGGTTTCCTGTGAGGTACAGAATTCAGTTTATACTTTAATTTGTGGTTTAGAAGGCTCAGTATGGTCTGGCTCACAGAGCTACTTTATCCAGCCTCAACCTCAAGGTCTTTGAGGTCTTCAGGTCAATCACTTCTGAATGTTCCCTGTTCTTGTTGTACATTAAAGGGAGACCATGCTTTTTAGCAGCTGCTCAGCTACTTCAGGACAGCCACCTCCAGTATATGAGGTGTGGCAGAAAAGTAATGAGACTGATTTTTTATTTACCAAAGGTTTTATTTTTTTCAAACATCAATGTTATCCCCTTCAAAGTAGTTCCCTTTGACAGCTACACACTGATGGAGACGTTGTTCCCACTGTTGGTAGCAGCGCTGGAAGTCTTCAACCGGTATGGTCTTCAGCATGTCCGTTACACTCTTTTGGATGTTTTCTAAAGTCCCGAAATGACGTCCTTTGAGGACATTTTTCAGTTTAGGAAAAAGGAAAAAGTCACACGGACTGAGGTCAGGTGAATAAGAGGGCTGGGGAACCACAGGAATGCGTTTTTTTGATTGTCCTTCTGCTCAATTGTGAGGTTTTTCGGCACCATTTTGGCACAGACCTTTCACATGTGCAAATGTTCAGTCAAAATTTGATGAACGGTAAATCTGTTCAAATTTAATTGTTCACTCAACATTCTTAATGTTAAACGACGGTCTGATCTCACAAGAGTGTTCACACGTTCGATGTTTTCATTGGTTTTCGAAGTTGAAGGCCTCCCTGAAAAACTTGAGCTCGGGATAAAGAATGTTCCCCATAGGCCTGTTTTAACTTTTCAAACGTCACACTTGCCGATTCTCCAAGCTTAACACAAAATTTAATGGCACAACGTTGCTCCAAATTCCGCTGTTCCATTTTGCGTGACGCACAACCAAAAACACAACTTCGCTAATAGCAGTCACAAAAATCACGTAGTTAACGGAAGGAGTTGAAACTCGCACTGAGCTATGGGAGGGTACTGATACACGTGCTCTATCAAGGACAACAGCGCAGCATTGCCAGATCGCTTGCAGTGTTGCCAGTCTCATTACTTTTCTGCCACACTTCGTATCAGGACTGCGTCTTCTATTAGTGCCTTTATTGCCCAGCTCAAGACCTGTTTTTTTTTTTCTAGGCTTTTCTGTGTTCTTGAGCCCTTCCTTTTTTTTATTAATTAATGTGTTTTGTTGGCGAACATTTTGATTACATATCTTGGATTTGCTTTCAGTTGTATTTTTAGATTGCTATATTTTATTATACCTTACAGCACTTTCATTTTTAAAGGTGTTCTAAAACTATATTGACATTAAACGTAAGTGTAATGAAGACATCTTATTAGGGAGATGTCTGATGGAACATGGACACTTTTAGTGCCCTTCTTATTAAATATTTTTTATAAAGGTTGTCATTTCAGTCCGCAACATAAACAAACTGCTGTGACCCAGCGTAAGTCACTTACGCTGCCCATGCTCCAATTGTGAACTAGGTTGCCAGCAATTTTAATGAATCCTGATTTTATAAGTCATGCTGGTTGACGGCAATCAAATGTGCTGTAATCGTGCCATGGTATGGGTATGAATTCAGTAAAGTTAGAACAATTCCCTTAACCTTCCGACTAGGGATGCTACACACTCTGTTGAATCTAAACTGACATAATTGTTAGAACTAGGACAATAATGATTTTGCGTAATGTGAAAACAGGACACAATGGAAGACAGTTACATCACAGTTATAAAAGGGTAAAAATGTATTAATGAATTGTATTCATCAACAGCAGTTCTTCCCCAAATTACATTTAAAAAGTCATTCACATATACAGTACATACATATTTGATTAGATAAAATGCTCCTTCAGCACACCATGTCCTGGAATGAAGAAAGCTACCACACATTAAATGTATGGCAGCCCAGGCAGTGACAAATGACAGACATAAGACAGACATTTGTACAGCATGCTTATGTGGCAGTGCTACAAGGTCACTAATGATGCAGATTAAATGAGAAGAGCTTTTAAAAGCAGTAGCCAAAAAATAGGTGTGACTCTGGAAACCGAGCATCTCAGACAAATTTGAAAATGCACATTTTGGCTGTTTAGAAGCTTGCATATGTATCCCTTTTAGCATATACTTTATGGGTTCTCTAACTGAATTTATTTTAACTAGGGGCTTCATTTTGCAGATGTTTCAGTTTCTTTAGCGTAGTTTAAAAAAAAAATGTCCCCTTTTATTGGTTTAGTTTGTTTTCTGTTTCTTGCCGTATGTTGTTAATATGTTTCAGAGCTTTTTTTGTTTCCTTTTAAAATATGTCTTGAGCTTACATTGATTTTTCATTTTGCAGGCAATCTCTGAGTCAGGGCAGGGGTATGCAGATCAGGAAAAGTGTCAGGAAAGAGTAAGAGATATAAGAGATAGCTCTTCTTCAAGTTCTGCATCTTCATCACAGACAGATCTTTCCTCTACTCCGCAAAGCTGTTTTTCTGAGGTCTGTCTTCCTAGCCAAACCTTATTATTTTGTCAGTCCCCTGGTCTTCCAGGTGCACAGTGAGGTAGAAGTGTAGCACCCAAAGCTTTAATTAGTGTATACATCAATCTAGAAAAATACTGTACTTGCCCGCCTTGTAGAGGCATTTTTGTAGAGACACAGTGGGGAAAATAAGCATTGAACACGTCAACGCTTTTCTCAGTAGATATATTTCTTTTGGGGCTATTGACATGGAATTTTCACCAGATGTTGGTAACAACCCAAGTAATCCACACATAAAAAGAAATCAAAACAAATAAGTCCCTAAATTCAGTTATGTGTAGTAAAGTGTAATGAACACGCTTACTGAAATGTATTTAATACTTAGTAGAAAAGCCTGTGTTTGGTAATGAGAAACAAGTCGCATGCATTGCTCAAGTGTGATTTTGGCCCAATTCTTCCACAGAAACTGTCTTCAAATCTTGATGGTTTCCCAGTGGCCTCTTCTATGAACTCTGATCTTCAGGTCTTTCCATAGATTTTCAGTTGGATTCAAGTCGGGTGATTGACTGGGCCATTCTAGCAGCTTTATTTACTTTATTCTCTGAAACCAATTGAGAGTTTCCTTGGCTGTTTGTTTGGAATCCTTGTCTTGCTGAAATATCCCCCCTCGTTTCAACTTCAGCATCCTGGTAGATGGCATCAGATTCTTATCAAGAATGTTCCGGTGCATTTCTCCATTCATTATTCCTTCAATTAGATGTCTGCCGGTGTTTTTGGGGTGAAATGCAGTGCCGTTTCTCCTCCAAGCATGGTGTGTGCTATGACATCCAAAGAGTTCAATTTTGGTCTCGTTTGACCAGACTCTATTCTCCCAGTATTTACAAGCTTCAACATGCTTTTTCTTCAGCAGTGAAGTCTTGAGTGGTGAGCGTGCATAGAGGCCATGGCGGCTGAGTTCATTACTTCTTGTTTTCTTTGAAACAACTGGACCTGCTAATGCCAAGTCTATCTGAAGCTCTCCGTTAGTGGTCCTTGGCTCTTGAACAGCTTATTCTTTTGACCCCTTCTGTCAGAAATCTTGCAAGTAGCACCTGATCGTGGCCGGTTTATGGTGAAGTGATGTTCCTTGCACTTCAGTATTAACGGTGCTCACTGGAACATTCAGAGGTTTAGAAATACGTCTGTCACCAATGCCATTAGTATGTTTTTCAACAGTAAAGCTGCGAAAGTCTTGAGAGAGCTGTTTGCTTTTACCCATCATGACCTGCTTCTTGGTGTACACCTTGGTAATGAGAAACCTTTCTGTAGGCCATCAATTAGGACTAAACCAGCTTATGTTCATTTGCACTGATAGGGGTCTACCAGGATTGTTTTCTTAATTCTGACAGATGTCAACTGGTTTCTTGGCCTTCTGTTCCTTTTGGCACCTCCCTTTGTTCATGTGTTCAATACTTTTTCCCTGTGTCATTCCACTTTATGCCACATAACTTATGGACTTGTTTTGATTTCTTTGTATGTGTGGATTACTTGGGTTGTTACCGACATCTGGTGAAAATTCCATGTCAATAGCCCCATTAGAAATGCATTTCGCGAGACACACGTTGACACGTTCAATACTTATTTTCCCCGTTGTATATGATATGAGTCTTGTAGAGATGTTTATGAGTATTTTTTTTAAATGGTTGCAGAAATTAAATTTTGCGCTGTTCTAGAAAATGATGTAAACAAAGTCATCTCAATTTGTTTACGTTCAAGCTCCTTTAATCAAACAGCTTTATATTACATAGACATTGTAAATAAAGCATTGCTTTTTATCCTTGAGCCTGTTTATATGAATAGTTGTCATTCTACTACTTTTATGTCCTGTGTGATCTATATTTTAAATATATGCGAGTATGTGTTAAGAAACACTCTGCTGTTAAATTAGAAATATTTTGTCTTGCAGCTAAACAGATTTACTTTTATTAGTTCAATTGATGTTTCCAGTATTAGTTAATCAGTTGTTCTTCTTCTAGTACTTAGTAAGAATATTAGTGTGTTTTTTTGCATGAACGTGAGTTTTCAGTTTGTGCCATTTGACTTATAATCTCTGCATCACGTTTTCTAAATTCTGTCAAAAATATGATTATTGTTGAATAAAGTGGTTAGAACTTGAGGTGCTGAGGAGGAGAGAGGTTAGAAGATTTATGTGTTTTAATGAGTTCATGTATTGCCTGTGCTTGGGGGAAAATGCAGTTTATTTGATTATGATACGTTACTGTATTATAAAATTATTGCTGATGGTGGAGTCAAATCAATTGATGGTTTTGCCAGCGCAGGGCATTCATCTGTCCAAAAAAGTCAACTTTGCTAAAGATAATATTACTATGTGCATTTGAAATAAAAGCATATGTCTGTATGTAAAATATATGATCTTGATTATAATATGGTAAAGTTTTAGTGCAAAATAGCATTTTGTTGTGAAGTTATTTGGATATAACCAAGTATATTTTTGGTAAATGCACTTTTATAGCTATAGAGACAGGGGCTGATTTCCTAGAGTTTGAAAATTTTGTCTATTATCTTATGGGTTTTCTTGTTTGATAGGTTAATTAGTAACACTAACGTGACCTGTTATATATGAATAAGTGCATATATCAGCATGCCCTGTGATGGCCTAGCTTACAGTAGATTTTTTTTTTTTTTCCATCCTGGCTTTATGCTTTTGCTATTGAGTTTGATTCCGCCAGTGGCTTAATTTATTCCTATAATAATAATAATAATAATAAGATGCGTTTATAGAGCATCTTTCACAAACCCAGGATCGCTTTACATACAGAGTAAGAAAACAAAAAAACAAATGGACATCATTTTAGGAAAATAGTGAATGAATGGGCACTACCTTATGTTTGTGTAGTAATTCTATACATTTATCTGTAGGGGGCGGTGGAGCCCATGCAAATAGATGCTGACCCCCAAGAAGACCAGCAGAACGCTCCAGATACCAATTATGTAGTGGAAAATCCAACACTGGTAAGTATATTCCATATGTATTGCAGTTTTGCTTGTTTAGCATTTTAATCCAAATAAAAATTCGTTATCTGGATAATTAGAAAATTAAGTAGTATTAACAGAAGCATAATGGTTTTGTTTCCAACTGCTAAAATCTTCTGTTTCTTTTTTGAAGCATCAGCTGTTAAAAGATTTTTATTTATATGTATGTGTGTGTATATATGATTTTGGTTAACTAACTTATTATGGTTAATTGTTAGTGTAATATTTAAAACTGCGTTAATTGACGCTTCATTGCACTCATTAACACTGTTGCCTCATAATGCATGATTTCAAAGTTACTGGCAGGTAATTCATTGTTCACTTGTGTTTTTTACTAGTCACATATAACTTATGAGCTTTTTGTTTCACTGTGTACAGTGTTTATATTATACCAGAGGTCTGTAGGGTTCTGCATTGCCAGTAAGGCAGCACTTCAGAACACACAGGTCGGTGGGGATTTGGAACAAATAACAGCTATGTAGTTGAAGCAGAGACACTTAACAGCTTTTTGAAATGTACCTGGATGTGATGCATCTGCAATAATACATTTAGCTTGGAGGATGTAGTGGAAATTATAGACTTTATAGTTTTTTTGTTAACCATTTTGTTTATAATTGTTTTTTGTGGAGATAGAATAGCCAATTGTTTTTGTGATTTAATGAATCAAAAAGTCTTACTTGCTTTGTAATTACACTAAATGGTTGTAGATACACTGCAATTAGTCAGTGATATACAAGTCAATAAATAAATTGCCCTAATATTAAGACATTTTGTGATGCCCCATGTAAAGCTGTGGTCAGGTCTGGAGCATCTTAAGCTGTGATCAGACCTGCACTTTTAAACCCAGCCCAGCCTCTTCAAATTGTTACACAGCTTGACCAGATGCTGATGTGAGATATTATTGCTAAAGGCCATCCAGCCCACATCTGATGATTTAAGATTTCTTGGAGTCAGTCATTGATGACCTAAAGTTGGCAAATCTCATCTTGGCTGTTGTGAAGAAAGCTTGCCAGTACCTTTACTTCCCCAGACTTCTGAGGAAAACTTGGATGTCTTCATCCATTTTCCTCAACATCTATAGATGCACAGTGGAGTCCATCCCTGCTGGCTCCATAATGTGTTGGTATGTCGGCTCAGAATATTTCTAGTATACAGATCGTTTTTTGTTGGGATCTCATATACTGTTTATCATATAATAATTATTACACACCTTGGCAAACCTTCACAATCACTGTTTTCCTTTTCTGTAGAGGTTCATTTACACTTGCATCACTAGATTTAGGGACAGTTTTATCCACAGGTCATAAAGCTTCACAACAATCGTTATTCCTACTGACACTTGCTTTAGTGTACATTGTGTTCATAATCTGTGTTATATATTAATTGCCTCTTTTGTAGCAAATACTGTCAACTATGTTTGAGTTGTTGATCGCAGTCACTGATCTTGTCGCTGCACCATGTCAAATTACACAACTGAAAATTGCAGCCCAGGTCAGATTAACTGACTGAGCACCAGTAGTCCAGTGCAGTCATGCTCAACCCCCTCTCTGACAGCCAATAGCGTGCTGCCTGAAGGAGCTGGTGCTGTTCGAAAGGTTAACAGTTGCAAAGTTCAACAGAAATTTCTCCCTTTATTTCTTTTTTCAATTCTGTTATGGCATGTAAAATAAGAGACATCAGATAGATGAGTTTCTTTTCCGTTTGTGAGGTTCACAGCCTCTGTGCTGCTTGACTGAGCCAGCACTATGTTTTAGAGACATCAGAGAGACAGGCTTCTCTTTTATTTGTAAGGTTCAAAAGCCACATGTTCCTTATTCCTCATTGCTACATTCCATGTATTATACAGTACTTCTGGATGAGCATTCTTTGCTTGTCAGCTCTCCTACATACAGCCCGCCACTCTGACTAATGAGAAAATCAAACAGGCTTCATTTTATCGTGCTAGGGAATAGTTGGTGTCAGTTGTTAAGCATGTCACATTAGGCGATCATCTTCACATGAGTGTGCTACCAACTGCCTCTGACTGGCTAAAATTATGTAAAAGAAGGATTTGAATGAAAGTTACCAGAAAAGTCATGTAATTTGACATAGGCTTAAGAATTTTATTGTACCATAAACACAAGACAAATCTGAACTTGAATTAGCCTCCATTGTAGCTGGTTGGTGCTGTGTCCAGTTTCTCTGCTTCTGCTTGTGTGTGTGTGTATATATATGTGATGTGTTTGTCTTTTTGTGTCATGTTTTAAACTGGTCTTATTTTAAAACCTACATTATATATGTTTGGTATCATTCTTTTCAGAATTTATCAAACTTTAATGTGATGTTGATAGATTTCCAGATACTTTATATATATATATATATATATATACTAGCAAAATACCCGCGCTTCGCAGCGGCGAAGTACTGCCTTAAAATTTTTATTAAGAAGACAATTAAATCTTTTTAAAACTGAGGGAAAATATACCAATAATTATTTGTTAAGGATCTCTTTGTATGCCACGTTGTCAGTTTGGCCCTCCAGTTGTAATATGACCAAGCTGTAGCTGTGCGCCGAGCTTACTCTTGAGCATGC
>JANRMT010062846.1:8924940-8938491 GCA_026402145.1 Polypterus bichir lapradei | reverse complement strand
TGTATATATATATATATATATATATGTGTGTGTGTGTGTATGTATGTATGTGTGTATATATATATATATATATATATATGTGTGTGTGTGTGTATGTATGTATGTGTGTATATATATATATATATATATATATGTGTGTGTGTGTATATTTCTTTATATGTATATATGTATGTATGTGTATATATATATATATATATATATATATGTGTATATGTATGTATGTGTATATATATGTGTGTGTATATGTATGTATATGTGTTTGTATACTTAATGTACATTTTCTTTTGTGGCCCAGGATGACAAAGTAATGTAAAATACTACTGTATAGTATTTTAATGTAGTCAGTCATCAAAATAGTTGATTTGATACATAAACATGTATAGTACATTTTACTTTATCACCTGTTGTAAGATATAGTTAGCATCTATTTCAGTTTATTCAGTCTTTATGTAAGAAAAGAATTTAATCCACATTCGTTGGCTTTGCTCCATTCCTTCTCACCTTGAAGTGGTAAAGTCATTTACTCCTGCAGCTGTTGCTTAGCAAAATTCAGAGAATATGGCAGACTCATTTTGCAAGCTTATTGTACAAGAGGCATAAAAAAGAGACCATTTTGTGCCTGTTGCTTCCATAATAAACTGGTTCCTTATGACTTGATACTAGGTTAAGCAGTTTTAAAAAATTATTGGACCTGAACTGTATATTTTTTTTATGACCCCATCAGGTTTGGTCAGTGTTCAGAGCTCAAAATCCTTAATTGTATGACTTGTGAGATAATAGTTAGATTTACCAGTATGAAATGTTGGTAGTGATGAAAAGAATTGTAACCTATAAAACTGGTAGTTTTTTTTCTTTTTAATTAAGAATCTCTTTCCATTAAAGTGTTTATTTAAATAAACAGATTTCATGATAAGGGATGTTGCATTAATATGACAAGAGTATGAATAATGCTGTATGTTAAATTAAAGAACTCTTTAAGCACGTGATTAGAATTTTCTGCAAAATCCACTGACTTATTGTAAACTTATTGTTTTTTGCAGCTATTAATAATGACAAAATTGAATATAGAAGGTTGAGTGGTAGATCCTTTTATGTAGACATTTAAGCTAATTTTAGAGATGAATGTTAATATAATTTATGAATACTCGTACATACATTAATGCATGATCCAAAATGCAATATGAATAATGCATACCAAGAAGTAGTAAGCTAGCATGTAAAATGTATTTAGTACCTGATTGATACTGAGCAAACATATCAACCAGTAAAACTCTTGCGTATAGAAATAGATCGTTTTGTACTTGTTGCCTCATAGGTAATATTTCTTTTTGGATTAAGTGCACTCTCTGAAGATTACAGCTGAGGTTTGTTGTGCCACACATACTTACCTACCCAGTAATGCTGTTGCACAAAATACTAGAGGAAAGATAGAAATGTTTTTGTATTGATGAAGCTAATACATATCAGCATAGGGTTTCAAAAATAACCTTTATTTACATGTTAATGTACGGTTTATCTTGCAACATATTGTAGGTAGTTTTGGTTAATTTAATTTTGCTGGCAACTTCTTTGCTAGACATCCTGCACAGCCTAAGTCTGTTGTTTTAATGTGACTGTTACGCTTGCACTGATATGCTATCGAGTTAATGTTTGTTTATTTGGTGCTCCGTTATGACGCTCATTTGGTCTTGGATGGAGAAATCTAAATTTTTATTACACTAAGTCAGGTGTCCTCATTTTATATCAGCTTAAATATAAGTAAAGAAAACTTTGCCTCCTATGTTTCCTGTAGCTCTCAGGTAGTAAAAGCAGTCTGTTAGTGACTCAACTGTTCAAACATATTGATACGATAAAAAGTTACTTTTCAGTATTTTATTTGTACTGTTTATGTACATTTTTGATGTAACACTGTGTGATTTTTGTAGTCTTTATTTTGAATCACCAAGAGTTAATTCTGTGTTAAACTGTTTATTTAAAAAAAAAAGAAAATCCTCTGTTTTAGCAAAAAGTATGTTTCTCAAGAATGCTTTAGACAATAATAAGCTTTAGTTTATTTATTTTTTTAAACATGTCAAACTGTATCTGTTGATTTGAAATCCTCCCTTTTGTCTACTAAACTGATTTATTCTCAGAAGTCCTGTCTATATGATGATCCTTCTGTTCTTCTGCAGTAGTGGTGAGCATTAGGGATGGATATGAATTGTTCATGTTCAGCTTTGTCTACTTAAATATTCTATATCTCCAATAAAAAAATACTTGAACAGTATATTTTAAAAGAAGACATGTAGGTACAATAGCTTTCTTCTTGCTGGTAGGCTTGATGTATCATGCCCCTTTCTGGAGTAAATTATTGATGGAATCCTTTTTGATAGTCCATACAAATATTTCATAGGGACAATTCACTTTCTTTTTGGTTTACTCAGTGTAGGCAATACCAGCAGAACAAGGTGCTAAAGACGTCTTTAGTGTGAAGTATGTGAATGAATTAGGGGCATGCACACCCCTAGCCAAACACATTTTGTTAACATTTGAAGTAAAAAACAGTTAATATAATTTTGACAGTAAACAAAGTAACAAAAGCATTTTTATGAAAATGTTAATGTATAGTTATGATTAGTCGATGAACTAAAATTAAGCAATAGATGTGACATTTGCAAAAGTTTTTATTATATGTTGAAAATGTTTGAGCAGTGTAGAGCCAATGACCAGGCTCATGATTTTGAAGCTTTAATTTATTTTGCTTATATAATAGAGCAGCAGATAGTGAGAAACTATTGCTGTATTTACTTAATATTGGAAGTGAGTTTCTAAGTAGGAAATTTCACATAAAATTCATTCCAGTGGTAACTCATAGTGGTATAGATTAGCTATGGCTTTTACATATAGACTAGGGGGCAAGCCCCCCTGGTGTCTTTGGCGCCCAACCCCCAGTTGCGGCCACTCTGCCGCTCACGTTGTGAAGAGGGGGCAGAAGCACCCCAAGGAGATGTGGTTGCTCCTCCAAAACCTCCTCTTAAACGGTAATACAATGGGAAACAAATAGTTGTTTTTTTTTTTTTTTTACCTCCTCTTTGCTTGATCAGCAGCTGGATGCCTGCTGCTGCCGTGCCGTATGATCTGCATCAGCCTGTACAGCAGCTGTCCTACTCTTTTATTTCCGGCCCCGGGCGTCGTTAAATCTCTTGGCACTCTTGGTTAAGTCTCATCTTGCGGGACGTGAGTTCTTGAGATTTTTTAGTTTATAATTAAAAACGGAATAAGAATCTGAAAATCTAATAACATCACATTAAAGTTTGACAAATTCTGAAAAGAATGATACCAAACATATATATGTGGGTTTTAAAATAAGCCCGATTTAAAGCGTGACAAAAAAGTGACATAAAAACGTCACATAAAACCGTTGCACTTTTAGGCTTAGTTATATATATATATATATATATATATATATATACACACACACTGTACATATATATAGATATAGATATATAACAGAGAGAGACTAGATTTGTCAAGTTGCAACATAACACTGACCTCTCACCTCACTTCATTATATAAAATTTTCAAAATAATAGTACATCCAAGGAGAAATAATATTTGGATTTGAATGACCTCTTATTTTCCGTAAAATTTTTAAACAATTTTAAGTTTTTTTTATACAGCTTTACCTGCACATCAGTAGTGGCTTCTTGTTTCTCCCAAAACTCTGACTGGAAATACAGATAAACAGGATGAAGTGAAGTGCTTTCTCATAAATGGTAAACTTGAAAATCTGTCAGTGTTATCCCAGGTTAGCTGATGCTGTTGTTAATGTGGTAGGATCATGGAGACATAATAAACACTTATGCTAAGCTGGGGATTTTATGCTAAATGTTTGTTTATATTAATATTCTTAGAGTGCACTGATCTTTTTCTTAATTGCATAACTACTCTTGCTCCATGAACGTTAGCAGTTGTGATTTCCTCTTTTGATTGTGGACTTCATTTTATCTTGACTAAATGAATCATAATAAAATTATTATATTTTAGGATCTAGAACAATATGCATCTAGCTATAGTGGCTTAATGAGGATTGAAAGGCTACAATTCATTGCTGACCACTGTCCTCAGCTGCGCATTGAAGCTCTTAAAATGGCACTTTCATTTGTCCAAAGAACTTTCAATGTTGACGTATATGAAGAAATCCATCGTAAGCTTACTGATGCCACCAGGTATGGTAGATTATTAATATTTTGACGCTATATTACATAGAATCTTGAATGTGTAGTGCTTTTGTTTTATATTGATCAGTGTACTCCTCTTACAAGCATTGGTGTTTTCCCAGTGCTTTACCAGTTTTTATACCTTTTGTTTTAAATAGATTTCATTTAACATTTGACATTTTTGCCAAATGTCAGTATTATTTGTGTTGTGAAAATATTTTTTCCTTGCACTTTCCCTCTACAAAGTGATATACATTTTATGATCTTTACTTAAAAATCTGTGATTTTTTGTGATAATTCGGCAACAAATTTGTGGTTGTATTGCAGAGAAATACAGGCGGTCCCTGATGCAGTCCCTGAAGGCGGAATTGAACCCCCCCCACTTGACACAGCCTGGGCAGAGTCCACACGAAAAAAAGCTTTGCTTAAACTCGAAAAACTGGACACTGATCTGAAGAACTACAAGGGAAACTCAATCAAAGAAAGCATTAGGTGATCAAGATTTCATACTTCTGTCTGCTTTAGCAGTGACCCCGACTATAGAGCATAAGAACATGGAAACATAATTACAGATAAAAATGGTAAACTGGAAAAGTGTCGACTTTAGCAACATTGAGTCTTCTTTGTTTTCGGTTTCAAGAAATATTCACTGAGTAGTGAAAAAGAGTGATTGATTGGAAACAAAAACACACTTTACATGAAGAAGGGGTGCACAGCTTTCAGCACACCCCAATAGATGATGCTGAAGAGACTATAGTATGGGGTGTTGTGGGTGGAAAAATGGAACAAGAGCAGTTGTAGCCTGTCTTAATCACTGCTCTGTTTCCTTGGATGACACAACATGCACAAAATGCTCTTTAACACTAAGGATACATTAATAGAAAATGTTTCTCCTACAATGGAAAAAGCGGCATAGGATGCTTAGAAGAAGATGCATCATACATAGAAAACTGCCTTTAAGCAATTTACTGTAAATAAATCTAGCATAAAATTTCCTAGAAAAGACAGAGCCTTTAAGTTATTTCTGTTTCATTAAATAGTGTTTCTGAATGTCGGGTAGCACAGTAATGTATTGATTAGTGTTATTGCTTCATGGATCCTACACCCTGGGTTCGAATCTTATGGGCAGCAGTTATCCATGTAAATTCTGCTTTTTCTTCCAATACAGTTTGGGGGATTTCCTTGCAAATGGTAAAGTGAGTGTGCGTGTGTGCGTGCAAGCACGCAATGCATAGACTGGTGTCCTGTCAGCTTAGGGTTTGCCCTCTTGGAACCCTGAATTGAATTTAGCAGGTTTGAAAATGTATGCCCCCCGACCCCCCACCCCACCCCCTTTATAATTTCTGTATTTTAGCAAAGACTTCCACATTGACCTTTACTCCTCACTTTCCAAGAGTATAATCCAGCAAACTATTATGGAACAATAAATTGTATGTTTAAAATTGTATAGCGTCATTATAAAAGGTATAACCATGTTTATTAAATGCCAGCTTCAGCCCAAGTTCATAAAATACATTGGTGAATACTCCTGTTTGGGTAGACTGTAATGGTTAAGCTTTACTTTTATATGTTGTATTAATATGTTTTGTTTATGTGGTTCAATGATTTCTAGGAGGGGTCATGATGACCTAGGAGATCACTACCTAGATTGCGGAGATCTCAGTAATGCACTGAAGTGTTATTCCCGCGCACGAGACTACTGCACCAGCGCCAAACACGTCATCAATATGTGTCTTAATGTTATAAAGGTAACAGCAGCATGCCTGCTTTATGCGTACAATTAGTAAAATATTATTTAAAGTTGTTAAATAATGAATATTGTGGCATGTGTAGCAAAATAGGAAACATTGTTCAGCTGTTGTAGCTCTTTGAATCTTAAATCTATGAATTTTTCTTTATTTTGTATTCTTTACCATTTTTGTCAGTTTTACAAACTTTGATAACTTGTATTAAAAACATTTAAGCTAGTTAGTTTATGGCTTACATTTCTAGTTTGTCAGAATTTGCCATATTATCATTATGTACTGAAACTTTTTGGAACTTCTGTTTTTTTTTGGTTTTTTTTTTTTCCTTCTTTGGACTTAAAAGGTAGCAAATTTTTTTTTTATGTTTCTATTTTAAGGTTAGTGTTTATCTTCAGAATTGGTCTCATGTCCTTAGTTATGTTAGTAAAGCTGAGTCCACTCCAGAAATTGCAGAGGTGAGTCCCATTTAAGTGGATTGTATTTTATATTTTTCTGAATTTTAATACACTTCTAAATTAACATTTTCCTGTGCTCAGCATTTACTGCATGTATATTCATTTTCAGCAAAGAGGAGAAAAAGACAGTCAAAATCAAGCAGTCCTTACAAAACTAAAATGCGCTGCAGGTAATTATTACACTTTTGAGTAAATTAGTTTTCATATGAAAAATAATCTTTATTAATGTTTTTACTTACAGTATGTTGCTTCTCTATTAGATTTGATTAGATTAGCTGTTAGTTTTGTTCATTAGAATGATGTTGTAATTAATTATATAAGCTGCTGTTCAGTGTGTTAAATCATTTTAACAAAGCACACTAGACCGTGATGCGAACATTTTGCCATTGCTATTTTTTCTTTTTTAGGTTTGGCAGAATTGGCCTCTCGAAAGTACAAACAGGCTGCTAAGTGCTTTCTGTTGGCTTCATTTGACCACTGCGACTTTCCTGAGGTGAGACATTCCCACTTGACAGGCCACAATAGCAAGTAATTTGGGTATTCATAAGTTAAATCTTTCAGATCTCTGTAACTTTCTAAAGGAAAACATGGATTCAGAAATTAGTGGATGTACCTTTTCTTTCAAAGTATACTACAGAACTATAAAAAAAATGCAGTGAACTTTGCAGTAGGGCCAACTTAATGTGGGATTGTAGACTTCTGATGGTGATATTTTCATATCAGAATAAACTTAAGTATTTGCTAGAATTTCTGTGTCTGTTGATTAGCATACCTAGGTAGTTTATCAGTCTTTGCTTTAGTTAAAAAGTACTTGTTGCTCTCCTGATTTGAACTACTTTAAAGTTTAATTTTTTTCATTTCAAATTGTAACTTTATAACATAGGTAGTTAGCAATGACTTGCATATTCTCTCTTAAGTTGTTGTGTCTTTACCACTAGGCACAACAGTAAACTTTGTGTTTTCACCTTGTAAATACTAGATTCCAATTTAGATAAACTTTTTTTATTCATATAGGTCAGTGGAAAGTCCATCAGCTCTTTATATTTTGAACAAACAATACTAGTGGAATTGTTGCACTTTTTGACGGTGTCTTTGCTCCAGACAGCAGCATGAACAAAGAATTGAATTTCCCAAACTGTTTGGCAGCATGCTGTCATTTTAGAAAATACAGTTGTCAGTGCCATGAAAACACATCCCCTGATACGTGTAATGCTGTTCACTCAGTCTTTAACAGATAGATGGAACGGTGCCACCGATTTTTTGAATATAATCATAAACACATATTGTAGCTTCACGTTGCAGTTTGTAATTTTTCCCATGAACCTTTATAAACAGCAGTTTTACAAACTGTCCAAAATAAGCCAACATAATCTGGCAATATTGGTGGCGCCCTATGGCATTGGATTATGCTATACACCTTTGGCATGTTTGTGTAATTTGTAATGTAAAGCAACTTTTAACACCACGCTTAAAAAATACTAGAGAAAGAATCAAGTTTAACATTCGGATTTGTTAAAAGATCTGCAATGGCTAAATATGCCCTTCTATTCATGCCAATTGGGTCAGTACTGTGGTTTTTACCAATTCTGTGGCAAAAAGCAGAGTATGTTGGTTTTATAGCACTTCTATTTTTTCTCTATACTGTGAAATAAATGTATGTCGTTGGCATGGTTTGCATACTTGCACTATGGTTAGCATGATTGCCCTTCATGTCTGACTTCCTAGTTTCTGATGCCCTTGACTCTTGGATTAAGTGGGTGTGAGAATATGTTGTGTTATGTCTCTGGTACTTTTGTAAAGATTCAGCTCTGGTAATTTTTCACATTAATGATGCTACATTTTATTAATTTCATTGTGACACTGTGATTAATATTAATTAACCTTAGGGCATTGTTTCTTTCTTTTAGCTTCTTTCACCTAGTAATGTAGCAGTTTATGGCGGGCTTTGTGCTTTAGCAACATTCGACAGACAGGAACTTCAAAGGAACGTTATTTCTAGCAGGTATGGCTGTTATCATTTGAGTTTGGTAATCACTTGTTACAACCACAATTGACACAAAAGCAAGAAATGCAAAAAATGTTTAACTGAACTAATTAAAAAAATCACAAAACTGGAACAGGAAATTTCTAGTGCTGCATTTCTAGTGCAGCGATTCTTTGGTTTTTTTTTTTTTCCCCCCTCATGTGGACATCTTTATACCATATATGCCAAAAGTGAATGTGTGTGTAAATGTATGGAGATGGGGAAAAATGTAGTCTGGATGGGTGAACCCCCTGATCATTTTTCATTTCCATGCAGTTATACTGTTGAACGTCCTGTCCAGTGAATGAGTGTGTGTTTAGTCAGCCAGTGTCCTCGTGTATAGCTGATTTGTTTCCCCCATTCCCTATTATTTTGGCAAAATTCAATATAATGATGAAGTGAATTAGTGCATATTCATATTGACTCTATCATGCCTGGTTTTATTGGTTTACACATATTTTGACTTTTTCTTCTTGTTTTAATAAATTAAGTCAAGCCCAATCCCTGCCTGTTTTTCATCCTACACTAAGAACATGACCGAGTGTATAAGCGTCCTCGGTTGAAGATATTTTTTTCTTACTGGACATGTTGTACATTGCAGTAGTTCTCTGGGGCCTGGGGTGTCTACACTGCTTTTGAGTTGTATAAGGTGACATAACTGCTGTGATTCTGTAAACTGCTAAAACAAAAAAAATATTGAAGGACACAACCGAGTTTCTGGCATTACATGGCACTGAATTAACTGATCAGGGAAACATAACATTTTTATCTACAAATAAATCAATTGTAGCCAGTATGATATTTCTAATTCATAAATTTCTTTTTGCAGTTGAAATGGCCTGCTACTTCAATAAAGAAATAATTTAAACGCGAATTGTTGATAAGAAGGTACATCAAAAAAATAAGACTCAGAAAAAAGTCTAGAGGTCCTTCCTTGTAGCCAGACCTATGAATATAAATAAAAATGTAATTCACACACAGAATCAGTAACTATTTAATTGGTTTGGTTACATTTACATTTATTTCTATAGCTTTTTGTTTTTTGAAATATTTTAAATGTTCTGTCTTGTTCATTAAAGGTTGTGTGAGTTAAAAGTGTGAAAATGTGTGCTTAATAGCATTTTACAGCTTTATATGTATTGTGTGTTTTCTTTCCTTAAGCTCATTTAAATTATTTTTGGAATTGGAACCTCAAGTTCGTGATATTATCTTTAAATTTTATGAATCAAAGTATGCCTCCTGCCTGAAAATGCTTGACGAAATGAAGGTGAGAATTTGCATTTTTTTTTAGCACTTTCTTCTAGTAAAAGTTTTATTAATATGTAAAATATATGAATCATTTCAAAGACAGAAAGCTTTGTTGAAATAGGAATGTACAGTATGTTTAAACTTCAGAATTATCATGGCTGTAAACTTCTTATTTCAGGTAAATCTTAAGAAGTGGTGCAGACACAATAAAGTAAAATACATGTATTTATGTATTAAAGTTTAATATATTAAAGCTATTAATCTATAATACACATATATTGCTGTTACTGTGGGAAATTTAAAAAAAATCTGTTTAGAATTGGAACTTTGTTAAAACGTTTTTAAACATATTAATACATATTTTCAGACAGATCAGATTGGTCCAAATATTCTATTAATGGGAGTCAGTGAACTGACCATTTTTCTGATGCCATTATCTTTGCTATTAAAGGAATACTTCATCCAAAACAATATTTTCTAATACATTACTTTTACTGTATGTACTTTGTTGTGGTGGGCAAGAAAATTTTGAATCTTTTAATAAAGAACGGAGAGAAAAAATGTATATGATATAATAGGGACTAATAGTGACCAGTGCTGTACAACGGCAAGCAATGTGAAAAACATCCATAGAATAAAAGTAAAAAATATGTTACTTGTGTCGAATAATCCATGTCGGTTATCCAGTTGTATGCTCAAAACATGCAAAATGCATTCTTTTTGCTATGACATGTGTTAAATAGTTACTTCTAAAATAATCCACACACATTTTAAACCTGAAAGTAAAGCCTCATGGGAATCATGTTTTCAATTGAAGATGTAACTCTTGACCAACAAATGATGGGGAAGGGGTGGCTCTTCACTTCAAAAAGTGACTGATATGAGGAATTAGTTTCATGGTTTGATTACTTGGTGATTCAAAATTCAACTAATAAAGGTGTGTGTTTGAGTGGAGCCTCTGATAACCTGGCACTCCATCCAAGGTTGATTCCTACTTTACACTCAGTGCCAGTTCCAACTCTGAATTGGATTAAGATTGGGTTTTATTCAATACTAAAAGATTTGGGATCCCTTTTCAGTTACTAAATTTCATTTATTTATTTTTGGAATGTTTCATATGACTACTCAAAGTTGCTGTTTATAGCTTTTATTAATGTGATTTGTTTTATGTTCTTTAAGTGTATTGTGAAGCAAAGTGAATTTCATATTTTATTTCTAATGTTCTTTAGGCACTTAACTGCTTCCACCTTTCTTTTATTTGTTACACTTGTTTAGCTCCTTATGCCAAAAGTAGCTAATCATTGCTACTGTTTAATAGGTGGGCATTTCATTTTTCTAAATGAAGTTAAAATAACTAACCTGATAGAAACTCAAATCTGATATCATTTTTCAATTATAATTAGGACAACCTTCTGCTAGACATGTATTTGGCACCTCATGTGAGGACACTATATACACAGATCAGGAACCGGGCTCTAATACAGGTAATTCAGCCTCCTTTTTTTAAGATTCTTAAACATTCCTTGTTGCATGCAAAACATGTTTCTTTGATAGAGTTGGAGTGGGTGGTTGCATTTAGTATACCCTAAGAAAATGTTATATTGAGCACATCATGTTATTCTACTGGGCGTAATTAGGTGTGTTAGATGACTTGTTGGTAAAGCTGCATGGTAGTGGTTAAAAACAAAGTCATTAATATCTCAGGCTGTGTTGGAGACAGATTTTACGCTGTATTTGTTACCTTCCAGAAGTCTACTTACTAACAGCATAATTTACAGATAATATGGACATTAAGTCATCAGGATAGCACATACAAAGAAAATAGGTCAAAATGAGAAGATTAAATTTAATACCTTCTAGAATGTCAGTTTTTAAAAACATCAGAAAGCAGGCAGTATTTGGATATTGGGGCCTGAGCATCATTATACATAGCATACAGAAAAAAAAACACTTCATATTTGACTGGATTTACTAAGGGTAATGTCATGAAGTTTTAGAACACTGACACTGTTAGCTTCAGGGAATCCCATTTGTTGCACAGGTTTATGAAAGGTAAACAGAATTGTGTGATGTTTGGAAATGTTACATTTCTTGAATTTGTAACAGGGCCTAAAGGTGATATAAAGGAGTATATTATTGGGAGTCTACATACTAAAATTCTGTTCAACTTAGGCTATAAAAATACTTTTTTAAAACGGTCTAATAAGTAAGACAGTTTTCATATTAAGCCCAATAAATCGCATTTCTTATTTGTTTTTTTTGTTTTTTTTGGTCGTGAGAATGTCTTGCCCTCCAGATTCATACCTTGTAGGAAAACTGCATGGTCATCATGGCCAGTGGGGTTGGGTGCTTACTTGGTGGGGTGGTTTGATTAGTTGATGGCACCCCTTGGAGAATCATGGACGATTGTAATGTCTATTATTTAATCAACCTGCAGTGGCCCACTACGACCCTTCATCATCAAATACAACAGTAACTTGCAAACAAATGCGACCCATAGTTTAAGAAACCCCTCAATAAATACCATTTTGAACTGAAGGGGGTATGAGAGAAAGGTATCAGTAGAGCTAAATGGTGTTTGTAATAGAGAAAACGTCTTGGAACAAGTTTTCAGTTTAATCCATTTTTACTAGCAGTTAATGAAGCCGAAGCACATTGTTCATGTCCAAAACTACACAGCAAGGGGTGTAAGATACATTTATTTTTTGTTATCTAGTTTCAGCATTTTAATAATAATAGAGTGTTTCACTTAAAATGTGACACAGCTGTTCTGGGTGGAACATTTTAGTGCTCAAGTGCCTTGAATAATGTTTACTACACCCTTAAGCTCTCGATTAAATCAACCAATTTCTTTTCTGTTTTTTATGTTGCTGAAAAAGACGGTCTGTCTGAACATTTTGAACTTGTCAAAGTATATTGTGTGTGTGTGTATATAAATATATGTGTGTGTGTGTGTGTGTGTGTGTGTGTGTGTGTATTTATCTCTTATATGTATTTCTCTTCTGGTTCGTCCTGCTTCCACTTCAAAACCGGTCCCGCCCACACGCAGCCGACACGGAATTTCTTGATTCCTATTCGTCCTCTTCCAAACCCTTCCCCACGCTGCCTGTGGCTTCCGATACACCTTGCTATTTTCGTTATACTGCGACGGTTGTTTCCTAAGCCTTTGTTATAAAATGAACGACAGTATTTTATCTGTCAACGGGTTTTTGTACGACGTCATCTCCATTCTGGAAACCAGCAACTGTCATCTCCAGCAAAACACCTATTCACAACTTCACAGGGAGCCAGTGAAGTTGAGAGAGAGTAGGTGTAATATGTTGAGTGGATTTAGAACAGCAGATTAATATCCTGGCAGTAGAATATACATACATACACACACACTAGGGGGCTTTGCCCCCTGCTCGCTTCGCTTAAACACCCCCTCACCCCCGGGGTGCGCTACACAAAGAGGGGGGCTGAACGCATACTAAGGAGGTGCGGTCGCTCCTCCGAAACTCACTTTTAAACGGTGATACAATGGGAAACAAATACATTTTTTTTACCTCCTCTTTCCTCGATCAGCTTCTGGCTTGCTGCCGTGATGTGTGATCTGCTTGTTGTGCAGCGCTTCGAACATTTAAAAGCCTGTACAGCAGCTGTCCTTATGTCTCATTGCCATGTCTCGCGGGACGTTAAAGTGTCTCCAAGAAAATCATGTTGCATCTCCTTCCAAGATTTTTTTTATTATATATATATAATATATATATGTGTGTATATATACACACACACACACACACACACAGTGGAACCGCAGTTTGCGAGCATAATTCGTTCTGGAAACGTGCTCGCAGTCCAAAGCACTCGTATATCAAAGTGAATTTCCTCATAAGAAATAATGG
>JANRMT010062846.1:8884309-8924540 GCA_026402145.1 Polypterus bichir lapradei | reverse complement strand
CCTCCAGATTCATACCTTGTAGGAAAACTGCATGGTCATCATGGCCAGTGGGGTTGGGTGCTTACTTGGTGGGGTGGTTTGATTAGTTGATGGCACCCCTTGGAGAATCATGGACGATCGTAATGTCTATTATTTAATCAACCTGCAGTGGCCCACTACGACCCATCATCATCAAATACAACAGTAACTTGCAAACAAATGCGACCCATAGTTTAAGAAACCCCTCAATAAATACCATTTTGAACTGAAGGGGGTATGAGAGAAAGGTATCAGTAGAGCTAAATGGTGTTTGTAATAGAGAAAACGTCTTGGAACAAGTTTTCAGTTTAATCCATTTTTACTAGCAGTTAATGAAGCCGAAGCACATTGTTCATGTCCAAAACTACACAGCAAGGGGTGTAAGATACATTTATTTTTTGTTATCTAGTTTCAGCATTTTAATAATAATAGAGTGTTTCACTTAAAATGTGACACAGCTGTTCTGGGTGGAACATTTTAGTGCTCAAGTGCCTTGAATAATGTTTACTACACCCTTAAGCTCTCGATTAAATCAACCAATTTCTTTTCTGTTTTTTATGTTGCTGAAAAAGACGGTCTGTCTGAACATTGTGAACTTGTCAAAGTATATTGTGTGTGTGTGTGTGTATATAAATATATGTGTGTGTGTGTGTATTTATCTTTTATATGTATTTCTCTTCTGGTTCGTCCTGCTTCCACTTCAAAACCGGTCCCGCCCACACGCAGCCGACACGGAATTTCTTGATTCCTATTCGTCCTCTTCCAAACCCTTCCCCACGCTGCCTGTGGCTTCCGATACACCTTGCTATTTTCGTTATACTGCGACGGTTGTTTCCTAAGCCTTTGTTATAAAATGAACGACAGTATTTTATCTGTCAACGGGTTTTTGTACGACGTCATCTCCATTCTGGAAACCAGCAACTGTCATCTCCAGCAAAACACCTATTCACAACTTCACAGGGAGCCAGTGAAATTGAGAGAGAGTAGGTGTAATATGTTGAGTGGATTTAGAACAGCAGGTTAATATCCTGGCAGTAGAATATACATACATACACACACACTAGGGGGCTTTGCCCCCTGCTCGCTTCACTTAAACACCCCCTCACCCCCGGGGTGCGCTACACAAAGAGGGGGGCTGAACGCATACTAAGGAGGTGCGGTCGCTCCTCCGAAACTCACTTTTAAACGGTGATACAATGGGAAACAAATACATTTTTTTTACCTCCTCTTTCCTCGATCAGCTTCTGGCTTGCTGCCGTGATGTGTGATCTGCTTGTTGTGCAGCGCTTCGAACATTTAAAAGCCTGTACAGCAGCTGTCCTTTTGTCTCATTGCCATGTCTCGCGGGACGTTAAAGTGTCTCCAAGAAAATCATGTTGCATCTCCTTCCAAGATTTTTTTTATTATATATATATAATATATATATGTGTGTATATATACACACACACACACACACACACAGTGGAACCGCAGTTTGCGAGCATAATTCGTTCTGGAAACGTGCTCGCAGTCCAAAGCACTCGTATATCAAAGTGAATTTCCTCATAAGAAATAATGGAAACTCAGATGATTCATTCCCCAACCAAAACTATTCATATAAAAATGATTAATACAAAATATAAAGTAAAAATATATAAAACAAATTAACCTGCACTTTACCTTTGAAAAGAATCATGGCTGGTGTGAGTGAGTTTCTAAACTCTTGTGGGATTCCACCCAATGGGACGACACGCGGAAGAGCGTCTCAAAGCTGTAGCAGAGACACACACGCGCACGCGAGAAGAACCATCAGCTCAGTTGTGATCACATGACGCTCAGCCGACAAAGCAAATCCATACTGCTCGTATTGCAAGACCTCGCTCGTTTATCAAGTCAAAATGTATTAAAAATTTTAGCTTGTCTTGCAAAACACTCGTAAACCAAGTTACTCGCAAACCGAGGTTCCACTGTGTTTATATATATATATATATATCTTTTTATATTACTGTATGTACAGGCATAATGATTTCTTTGTAAGTCTGCATGCTTAGAGGCGTGGGTTAAATAAAGAGTGGTAAAGGTGTACCATTAACCAGGGAAGCTCTGTGAAAACCTAGCTATATATATGGTTTTGACCACCATTTTAAGGTGTTTTGCCTGTCCATTTTAAATCAACAGGTGGTTTTCTTTGGGGAGTTTGACAGTGATGATTAGCTGCAGTGGCCCCACAGCCGTGTATGTAATATTTCTTTTCTTTTATAGTACTTCAGTCCCTATGTTTCAGCAGACATGCATAAGATGGCCACAGCATTTAACACCACAGTAGGAGCACTGGAGGATGAGCTGACCCAGTTGATTTTGGAAGGGTTGATCAATGCAAGAATTGATTCACATAGCAAGGTGTGTAGAGTATGAAGAAATGCAAACAAGCTGATTAATTGTGAAATGAGAAGACATTGGTGTATAAATAATTTAAGTGATATATTTAAAAAGCATGAAAATGTTGTAAGAGTACATTTTGGATATTTCAGGTATCACTGTAAATGTTTACCCTTCTCTGATTTAGCAGTCACATTTTTTTGGTTGTGTAACTCCTTAGTTTTTCAAGTATACAAATCATTGTAATGGTGTTGACTGCTAAAGCGGAAGCATTTTAACCTGTTATTTGTGGTTGTGTTCAGAAATGCTAGTTGATAATTTGTCTGCAGAAATCGCTTTCATTTTCTTTGCATGATATAATTATTAATTACTGGCTCTTTATTTTAAACAGATTCTATATGCCAGAGATGTGGATCAAAGAAGCACAACATTTGAAAAGTCTTTGCAAATGGGAAAAGAGTTTCAAAGACGAGCAAAAGCCATGATTCTGAGAGCTGCAGTGCTGCGCAATCAGATACACGTAAAAGTATGATTTATTTTTTCCATTTTCTTGTATGATTTACTTGTGATCATATATATTTTGTAACAGTTCACAAGTATCAGCTTCACACAGAAATTTTAACAGTAATGAGCTCAATATTTTGGCTTTAAATCACTCATTGGGTGGTGTTTATATTTTCCTACGATTTATTTTTTTTACATGTTTCAACAGGCCCTTATAGAAGAAAATGTTATTTTATTTACCATTTATTCCGTCCATTGCTTTGGCCAGATTTGGCTATTATTTTTCCCATTTCCTCCTCACACAACATTCTTCTTTTTTTTTCTTTTGTCCATGTTCAGTGTAATGCACACAATGACACAATACAGCTGAGTGAGGACTTTGCTCAGATGGACTGAGTGACTGATTATAAGACTGAAGACACCTGTGACACTAATTAAAGTAATTAGACTGCTTCCGATATCAATTAACTTCTCAGGGGTCCTAATTAATGTTCATGTCATTTTTGTGTGTGTGTATGTTTTAATAATATGGTTAAGACCTTCGTCAAAAGAAAGGTGTCTGCTCCATGGAATATGCAATAAAGAATGGTGGATGCCAGTTATTTTGTTACTTTCAACTTTTTTCGCAGAAATTGGGGAATCTTTTTTAAATAGTGTAAGGGTACCAACTCTTTTGGCCTCATCTTTGTTCCCACATATAACTGTGGTGGGATCAGCAGTACAGAGTAACAAGGATTGTGGAAGAAAAGTGAAAAATAGAGTGAAGGCAGGGTGGAGTGGGTTGTGAAGAGTGTCAGGAGTAATTTGTGACAGACGGGTATCAGCAAGAGTGAAAGGGAAGGTCTACCGGATGGTAGTGAGAACAGCTTTGTTATATGGGTTGGAGACGGTGGCACTGACCAGAAAACAGGAGACAGAGCTGGAGGTGGCAGAGTTAAAGATGCTAAGATTGGCATTGGGTGTGACGAGGATGGACAGGATTAGAAATGAGGACATTAAAGGGTCAGCTCAAGTTGGGAGACAAAGTCAGAGAGGCGAGATTGTGTTGGTTTGGACATATGCAGAGGAGAGATGCTGGGTATATTGGGAGAAGGATGCTAAGGATAGAGCTGCCAGGCAAGAGAAAAAGAGGAAGGCCTAAGAGAAGGTTTATGGATGTGCTGAGAGAGGACATGCAGTTGATGGGTGTGACAGAGCATGATGACGAGGACAGAAAGATATGGAAGAAGATGATCCACTGTGGCAACTCCCAACAGGAGCAGCCAAAAGAAGAAGAAGAAGAAAGTGCAGTGATAAAAAGTTTCTGGTCTATTGGCTTAAAGCTTAAATGGATAAATTGTTCCTTTTTGTTTGTCCTATTATGATGACACATAGCAATGCATAGACAAATAAGCAGGCAGAGAATTTACATTATTACTAAATGTGGCATTTCCAGTATCGTTAAATTATGCAAGCTGGCTTCTGTCTTTATATAACACAGAAAATAACACCCAAAGAGTATTTAAAAAAGAAAAAGGATTTTCCTTGAACTTTTTCAGCCAGTTCTGTTTCAGCCATTATCTGAGCAACTGTCTCTTAACAATGGGGTGTATTATCGCATGGTTAACACAAGATACAAAGAGATTTTCTATGAAAGGTATTTTGTTCTGTATATTGGGTGTCTTGACAGAGCAGTTGGCTCTTTATTTACTGCCTTGTGCTCTATAAAGAAAGTCTTCAGTTATTTTCACTATTCACTATGGTTTTTGGTTGCAACACATTCTATCATTCAGCACTGTCCATAGAACATTTTGACCTTGAGAGAGAGTATCATGAAAAACTTTATTTAAATGTCACAGTATGAGTTGATTCCAGACAGTTGTCTAATTGATGGAAATGGACTTCAAAAATGTGTTATGAATTAGACCAGCCAGTAAGCAGAGCTTATTCAAACATATCTAATTAATACATTTTTGTTTTCTTTTGATTTTTGCAGTCCCCTCCTAGAGAAGGAAGCCAAGGTGAACTCACACCTGCAAACAGCCAAACACGAATGAGCACCAACATGTGAAGATTTTAAAGCAGATGCCTCTGTGCAGAAACAGGGCCCAGACAGCATCCCGGACATTGGTCCTGATAGAAATAAGCAATTTTCTTCCTGAAAAAAAGAATGAAACAAAAGACTTTATTTAAATGGGAGGATGTTGTCTTGGTTATCTAGGTTAAGGACAAGAACAAAAGGCCTGTTGCTTGAATGAAAAAAGTAAAGTTTTACAGCTCTTAAGCTGTGCCGTCTCGCTGTTCTTTGTTTAAAGATGCAGTTTCCTTTGTATCTTGTGATGAACCTTGAATACACACAGAAACCTCAAAACTGAAACCTAGCAAGTTATCTCATTGATTTTTTTTATGATAAACTTGAATTAATACTCAGCACCTTTTAACAAGAATTTGGTTTTGATCCATCATAAGTATATCTTTCAGGTGGCACTTTGAAAACACACATTTGTTTGGAATCGGTAAATGTTTCTTTATTGAAGCTGTGTCGATGAGCCTTTACTCCAGAAGCTTTGCTAATAAAGCATCTTGGTGCCTCTTAGGTTAATGTGTTCTAATCTTTTTGATTGTACCATGGAAAACAAAACTTACAAACAGCATAAAGTAATATCATCTAATACGGAGTGACTAAATGGTCACGGAACACAGCCTGTGATGCCTTGTCACATTTTGTATGAACGCAACATTCTTAGCTGCACACAATTCTTAAAATGGATAACAAATTTAAATATTATTCACTATATAGTATTAGTATTTATTCTACACAAACATTGGTTTTGGTCATAAAATATTTTCCACCTTGGCTAACAGTTTGACAATAATTTAGGTTGGTTTACTTGGTGTATTACATTAGATCAGCATTGTGCTTGTTCGGTAGCAGCAAGTCAGAAAAGACTTTATAAAAGAGAATTCAGAGTAACAATTATTGGTATGTGGAAATGTTAAACATGACAGTTGTAACTGGCAAAAAGCCATAAAATGTTTTAATCTTGCAAAGAATGATTTCTTTTTTGTTTTTCTTATTAATTAAAGAGAGAAGATTAGGATTTAGAAGTCATTTATCAGAGTACTAGGAAATGCTCAGACTCCTGGTCCTCAGGTAAAGCAAGGTGTGATATGTGCCATTTTGGCAAGACAGTGTTTTGTTTTCACCTTGAAAAAACTACAACTTCACTGATGTTGCTGATCTTTTCTACCGGCAGATGATGCTGCTTTTCTACTCGATCTGTCGATCTCTTTAGTACTCAGGTTGTCATGAAATTTTTTGACTTTCCAGAACGTATCAGTTCATACATTTTTGATTAAGACCAATAGCAAAGATCTACTCCCAGTAGTTCATGAATATGGCTGTGCCGAATGCATTTGATGGTCATTGGCTGATGTATCTGTAGTTCTTCTTCCATCACGTAATTGGCTTCTGCATTTTTTTTTATGCATGTCAGATGTTGCCACTCTTCTTTTTCCTTCTGTTATATCTCCTTCTTGATTAGTTTGCCCTAAGAAAGACTTTGATAAAGATGGCGCTATCCAAATTTTTGGCTTCACCACCACATATAAGTTTATATATATATATATACACACTAGGGGGTTTGCTCCCTGCTTGCTTTGCTGGCCAATCCCCCCTGGCCTGCACTACGCGGCAGACATTTCATGTCTCTGCTGCTCGCGTTGTGAAGAGGGGGGCTGAACGCACCCCAAGGAGATGAGTTGCTCCTCCAAAACCCCCTCTTCAATGGTGATTCAATGGGAATTTTTACCTCCTCTTTGCTCGATCAGCTGCTGGCTTGCTACTGCCGTGCCATGTGATCTGCATCTTGCGTGGCACCTCGAACATTTAAAAGCCTGCACAGCAGCTGTCCTCCTCTTTGACTTTGAGTGGTCGTGGTTAAGTCTCCTGGCACAAAGTCTCGTTCTGCGGGGCGTGAGTTCTTGATATTTATTAGTTTAGAATTTAAAAATGGAATAAGAATCTGAAGATCTAACATCACATTAAAGTTTGATAAATTCTGAAAAGAATGATACCAAATATATATATGTAGGTTTTAAAATAAAATATGAGTATAATATATATAAAAAAAAAAAAAAAAAAAAAAAAAAAAAAAAAAAAAAAAAAAAAAATAAATAAAACTGGTAATATGTATATCTGTAGATAGACTGTATACACTACCAGTCAGACGTTTTAGAGCAGGTTTTTGTTTTGATTTATTGATTTTATTGAAATCACACAACATTCCATACAAATAGATCAATTTTACAAAAATGGGATTGTAAACAAATCAACCCCCACCCCAGTTTTTTCAGTTTTTATGGAAATGCAGTTCAGTGTCTTAATGTTTCATGAAATCTAGATATACAACAAATAATAGAGACGAAAGAAATAAGTCAAAGAATCATTAAGTGTACAAAATTGTATTCAAATTTTTGATTAATTAAACTACCTTGCACCTTTTGCTGATATAACAGCCAAACTGTGGTAACCCTTTCAATTCAGAATGCCAGTCACTCTGTGCAAGTTACCAACTCCACCTCCAGCAAAAGAACCCCAGACCATCACACTTCCTCCTCAATGTTTGACAGTTGGCGTCACACAATGAGGAACCATCATTTCACCATCTTGACAGCTGTACAAACACCCTGCTTGATGAACTGAAGAGTTCAAATTTTGATTCATCTGTCTGTAAGGCTTTCTTCCAGTCTGCAGTGGTTCACAACCGATATTTCAAGGCCCTATTTTTGTCCCTTAACAAATGGCTTTCTTACCGCCACTCGTCCTGTCAAACCTGTAGCACAAAGTCTTAACTTCACAGTAGGAACTGACACTGGCTTTTTTCAGCCTGCACTGTGAATCTGTGCTTGAAACTGCTTGTGATCACGCAAGCTGGTATCTTTGGATTGGCTTGTGGCTTTTTTTCCAGTTTCTAATTGTCTTTGGATTTTGTAGGACACCACTGGACTCACTGACATTTTGATTTTTATTTTTGCAATTTCTCTAAATCAAAAGCCTACACTTCTAAGGGTAATAATGCTCTGTCTTATTTCATTTGTAAATTGCCATTTTCTTGCCATTATCCCTGGAAATGTCCAAGCAGTACTTCAGAGGGTGTAGTAACACAGTCTGTTCCAACAGAGGTCTTTTAAGTAATCAGCATAAGTTCGGACACCTGTGCAAATTGTTTGCTTCAGCTTGCAAGGCTTCATTTACTTGAATTGCTGCAAAACAACTGTAGGTTGTAAACTGTCAGTTGTTCCCTGAAGAAGGCACATTTATAGCATTCTGAAACGTCCTTTTTATCAATTTTTGCTAACCTAAACTTTAAACCTCTGACAGTTTACTGCTTACCTTTTCGCCATTTTAGGTTATTCATTGCATTTCAACAGATTACATATGAAGAAAAACTGAGGTGTTCTAAAACTTTTGACTGGTAGCGTATGTGTAGATATAGATATATAGTGTATGGATAACCTCATCATCTCTCTTCATCCATTTTAGAGTTGCAGGGGTCCAGAGCACACGTGGGCACACTAACTTTCACAAACAACAAATTTAGAATTGTCAAGCAACCCGACAAGGCTGTCTTTGGTGTGTGATAGGAAAACTGACACAGGAGACATGAAGAATGTGTAGACTTCACAAAGGGTTCTTCATCAATATGTGACATTTCAGGAAGCAATAAGAAAGCAGCAGCTGCACATACTACCTCTTTAAGGATTGCTCAATCTGCATTATGTACATTATTTGAAATGATTGTTGCTTAACTAGATCCACAGTTTTGGATTTTCCTTAAATCTTGCTACAAAAAGGCATTATTATAGTCGTTACCCCATTCTTGAGAATTGCTTCTTATGTTAATGGTACGTTTTTTGGCATAAATATTGGTAAACTAATACTACTTAAAAAACAAGGCTTTAAAAGTGAGAGCAGATTACAGATATGACAATGTATCTTAAAAGTTGTGGAAAACCGAAATATAAATTTGGAAGCAAAATGTAGAATTGTCGTATATAAAACTGTTCTTCCATTTACGTTTGGTTTATTAAATGGTTGTACCAGACCGGTGAACAAAAAGTCATTTGATAAAATGGTCACCTTCACAAGGCTAAGAAGTCCTAATTAGAACAATTTGTGATTTGTGCACTAAACATGTCTTTTTTTTCTGGTTTTTTTTTTCTCCTCAGTTTGAACATTGATATCTCGAGTAAAGTGTGTGCTGGAACGTGAGAGATAGCAAGTACATTATTCACATTATTACAGTTTCTCTGTGGTAATAAGGCTGCTGTATTGAATAATTTCTAAATGTGACGTTCTTTTATGAACGTACTGTAAATGTAAGTAGATAAACCTCAAAAACAAATCACACAAAGGTAATCATCAAGTTAGGGTTAGAATATTTTTTTCCCCAAATTAAAAAATGTCAAGCACGCATGGCATCAGGATTTTTGTAACAAATAAGCATATAAACATATTTTTGAAAAGGGTTAGTTGGGTACTTTGAAACATGGAAAAGATGTTGGAGTGAATTGTTTAAAAAGCATCTGTGTCACAGATGTTACATTACTTTTTTTTTTTTTTTTGTTGTGGGGTGTATCAGATTTGCTGATCTTATTGTCGAATTACACAACTCGAAATCACGCCATGTCACATTTACCTACCAACACACACCTCCTGATGCAGCCGGCGCTATTTGAAGGGGTTAACGGCTGCAGCGACTTCAACAGATCTTGTTTTTAAATCTTTTTGCCATTCTGTTTAAGTAGATAAAATGTGAGACATCAGACAGACGAGCCTCTCTTCTGTTTGCAAAGTTCATAGTACACATGTTCTTTATTCCTCGTCGCTATATCTTTCTATGCATTGATCTCCTGAATGAGCACTCATTGGTTGTCATCTCTACCACGTTCATGTTCCTCCCCGTCAACTACCCTGTTCGACTTTCTCATAGCTAGTTGCAGACTCGTTTGAGTCTGTTGTCAAGTGTGTCACATGAGGCGATTGTCTTCATGGCAGTGTGCCACCGACTGGCTAAGATTATTTTAATAAAGACTATGACTGAACATTGCTGGAGAAGTCATCTAATGTGACATGGGCTTAAGGCTGCACAAGCACAATTTCTGGAAATTCAGTTTTAACAAAGTCGTTCCTTCAGCACTGGATGCAGATTGTTATTCATGCACGTTCTGAAGTGATTCTTCTTAAGTGTTGCGCTAAATCTGTGGCGCTTGTGAGCTACCAAAACCACAAAATAGCACCAAGCTAGTTTTAGAACTGAGTGCTCATTTTATTAGTTGCTCCTTCTAGAGAGCTTTGAAATGCGTGATTTTGAAAATAATAAGTTAAAAGTCAGTCCTTCCAAGCAGTGATAGCCATTAACAACACGTGTAATGTCTTCGCTGAATTCTTCAATCGATTTAACGGTATCTTGATTAAAAAAGATTATTGATTTCTGTCAAGTGTCTGGGTGTGTGCAGCTTTTGACTGGTACTGTATCCATTTAAAGCTCTCCCTGTAAATCAGTCATGGCGATTGGCTGTTTACTTAATTGGCTGTGGCATAAATGGAGCACAGCATGGCAGCTAAGGTGTGTTTGTTTAATAAGAAGCGTATCGCATCGTGTTGATCAAGATGGTGGGTCCCTGTTGTCCTTTGGATGTCTTGCTGAGCCCGGCTCTCCATTTTTACAGTATGTATGTATTGTTGCTGTGTAAACCAGAATTTGCTTCTATTTTGCTGTTTTCCCATCTCGTATTTTAAAGTGCTGTTGGCAAATGGAAGTAGCACTAAAACAATTAAGGCTGATTGGCTGGCTTCATAAGATGTTCAAATATTGTGGTAACCCGCTCAAAGTGACCTGGTGATTTGTACTTTGAAATGCAGTGTAGTGCTGGAATGTGGAGAGTGGCACTGAAGGAAAATTATGGGAGAGGTCAGAGAAGAGAAGAGCTAGGGCAGTGGGCATAGAGTTGCCAGATTAGAAAATTAGAAATACTGGACACTCTTAAAATTGCTTTCTATATTACTATATATATAAATTTATACATGCCCCCTACACACCCAGACCAATGTATTATATAAAAGTAGAGAAATAAGTTAAAAACATAAAGCAAGGATTCTGATGGGTAATGGGAAAAACAAAAGTAAAATCATTTGAAAATTATTTAATACAAGCTAAAAAAATTCTGTAAAAGCAAAATCATTTAAAAATATTTATTTAATACAGACAACAGAGAAATATTATTATTTAATACAGACAGTTACAAGAAAAGTGGGCCGTGGCAAGTAGTAACAACACACTTTGTGGACGCTGTATGTTGCAACAGAACTGCACAGCAACGCGGCTGGAGAGCAAAACAGTAAGAGTGTCGCCGTCCTCAGCCAACCATAGCAACTGAACAAGCTGCCAACAGGCCGCGCACACTCGTTTCCTCGTTACATTTGGGTTATTTTCATCAAGAGAATCTGAGAAAAGAAAGTATAATTACTTATAAAGTTACAAACTACCATAAGACGGTAGTAAAAATAAATTTTTATTATGAAATTTGAAAATGAACTAAATACGGGACATTTGGGTGTCCCTGAAAGGTCAGTATGGGACAGGGGAAAAATGATCAAATATGGGACATGTCCTGTATATAAGGGATGTCTGGCAACCCTAGGTGGGCAGAGAGTTCATGTAGTGACCTGTCAGCCTGCATGTTAAAAAGGCAGCAGGATATTAAATGCGTTTTGAACCGAAGCCTACTCTTTGTCTGATTTAAAGCCTCAAGTCAGGCTGTCAATAAATGGGCCAGATTTTACAATTTATGTATGAAGGGAGCAGCCCCATCGGGGTGTAATGACAGATGGGCCACCGGATTCTGATCCGTGGTGGGTTGAATTGTTCTGACGCCCCTTGATCAGGGTGTCACATGGGTGCTATATTAGATTAGATGAACTTTATTAATATCTGGGAAATTTAGATGCCTACAGCAGCGGAAATGTAAAACAAAAAAAACAAAGATAGACTCACAGGACAAATAATACAATCACTCAATCAATAGATAGAAAAATAATAAACAAACCAATGTATATTGTGCAGAAATTAATAAAGGAACGTAGAGTACAAGCTTTCATTTTGGGATGTCAGGAGGAAGCTTTTAGGGAAGAAAAGATGCCCCAGAAGCGAAAGGTAAGTAATGTGGCTAAATTTCCTTATCTTCCTTTCATTCATTTTCTAAATCTCCTTATTCCAGTACAAGTTCATGTCCTGGCAGTACTGAATATAAGACAAAAACTTACCTCAAATGGGGATGCCAGTGTCTCATCCCGCATAAAGTACACCAGACATGATTAGAGTTTAACCTGCACATTTAGGATCAGGAAGAGCACCGAAGTAAGCCAGGAAAGTAGAAGTCGCCTACACACAGATGGTGCCTGGGCCTGGAGCTGTCAGTAACCACTGTTACCATCCAGAGTTTTTTTTATGGCATGATTCTTAACTCCTGCTTGTCATTTCTCTTAATGTCCCCACACTGGAGAGGGATTTTGTGATTATTTTTTTGTTTTATGGTCAGTTACTTCCTCCATTTCATCTTTCAGCTGCCTTTAAAGGTCTAAGTCAGCATAGCTGATCATGAAGGCTTGCTGTTATTGTTCGTTCTTTTGTTTTGGCCTGACTACTTTTCTGATCAGCCCATCTATCTGTCTGTTCAATGCTGTTAAAAAAAAGAAAATAAAAAAGACAAATTATGGTGTTGGAGACAGGCAGCAATTGAAGTATCCACGTACAGTACTTCATTTTGTCTGCCTAGGAACATTGAGTATTGGAACTGAGGGTCAGTGGAGCAATAAAGAAGGCAGACACAGCTGGTGCAGCATAAAAAGGGCCTTTGTTGTGCCAAAATTGGCAATAATTTAAAAACAACACCAAAAATGCACTTAAGTGCAAGTCTATATAATAAAATGCTAATGTGTGTGTGTGTTAAGGTCACTCCAAGTGGTGTGGTGGCTCTGAGGCTAAGGATCTGTGTTGGTATCTAAAACGTTGCCAGTTACAATCCCATTACTGCCAGAAGAGATCCTACTCTGTTGGGCCCTCAACCTGAAAACCGCTTCAAGGGCATTTGCTGTGCAACGGCGGACCCTGCACTATGACCTCCAAAGGTCATGCGAAAAGACAATTTCCCCTCTGGGATTAATACAGTGTAGGGGCGGCGCAGTGGTAGCGCTGCTGCCTCGCAGTTAGGAGACATGGGTTCGCTCCCCGTGTCTCGTGGGTGTGTTTGTGTGTGTCCTGTGGTGGGTTGGCACCCTGCCCAGGATTGGTTCCTGCCTTGTGCCCTGTGTTGGCTGGGATTGGCTCCAGCAGACCCCCGTGACCCTGTGTTCGGATTCAGCGGGTTGGAAAATGGATGGATGGATGGATGAATACAGTGTACCAATACCAAATTCAAACTATTGGATTGGTCAGTTTGGCAAAGGACTTAAAATGAAACATTTCAATGACAACAATGTGAATAACCTGACCAAGTAACACTGAGTCGATAAATACTAACTAGGCACAGCCACGCAAGAATATGGATGAGGTTTTCATAGCGGGTAATCTACCACTGATGATGGCTAAACAGCAGGCAGGAGGAGAACAATGCACCTCAAAATGACAAAATCGGAGAAGCGGTCTTTAAGGGAACGGGATCAAGAGACGAACCACCAGGCAAGAGAGGTTCAGACATGCGAAGATACAAAGAAAAAGTGCAGAAGGTACATGTACGGTAAGAGATCTTATATAATACGCTACTGTAGATGCCCGTTTGTCCAGGATTTTAAATTACCTGTAGCTCACCAACCGTTTGACCTATTGACATGAAATTTGGTGACGTCTACTGTCCGCTTTTGGGGTGATGATTGACCTCCATGGTCAAGGTCAAAAATCAAATAACCTGTAGCTTGAAATTTGGTACACATATACTTCGCTTTAACTCTACCCTGCAGCTACATATTAAAAACGACGAGTTTTGGAATTATTACTCTTTTTATTTTATTGTAGAATCAACTCTCTGCAGCAGGGCGGCCGTGTGGCGCATGCGTATGGGTGCGGAGTAAGGTCAAGTGTATTCACTGCAGGTTATCGTGCAGTACGCCGTTACTGGTATCAAATATTTTTAAATATGTATGTATTCTCTTTGACGGGTAACTGGCCAGTCCTTCAATAAAAAAGTACATGGTACAGTATACAAAAATCGTGAATAATAAAATCTGCACTTCGAGGTGCGGTATGCAAAAACTGTATTTATTGCGCCAAAGTAGATATTACTTTAAAAAGAATGCACGTAGACTTATTTAGAAGTACAATTTTTATATTTAACACAAAAAACGTGAATAAGAAAATGTGCATTAAAAGCACATTTCTTAAAGTTAAATCACGTTTGAAGGGTTGCAACGGGGCCACCCTTCCAATCTGGAAAAACCGTTCTCGCCGTCTAAACTCGGAGAGAGAAGCGAGAGGGCATGCCGGGGGTGGGGGACAATTTAAAAATGCAAAATTCGCCCTAAAGCCGCTTCTGACTTCTCCCGGTCCGCAACTCAGCTGAACCGAACTGATCTCCTTCTAATCCGAACCGACCGTCTCCTACTAGCAAACAGACCCGCGTTTATCCCGGGCTAAAAGATCACCTGACCAGGGTCTAACAACTCTCTCCCCGGTCACGCGCCCAACCCAAACCTCATCTACGTGACGCCCCGAGACTCCCAGCAGCCTCAGCACCTGCCGCCCGCCAAAAAAAAAAAAAAAAAAAAAAAGCCGGCGGGCGCTGGACGCGAATTTCCACTCGAGGGCAGTCGAATGAGTCAGCCCGCCATACCATCGACCCAAACGTGAGGCCGTCCTCCTATGCACCTGGAGAACAGACCGGTAAATAGCACCGTGTATTTTCCTCTCTCTCTTTTTATTTAAGAGACTGTGCCTGCCTTCTTGCTTTTATGTTTTCTTTAAAAAAAAAAAAGCGCTATTCTGTAAGGCGTTTTCTAACATTAACCCAAGTTAAGTCAGTGTCATCGGGGCATCTTAATTAGAGAAAACAATCACAAAGCCCTTCGTTAAGGTCAATCGATGGCAGTAGTGCAGGTGTATTTCATGCTCTTATCAAGTGTTTTCTTTTTAAGCCATTCATCCTATCTAATAAATATCATCTTATACAAATCTTACTGTTCTTCACAGCAATAACCACCCACCCTTGTGGACGTTTGCTTCTCATCATTTAACACAATCTCATTTACTGAGCCTGCTTTTTTTTGGTAACGAGAGGGAACCACATATTGCAGATACAAATTGGGAGTTGTTTCATGTCAAGTGGCTGTTGCTCTTTGAAGCTAAAGATGATCTGTGATTCATATTATGATTAGTATAATTGAGACTGCGGACGCCAGGAGCGCGTAGAGCCGTCCTAACCCGACGCAGGATTTTATTGCTCTTCCTGTGGTAACCACTCTACTTCACTTCTCACCGTTACAACACCGATCTACATTACAGTTCAACACACGACAGATAATCTTCGGCCGCTTTCTGCCTCCACTCCCTCTCTGTTAAGCTCTGTCGTCTTCTTCTTCCTCCCGACTCTCGCTTTCCATTAGCAGTGGCAGGCTCCCTTGAAACAGATCCTGGGAGCGTTCCAGGTGCTTCATCAATATTACCTGGAATCACTCCCATCACTGCCAGACTCAGCAGCTCCTCCTGCCGGCCCCTACAGAAACCAACAGGGCTGCGCCAAATTCTCACTCCCAGTCTGCGCTGCAGGAGAGGGCTGCCCTCTAGCGTCCCAGGTGAGCTAGTGCCTCGTAGGCATTCTCTTCCCCTCAATAACATCCAATAAGCGTCTTCCCCGTCCGTCACAAGACTAAAGGTTGAATTGTTAATTTTTCCACTGAAAGCTATCTGACTGACATTGGAATATTACAGTATCAATAATTTTTATTATTAACACAGTGGGGACCCCATGTAGCTTGATTGGTGTTTTCATTCTCTTGGTCTAATTTGGATCAATGACTGGCAGAGGTGGGTAGAGTAGCCAAAACTTGTACTCAAGTAAGAGTAGCTTTACTTCAAAATAACATTACTTATATAGAAGTTAAAAGTAGTCCACCAAAAACTCAAGTAAGAGTAAAAAAGTACTTAGTGAAAATACTACTCAAGTACTGAGTAACTGTTTGAATATAATAAATGGTTTATTCTTTAGAAATGTAATAAGAGACAAAAATATAAAATAATGTGCAAATTCTGCTATTTCCAAATAATAAAATAAAAAGAGTAAAAATAAATCACATCTTTACAAAATAGATGCACAAATAACACAAAGTTCCAAATCTCAGTTTTTCACAACAAAGCTTTTGAAGCCGATACCTACAGTAGGTAACGTATGTTTGAACAGTGCAAACTACTTACAGTGGCGAGATATCCTGTAAACTAACAGTATAATACTGCATATGCACTTTGGTGTAGCAGGTCCGCGGCTTCAAAAAAAAAAAGAAAAAAAGGCCAGTTTCAAATCCATAAAGCTGTGTCACTTTCCGTGGGCGCAATTGCACGACCGCGGGGAGTTAATGAGGTAGTTGGAGCGAGTCGCACCTGCACGTGTGGGTCAGATCGTTCTCAATTGCTTTATTGGTTTCCTGCGGCATGTGATTAAGGCCCACGGAGACGGGAGTGTATACGGGTCAGCACAAAAAAAAGAAAAGGAGAAAAGACATGAAGTTAAAAGACATGAAAGGCAGCCTTGGGAACGACGATCTGGTTCTTGCAGTGAACAGGAGCCCCGCATGACTAAAAAGTCTCTCACAGGCTGCAAGACGCAGGAGGTTTGTGTGTGGTCATGTGGCTGTATGGCTACATTGGTGAAACAGTAGATTGTGAAGCAGTAGATCCACTGGCAACTTCTCTCTTGTAAAAATATAGTTTAATGTATAAATGGGAAAAAGTAACGAGTCGAGTGTTGCCCAATGTAGCGGAGTAAGAGTAGCGTTTCTTCTTCAGAAATGTACTCAAGTAAAAGTAAAAAAGTATGGTGCAGTAAAACTACTCTTAGAAGTACATTCTTTTTAAAAAAGTTACTCAAGTAAATGTAACGGAGTAACTGTAACTCATTACTACCCACCTCTGACTGGGATCATTCTTATTTTGGTGGCACAGTGGTTAGAGATGCTGCCTCACAGCTCACGAGTTCTGGGTTCAAATTTTGACCTGCACTTTCTCAGAGTGTCTCTGCCCAAGTTTCATCCATCCATCCCCGCTTATCCTGGTCAGGGTTGTGGAGAAGTTGGAGCCTATTCCACCAAGCATTGGGCAAAAAGCGGGACCAAACCTTGTACAGGGTGCCAGCCCATCACAGGTTAAACACACAACAGAGGATTGACGGGGCAGGCAATAAAGGCTAGAAACGACACTGTGTCCAAGTTTGCAGGATTTTGCCCTTTTTAATTTTAAATGAATTTTTGTTCTTTATAATCGCTGAGGCTGACGCTGGAGTTGATTGGTTGAAGTTAGAAGGTTGTCCTGGAATGAGCACTGATGGAGTTCAGGTAGTAATAGCAACACAAGGATTCAGGACCAGTATGAAAATATCAAAAAGGAAGTGGATGCAAATTACTAAACCTAACAATGGTGATATTAGCAATAAATGTCAAAAAACATGCAATGGTATAAAACTAATGTTAAGACTGAAACAGTTTTTCTGTGGTTTCTTTGGATTTGTTTCCAAAGCCTTACGACATACTGTACATTTTAGTTAAAGTAGACCTTATTGTTCAAGAGGGTAGCATTTTTAAATTAGAATGAAGTGAGCGAGTTAACTCTCTCAGCCGACAGTGCAGTGGTCACCACTGCCGCGTTTTCATCTCAGCCGTGATCCTGAACTAAATAATCGGAATAAGTTAGAAAGTGGATAGCTAAGTGAAAGTTGATTCTGGGGTTTGTAGGGTAAACTTCAAATGAAATGGACTCGGATTTCAGAAGCAAATTTAAACTGTGCCGGCCAGCAGGCTTCACAGTCGATCCTCGCCATGCCTGTTCCACACACAGTTATGGAGCGAATGACAATTTTAAAAAGGTGTTAGTTTTAACATTCTGGACAGCAATGAATATGTGCCCATGTCCGTTATCTGCTATTCCATGTTACAGTGTGCCATAAACCCCAAAGGTGGCCGCAGCAATCAGGGCTGCACCAATAGTGCGTTAGTTCGCAGACGTTAATAAACCTTGTAGACTGTGAATTTAACGGCTGCCACTATTATTTCTTTTATCTGCAGGGCAAAAGATTAAAGACGTAATAAACAGAAGAGTCGACTCCGTAAAAATGCAAGTTAATTAAATTTAGATTCGTTTGGCTTCATCTTCATTCTTTCATTTAGAATGTCTGAATGCTCTAATAAGAAAACCGTTAATCATGCAGCGCTTTTAAGTATCCAGTAATAAGCATGGACTTTTTAATAACGTGAAGAGCCTCGGCTTTATGCAAATTATTGATAAATTTAGAAAATGAATAAGGCTGCAGTGTGACCAAGTAGTTGTACTACTTCAGTCAGTTACCAACCTGGCCATTGTCAGTGTACATTTTTCATGTTCTCTCTGTGTCTGCTTCAGTTTATTTTCAAGTTGCCTTAATTTTCCTCCCATATCTGAAAAAAAATGTATTTATTGCGAGTCTAAATTAACTCCTGTGAATGTGTGTGCTCTGTGAAAGACTGGCACCCCATCTGCAGCTGTCTCTTATCTTGCACCTGATGCTGCAGTGGACAATGAAGGCACAGAAAATGAATGGAATATCATATTACTGTCCAAGATGCCAACATGTCCTTCCTTGGTAGGACTTTCCTAATATCTGCTTCTGTACAGCACAAGCCGATCCACAGGGGTGTATAGTGGAATGGTGAATGGTCCAAGATAGTGGGCTTCCATAACTCTAAAACAGGATTGATGATTAAATGTGGGTGGCCTCATTTAGAGCTTGTACCCACATTGTGCTTTGTGCTGCTTGGATAGGCCCTGTAATTGAGGAGGTGCACCTTGCTTATATGGCAAAGGTGGTTGCTTTGGCCTACCCCAATGGCAAATGACAAGAAAGAGCTCAGTGGCTGATTCTTAACAAGAAGCCAACCTAATGGATGTATGAGGGAGGATGACCATATGCATTATGAAGGGAAAATGGCAAGTTATTATTGTTAGTGCAGAGCAAATTATTAGAAAGTAATGCACTACTGCACTTCACAAAGACCTGCTCATGGAAGAAGGTACGCTTTAAAGTGTAATTGTAACAAAGAATTGTAGCTTCTACTGCAAGATATAAATAGAGCCTGTTTTTTGCAGTAAATTTTAAAATACTTGAAGCCCAGAATCAGGAGTAAGGAGTACATCAGTGTATTATTGTGGGAGTTCACCTGTGCAATATAGTTGGAGCTAACTATGATGAGTGTATGAGTGCCGTGTATGTCTGCTTTATAGCGCACTATGTGTACAGCTTTATCTGACTCAGGTAAAGTTGGAATTCTGTGTAGCTGCATTATAGTGCCATACATGTACTGTCTTATCTGCCCGTAGACAGCTGCCTTAAGCAAAATGAGACTTCTGTGTAGCTGCTTTATAGCACCCCATTTGTACTGCCTCACTCACATGTGGATAGCTGCCTCTAGTAATGAGATTTATTAGATGGACATGAGTAGACCAAACGGTCGTCTGCAGACCTGAGAGTAACTCAACACCTGTGCCACTTACAGAAGCAGGTGCCAATTCACTGGGTTGCGTTCCTATTGAAGATGTCTGTTCTCACCTGTTTGCCCATAGGAATGAGGCACTCACCCACACTAGGTGCTGATGACACAATTCAAACAATACCTGTATGTACTTGCAATGGCAACAAAGCAAAATTAATAAAACCCATAAAACAAACTGTAGCAAAACATAGGAAATATATTTTAAGGAGTATTCCGTGGATGCTGTAATGACCAGCAGATGCGAGACACAGAGGGAATGGACTGCACAAAGCTGGCCCTTAGAAGGACCATTGGTTTCTGTGATCCGACCCTCTACCTCTTTCATCAGCTGGTCCTCTATACCACACAGGTCTTCTGCTGCTTCATCTCTGTGCTCAGTCATTCATGCCACCAGCCTTACTTCACAATGCTCACCCGTCAGAGGAAATTCATCTGCCACCAAACACAGCTTATTTGCAGTCATGTAAATGTGAGCCCTCACCTTCAACACTCTCAGGAACTGCTTGTATGACCAGCTTCTTCAGGTAGCCCTATCCCTTCTGACAGTCACCGGCCACTTGAGGAATGTGACCCTTTCAGGTTCAGACCCACAAGTTTACACTACTTTCTTTTTAAGGATACATATGATGAGAGTCCCCATCAAACTGGGCTGCATAGCTGCTTTAGGGTTTCTTCAGTTGGCTAAGATTTTGCTTCTTGTCAGTTTCAATGGGAATGCAGGCGTGTTGTCTGGGCGGTGGTGGAGATCTCGTCTCATCCCAATCTTAAAGGCCTCTCTTAATGTGGAGTTAACATTGATTACATAACTGATTGATAATCTTAAAACCATTTATCATGCTTATTATTTAGCATTCTGTTTTTTGGTATTCTAAAAGAATTCTGTTCAAATCAATAAAGATTTATAGTTTTAATTAATACATACAGTAGCAGTTTATCCTACTATCTGCAGTTTGAGTTTGAGCAAACAGTCTTTAGTATGGCTTGTTTGAAAACTTATCATGGTGTAGCAGCTTGTTATTCAGTCTTTTTTAAGTTTGTTACAGCTCTTAGTTTATTGTATATTTAACATTCACTGTTCAGTACGGTTGGTTTGATCATTTACTGGATTAAAACAGTCTTCAGTGTAGTTTGCAAACGGGTAAGCTGTATTTTGTATTATGTAAAATAGTATTTTGTCTTTTAATGTCCTCTCATTTAGAGTCCTCTCTAGTGTCATGCTACTACTTGAATGGTGGTCAGATATGCAGGTAAGAATTTCACTGGACGCATGACAGTATTAATACCGATACTACTGGCTACTGCCTTGTGTCCAGTGCTGACCCTTAAATTGGATAACTGGGCACTGTTAACTCCTGGAAAAGAATTGAACTGTGCAGCGAGGCTGAGTGAAACAACCTCTCTATCTGATAATTGTGAAACAGTACTTGAGTGCAGCTGTTTTGCAATTCATATAGTAAAAGTCCAGCTGTCCATTCTGATCTCACGCTAACGTCACCGTTAAGGTATGCTTGAGGAAAGCCGTATGGATGCATCTGGACTGTTAAATCTATAGAGACGTGACTGCAACTGAACCTGGGTCCAATGTGTCACCAACCAGAAGTGCGTGTTTAATAAATAATAATTAAGTTTATTTATATAGCACCCATTGGCCATGTTATTAGGTCCACCTGCTCTTTAACATAAAATGTCTTATTCCTCAAGCAGCCCGTCATGTGGCTGCTCCTAATTTTATACTGCATATGGATATTGTCAAGAGGTTTCATTTTTTTTTTGTCCAGACATTAGTATGGATGCCTGATCTAAACCACATTGACTGTAGTATGATTGCTGGTGCCAGCTGGACACTCACTGCAGCCCCTAGATCTGACAGAGAACGAGGCCATAAACAAAAAACATGAAAGAAGAGGCGGTCCTGTTAATGAGAAAGATCATCAGATAATGGCCAGATTGGCTCAAACTAACAGAAAGGCCACACATATCCCAATAATTATAGCTCTTTACCTTTGAGGCATGGAGGAGGACATCTCTGAACACACAACATGTCGGACATTGAAGAGAATGAGCTACAATGGCAGTACACACTGCCAGGTTCAAGTCCTGTGAACATGTGATCAACAAAACTGGAAGACTGAAGAGTAGAAAAATGTCTCTTGCTCTGATGACCCTTGGATCGTGCCTTTACATGCAGATGACAGGGTCAGAATTTGTTGTAAACAGCACAGCTCTATGAACCCCTTCTGCCTTGAGTCAGTAGTCTGGGCTAGTGGTGGTAGTTTAATAGCGTGTGAATGTTTTCTTGGCACACCTTAGGCCATTGAATATCATCTCAATGTCCTCTGAATGCCACAGCGTACCCAAACATTACCACTGATCACGTGAACCCCATTTATAAATGGATATTCTGCCATGTCAGAGAATACGCATTTCTTCAGTTTAATCCAGTAACCTACAAAATCCCCAGAGCTCAATCCAATAGAACCCTTTGGGATAAGATGGAGTGAGAGTTTGCAACATGAAAGTTGGGCAAAAGATTCACCAGGAATTTGTGATGGTATTAAGTCAGCATGGAGTGACATCCCTAAGGAATCCATCCTGCCTGTCGTGGAGGCAGAAGAAGGTCAAGCCAAATACTGGAGAGGTGGCCAAAAAGCTGGACACAGAGTGTGTATCAATGTTCATTGACTCTCTCAGTTCACCTAATGAATAAACACAAATACCAAGGTGATAGCAGGAAGCACATCTCCCCATCATGGCCTCTGTAATGACTTGTTTGAATGGCTAGCTAGGTATGTGATATTCTTCTAGAAGTCTTTGTAGTTCTGTTTTTTTTTTTTGTGGTGTAAGCATTATGTAGCTATAAAAATTTTAAATCATGTGTCTCTTTGCTGCTTTCACTTTGTTATTCAGATCTCCAACTCACTGTTTATTCTTGCTGTTCTAGCAAATGACAGCAAAGTGCAAAAAGTCATAAATAAACATGAGGCTTTGCCAAGAATTGTGCTGGACATGGCTGTGTGCTCCACATCTTGTTAGAAATGTACCAAGGTTCTCAGAAGCAAAATAAAATCAAAACTATTGGTAGATTTGAACTTGTGTGTACAGCCCATTCAGCCACCATTCTAGCAGGACTGAGCCTGGGAGGAGGTCATTGTGTTCATCCTGATTCTCACTGAGCCACTTTAGACTTACTGAGTGCTTGGAGTGGTAAAGTAGATGGGAGAAAAACAAGAACATGCAGAAAGTCAATACCAGAGTTAGATGTAATACGCAAAATGACTGCTGATAAACACCCCGGAGAATCTACAGTACAGAGGTCTTTTTGTAGCCATTGGCACCGATTCATCTGTTGTTCTGTTTCTCCTCCCCCCCACCTCGTCAGTGTAACGTATCCTATTTTCTAAATTCTCAGTTTTTCTATTAATTTAATTATCTTAATTAGAATCACTACCGAAACTCATTAGGCATCTATGAGTAGCTTTCGTAATGAGATGAGCACAACTGGCTGGAATGAATCAAAAGGTCCGGGTTATTAATAAAGACAACAACACTAAGCTTGACGTGACTAATGCTGTTTGTACTGTTCAGTTCACTTGGTGTTTTTAGTCACGTGTCAGAGAGTAGGGGTAGACACTCATTTCAGAGACTTGGTTTGGTTCACAGCAGACAATGGGTGATTGTTAGGGCTCATGTACTTTATGGTTACTGATGTGTATGAGAACGGAGTGAAACTTAGTGGAAGTGAGTCACACATCACATCAAGCCGAGCGTCCCCTTTATTTATTTGGGTTTCAGACTCTCACAGTCTGCTCCTCTTCCAGCTGGAACTGATAACACACTGAGAGGCATATTTGGCTATTCTGAGAGATGTCAACATACTAAAGCAGGTGCATGACAGGAGTTGGATGGTGACTCTTAAGCTGACCCTGTAAGATGGAGTGTGGGTGCCATGTGTGCAGCTGTGTCCAGCTATGAACTGGAACCTCATCCGCCTGGGATATGCACTTGCCCTTTTCATTCCTAAACTGAATAAATTAGCTAAAAATGGATGTAAGAATGCATAGATGTCCTTATTGTTTGGCTATAGTGTTTTCACTTTTAGTTTGTCATGAAATTACCTTTTTAGTTTAATGTGGTCTTAACTTGTGGGCCATCATGGCAGTAGGTTATTTAATTAAAAAAAAATGGCAGACTTCCAAAATAAATCCCCCTTATCAACTCTGTCTATTGTATTGTGCCTTTTTATACAGTTGCCTGCCTGCCTGTATCTATCTATCTGTCTGTCAATAGAGAAAAACAAACACCCATAAAGTATACAGAGTAACTTAAAAAGTTTAAGGTTGTTAAAATCATTACCTATTTTGAATGTACATAATGATGTAATGGAGTCGCTATTTTATTATTTTGTAGTAGTTATGAGCTATTGGCAATGCAGAAGAACCAAAACTTCCAGGAAACAGGAAAGACACTATACGGTATAAAATCACAGTGTTACCAGTGCAATTATTTCCCACATAACCACCTGTGCCGTCATTGAAAATATGCACAGAGTAAAGGACCACTTAGGGGGACACTTCCACTCACCACTTGTTGTCATCTCTGAGACTGCAGGGCATCCAAGCCTGAGTTATCCAGCTGAGCAAAAAGATCCCCCGGCTCTACCCAGCCTACACTGGGCCTCTGATTTGTACAGTACCTGGAAGCCTATCGCATTACACAATGCAGTGGCGGGCGCGCACTCGGCATTCATGTCACATTGACCCCTCTCTTGAGTGATCCTGGATTAGTCCCCAGTTGTTACCAGCAAGGAATCACATGATGAAGATTGCAAAAGTCTTATCGTATTTCCTAATCCATGTCACCAACCTCCATTGCTCTAGATGTTTGAACTCGGCCAGTACCCAGTGATTCAACATAGCAGACATGCTTCACCTCACCTTTCAAATTCAAAGAACTTTCAATCCCAGCTAAAGGCCTTTCTGCAGTCCAACACTTCTCTACCTCGCTTGTCCTCCACATCTGATATTCGAATTTCCTTTCTTATCTCATTTTCTTTTTCTTCATGTGTGAACACTTCATTTTGCGTCTTACAGGAGGGCTTCTGTGCGTGAAGGAGTTTCTCCCCCTGACTTGGCTTTTGAGGCAAGCAGCCAAGGACCAAGGAGAAGATCCTCAGCCTCCATCACAGCTTAAGGCCCACTCCAGCACAAACCCACTCTCACATGATCTACTTTAATTAAAGGATAAGTGTGTGTGTGTGTCGTGATCTGGAGAGTCCCGAAAGGAGAGGTACAAAATACTTTCTAAAGCTGCCCACTAGTGGGGGAGTAGCTTCATTGTTTCCCAATACCATTGTCTATCGAAACTCAGCAGGTTCCTTTTTTTAATTTTGTTATGGATCATGTCTCTTTCAAGTGAGAAATGACTTCATTAAAATGCCTGCATATTTTTAGACGCTTCCTGAAGTGAAATGGCACTGCTGGGCTGTCAGGGTTTTACTAAGCAGTAGAAACTACTCATTAGGTCTAATAAATCAGCAGGAAAGGCAATTCCATCTTATTGTACTTTATCATTTGACTGCATCAGTAAATAGGATACAATCATCACGATGCAATTTAAGTTATTATTGTCTATTTTTACTTGACATCAAGCATTAATGTCTATTTGTTTTTCATTATAAGATCTTCCTTTAAACCCAATCGTTACTTAATCCAGACTTGTGTCAGAATTGATTTTATCATGCTGGTCCTGCAAGTAAGTGCTGATCAATCCAGCAGCTGATCAAAGCAACAAAAATATGTCCACAGAATTTGGCATTGTGCCCCGACGGTAGACTTAGATGGTAAGGTTTATGTGGAATGGACCTCTGCTGTTGGTGAGAAGCTGTGCTCTTGGTGGGTGGACATCTGTGTGGGCTGACAGGCATGGCCAGCCTTGGTATAGTGTAGCTGGCTTAAATTTCACTTAAATATTCATCGATCGTATTATTGCCTGGACCAGTTTGAGTGAGTGTGGATTGTGCCCCCTGTGATGGACTGGTGCCATGCACAGAATTGGTTCCCACATCCTACTAAATGTTGTCAGGATAGGCAACGTTTTGCCCAGACCTTGATCTGGATAGGTGATTCGAGTACAGATGAATGACTTCTTCATTTTTGCAGTGGACTCGTGTCTCCACCAGGGCTGGTTCTCAACGTGCACCTAATTCTGTCAGCCAAAGTGCTGGCTACCTGCAATTCTGAAATGGATATGTGTTTAGAAAATAAAGAGATGAATTATTATTGTCTGCAATGATCTGGCGCCCCACCCAGGGTACTATCCACCCAGTTTACTCACTGTAAAACTGGGTTAGAAAATAATTGCACTGATGAATTACAGTATAACATTTTCCAGTGGACAGGTTCCCCGTTCAGTGTTTGTTTCTGTCATGTGTGCAGTGGTGACAGGATAGACACAAGCTTCCTAAGAGACTGCAGTGGATACTGTGATCGATGGTTGGTGGATGGATGGATGGTGTTCCCTCACCTGGTTAGAAGGCAATTATGGGTGGATGGTCATCCCACTCGGGATGGTTTCTGTTCCTTTTCCCAGTCAGAAGGCCAGTGTAATGGAAAGACAGGGACAGGGCTTCCTCCTGGGGTCTTGAGTTCCCCCAGTATACTGGATGGTAGCTTATAGTTCCTGCATGGATACCCCCAAGGCTGTATGGGAGATGTAGTTCTGAAGGACACCCCTATTTAAGCTACTGGGAGGTTCTGCCTTAACTGGAAGTGCTTTCTGGTTATGGTGTTGACATGCTAGAAGGACACCCAGGTCTGGCTTAAAAAGGAGCCCTCCACCTCACCTAAGGAGTCCTAGTCAGGAGTGGACGTGAAGCCTAGTTTTGAAGGCCAGATGAGTCCTCCTTTAGTACAGATAGGTAGGCTGGTGCTTTCTGATTTGGAGGCTCTGAGTCTGTGGCTAGGCTCTCTGTGTGAGGATATAAAAACATAGAGGGCTGGGGCCAGGGTCTAATTTCTTGCCTGTCACAAACACCAGAGTTCTTCTCATGAAGATGAATTTATAGCTTAACCCCTCTTCATTGTCTGATATGTTTACTTCTTATGTGTATTGCTTCAAGTTTATTTATGTTGATGTTTCATTGGCTAAACAGCCATCCAGATATTGTGCACCCTAATCCCATTATCTCCTAGCCTTGCATTGTAAGACTTCAGGTACTGAATTTGGAACACTCAAGAGAAATAATCCTTAGTTACTTCATCATAAAACTTCAACAAGCACTAATGATGGAGAAATCGAGTAAAAATTGCACAAAATAAAATGCTACAATTAACAGTACTGTATTGACCAGCCCTCACGCAGGATATGAGAGCAGTTACCATTAGTCATGCCAACTGAAACAAATCAACAATATTTGTTGTATCATTTTTCACAGCCTGGTTACTGTCTTGTGTTTTTCTTGACTATGTTACTTTCCAGCCATATTTTCTTACAATTGGAACACAACCTATTACTTCCTCAGGGTCAGGTCACAAACTGAACTGAAAGCAGTGAAAGAATACTGGCTGCTTAGATAAAAAAAAAAAAAACATTTGCTATGTTATAATCTTTACAAGGGTTGGGATTCCCAAAAAAAATCTATTAATATACACACCATGTGCCAATGCTGTTGCTGAAAAGGGCCCTCAGGGACACACAGGCACATCCAGAGGATCAGAAAAACAGCTCCTGCAGCGTAGTGTGTGTTCATTAGAGCACATCTGACACTTTTTCACCATGTCCGGTGTTTAATATCACTGAAACGTGACAAGGGGTGAAGAAAGGTTAGTAGGTATTTTGAATAGGTCAAAGAGAATTACAAAACAAATCATTGTACCTTCAGACACGTTGACCTTTAACTTCAGACCAAGAGGCCACTGGTACTCTTTCTGCAACTCGATGATGGACCACATTTTTAATGCTTTAGAGATTCGAAAAGATCAGCTGTCTTTTCAATAAGTTAACATCACAGTGAGAGTGACAGAGTAGTTAAGGATGGTGGGGTGATTGGGGGGGTCTGTGCCCCCTATTGGAAGGTTGGGGGAGTACACAGAGCTACTGTAGAACCACTGCACACCCCTTCAGCAGTGGTATTTGATAAATGTTGTAAAGATTATTAAAAATCATTTAAAGTTTGTCGTGGTTTAGCCAGGGCTTTTTAATTTGATATTTTTGTTATTTCCTAACAGTATATGTTGCTTTTGTGCATATTATGTTGATTATGTCTTTGGTCTGTTTGTATTTTGTGTTTTAAACATTGTTTATGTATTATATGTATTGATAGAGTTTCCCTTACATGCCCTGTCCCCTTTATCTAGAGCTGAAGGGGGCGGGGCCACCTCAGTCTGTCAGCTTGAGAACTGCCCCTCTGCCTAAATATTCCATACGTATTGAGAACTGTGGTGGAAATGTCTTTTTGTGTATTTTCTGGTTTTTGATTCTTTCGTGAATTTTGAAATTAGATTTACAGTTTGGATTTGTTTGAATTTTAGGCAAGTCCTTTCCTCCTATTTTTGAGCTCTGCCTTGACCATATATGTTTGGTAGTAAAATGTTTAAATTGTAAAGACACCGCGTTTTCACAGTTACTCTCCAGCTTTGTGAATTTTGATAAATTCTTTGAAGTTTACTAAGGATTATTTTAGTGTGGGATTTTTCCCCTTTTTGGTGCTGCACAGGCCAAATCCTCCTTGTAATTTGGGAAAAGGCCAATTTTAGCCATCATCTGTGGCTTGGAGGTACGCTTTTGTTGGGAAAGCTTTGTTTTTTTTTGTAGTTGTGTGTTTGAGATCCAGAAAGACACTAACAAAGTAGAATGTACGAATCACAACTCTGTATTAGCATCAACACCTACAAGCAGAATTGCTTTAGCATTTTGTGGACTTGAGTAGATTTCTACAGAGAAGAAGTAGTAAAAGTTAACTCATTACTTCTATTCACTCAGGAGTTCATTTTCTTTCTAGCATATTCTCAACAAGAGTGAAAAAAATCAGTAATTGTTTTGTGGCTCTTCATTTTGTTTCCTCACATCTTAGCTCTATTTGTGTCTTACGTTCTTACCACTTTCATCTGAACTTTCTCTAGTGCTGCTGTGGTTTATAAAGAGGCCAAAACTCTCCACCTTTACACAGGTGAGGCCTTACTTGTGTGTTATACAACTTAAGCTCCACACATCGCAGGCGCTATATAACTTAACACTCTGTTATCTTTTTAATCTGTCCACTGTCTGGAAGTCGAAAATGATGAGTTCCCTGTGACCTCCAAGTCATTCTCGTTAAGTGTACTTTCAAAATCCTCACTGTGTATTCAAATGTAACATTTTTACTCCATACATTCCAGTGTGTGTGTGTGTGTGTGTATTTATTGATTTACTTACTTGTCTCCCAATTTATATATTTATTTAAAGAGCTTCTGTAAAAAGCCAAATTCCCCCTGGGGGCAAATATCTATCTCTATCTCTATCTCTATCTCTATCTCTCTCTCTCTCTCTCTCTAATTTGGCTAATTATCAATTATTTGGTATTCCACCTAGTTTATTGTTGGCTGATAAATTGACCAGCTTGTTATTTATACTTTTATCAAAAAGTGGATTAAGCATTTAAAAAAATTGACAAATAGATGGAGAAGCAGTGCCTAACTCCAATGACAATTTACAGTGACAACAAAGTCCATTGGGATTTATTGCCCTCTCCATGTTTGGGGGGCTAAGTCAGTCTTCTGCCTGTGCGTGTTTGTTGTTGATTTTGTTCTAATCGTCCCCTTCCATTTTCTGTTCTGCAGTGCAGTTCTCTTTCATCTTTGATGCAGTACCTCACTGAAGTTGGGAATCCAAAAGCATCTTGCTTTATCACGAGTTCACTGTTCTGGTCAGGGACTATGTGGAGTTAACATGTTTTCCTTGTGTCCTTGTGAGTTTTCCTCAGGGCTTTTTTACACAATATTGATTCCAAAGTGGCAGGCCATTCATTTATGGGCCTCTTCCCGCTGCTGCTCTGTAAAAATATTCAGTCATTTTCCTAATTATAAGCACAGTTTTTCTTCACACCGCACAAAGAGGAACAAATTATGCAAGCTTTAGCAAATTGAGATGAAAAAGTGGTTAGCCCTATGGCATTGTGTGAGCAACACAGAGTCCTTTTAAAAAATTAAATGACTAAGAGCATTTTCCCTGTGGCCGAGTTAAGAATTATGGTTATTATGCAGAACATGCACCCATTGATTCTGAACAAGTAGCCTTCATTTAGTGGAGCTCTGAAGTCACTAGTAATTATGCTAAGCTGCCACTGTGAATTAGTCTAATGGTGAAGGTGGACAGGTCAAGTGTTCATTGGGAGCGCTTTGGCTAACACACTTGGAACAGAATTTTTCCTTTTTTTTTTTTTTCTCGCTTCTCAACTCTTCTACATCGTCTCTGAAGTAAAGTGCCAGTGGCTTTCCAGCAGTCCATTTCCTCTGTTTGCCTTACCCCTTTACGTTAATATTTTTATTTTCCCTTGCTCAATATGAAATGCAGCTCTGAATGATGCCTCCTGGGTTTTCGGGTCCCAGGCTTGGTGTAGTATTAGAGCTGACCTTCTACCAGGCCAGCCTCCCGTCCAACAGCTGAAAGCTACTCGCACTAGTAGCTGTCAGTCTTCGAACAGAAGACTGACAGGTTATTATGGGTAGGCGTTATTGTAACTATAACATCAATCATGGCTAATTAACAAAACTACTTCTGTCATTGATAATGACAGCTCCGAGTGAGTGTCAGTCAATGGAGAGGATTGAAGCACATGTCTTCAAAGTTTTGAAAAAAAATGCAAAAAGAGACAAATCCAGAAAAATTAAATACATATATCTTCAAGCCCACCCAGAGGCCTATCTTCCGCAACATTGCATGTTCATCTGACATCGTTGTCCAAAGTGACACATAACAACAGCTTACTTACATTTTGAGCACAGGCAGGTTAAAGGACGTCCTTGGGTTGACACAATGAGTCAGAAGCAGGAACTGAAACACTAGCTTAAGGGGTTAAGATCCTGTGCATGGTCAGGTGTAAAGGGGGCCCGAACCGCACTGCCATTGTGTGTTCATTAAAGGAAGCTCCACCATTACTTACACCATGTAGTTTGTAATGATAGCCAAGAAAAATAATTTAATCTCTTGTATTCATGCAAAATGGAGACAAAAAAATTTGATATAAAACAAGTGAATGGTGACCGATGCTGTACAGCAGCAAACGATGTGAAAAATGTCTATGAAATACAGAAAAATAAAAATCACAGTGCTCATGTGACACAATTCACACATCAGCTATCCAGACTTACCCCCCCCCCCCCAGTTGCTGCTTTTAGGAATTGAGTAAAGGATACCACTCACTAAACGACGACGTCAATTAAAAATAAGAACGACGCACTTGTGTGTTACAAGAGAAACAGGCAGGTCTTGATTTCTCACACGGTTTTGTGAAACTGGCGCTAAAATTTGTTTTGCAGGTGATTTCAAAATGCAGAACTGTCTAAATAGAGTTGGGGGGTTAAAGGTGTGTTTTGGGGTCGAAAACACACAGTATGTGTATATATGTGAATAAAGCCTTTGGCAGACGTCCAGGTCTACCTTAGGTATGTCCTGCCACTGCACAGTGCATGTAATCTGTCACACAGCAGTAAAACCAATTCTGTTTATGCCTGTCGGTCATTCGCTTCACCAAATAAGTGTAAGTTTTTTTTATTTTGACATTTTCCATATGAAGACACACCAGTTGAGTACATTGCTGTGTGTTCCCCATAGGAAATCTCCATTACCCTTGCAGTAGAGGTTGAGGATACGCGCTCTCCATGCTCTGGGGACCTTCACGTTTCTTTTCAGTCTCCAAAGCATCTTTCGGGCTACAATCTCCAAGATTGTCATCATTATTGACAAAGTGGCAATCATACCACCAGGACACGTCCGGTATCTCAAGAAAATATCTACAAGTGACAGGAAAAGACTCAGGTGATTGACCCTCCAGAGATTGCTATTTAAATACTAAATAACAGGCAGTCACCTGCAGAATTAAGCCATGTAATTGCCTTCAGACAGGCGCTAAACGTGTTTCTTTCTTTTTGTTTCATCCGTAGTGACTGTGTTTTGTGAAAATCGTTTAACTCATCATTAATTGGAATAAAAACCTGCAGCTATGGGGCCCGAGGACTGAGCTAGGGAACAGTTTGCACAAGTGCAAAATGAAATACAGCAGCCAGATAAAGCAAATGCTTCGGAGCAGCCATAACATGACGTGTGGTGGGTGACTTGGGGTACTAAGTCAAGAAAAGGTGTCTCAAAGCTGACCCTAAAGGAACACTGCAACAGCATCATGAGACGGCAGTGCTTTTAGACGGAAATAAGAGCACGCCTTCAAGTTTTTACAAAACAAACCCCTCTTGATGTTAGGGGCTTTAGTTTTGGTTAGTTTATGCCGCCATCTTCTCCCCGGGCCTACCCTCACACATCTGAAAAGCGCCATTGAGTTTACCACTTCATGCTGTAAATGACAGTACGCTGCTCTCACAATCTACTTACCTTCAGAAGCTCTCCGTTCCGTATGCCTCTCCAGAGATGCGCTCTGATTTATGGACTGAACCTCTGAATCGCTCTGAAAATGTTACATCTCTGAAGGCCGATATGCATTAGCAGCAGCGTTTTCTCAGAAGCTTTTAAAAGCAGCCACGTGGCCGCCTGGTGTGAGGATTGCCCTTTCCCTGGGTTCTGCGTTTTCACCTGCTCTATGTTATTTAATGTTTAAATGGGCTGCATGGTGGCGCAGTGGGTAGTGCTGCTGCCTCGCAGTAAGGAGACCCGGGTTCGCTTCCTGGGTCCTTCCTGCGTGGAGTTTGCATGTTCTCCCCTTGTCTGTGTGGGTTTCCTCCCACAGTCCAAAGACATGCAGGTTAGGTGCATTGGCGATGCTAAATTGTCCCTAGTGTTTGCTTGGTGTGTGGACGTGTGTGTGTGTATGCGCCCTGCATTGGGCTGGCGCCCTGCCCGGGATTTGTTTCCTGCCTTGCGCCCTGTGTTGGCTGGGATTGGCTCCAGCAGACCCCCCATGACCCTGCAGTTAAGATTTAACGGGTTGGATAATGGATGGATGGATGTGTAAATGAAACATCTCGCTAGGAATGCATACCACCATCAGCATTAGAAAGGAGCTGCAGTAATGGAGGCCTTCTCCTTCTCTGTTTTACTCACTGCCATGTGCCATCGCTGAGCATAATGATGATGAACACAAAGCTGTTGGCGCTCATCCCCTAAAGGCCTTTACAGTTCTAAAATCCTTGTCATTAGATATCTAGAAGCTGTTATGCCGACCTCACATGCTAGCGCTATGAGGTTGGTGGCCAACCAGAAATCAGTCAGTCAGTCAGTCATTTTTGTTGTGATGTGAAGTTTTGCATACAATTTAATAAATATTTTGTATGTCTTTATTTGTAATTTTGACAAAGCAATGTAATATTAGTGTTACATTATTGATAATAACAGCAATGGATTGATTATTAAGAACCCCTTTTAGGACTGAGTCTCCTTGTAATTTTACGACAGGGTTGGGGTGAAGTGCCTCAAACAAGTTTGGCTAATATTTCTGTGCTAAAGTCTCTCAGTCAACCCCCACAGGAAAGCCAGGCTGCCTAACTGCCAAGCTTCACGGGGGCAGATGTGAAGGAGTTCTCTGTCCCATTGGTCTGAAGTATGGCTGTTTGGAAGTGGCTTGTATCAGAAGCCTTTAAGTACCACAACAGGGTTGGACAGAAAATCTATACATTTGCTTGCTTTACCTCATCCTCTCTCTCTCTCACACCATGAACTGAAAAGGACAACACAATGAAGAGCACAGCTTGGCAGCCATATTGAGACAGGCATGCGGCCTGTTCTGAAGAAAGCTGACCACAAAATGAGGCCTTAACTCGAGACATTTTAAGTAACTAAGAAGTCTGTGCACCGCCTGAAACTACAGATCACCATTTATCAGGTTGTATGGTTGCCAATATTCAATGTACTTTGCATATTATTATTATTTATGAATATTATCAATAATACATTATATATTTAAATTGTAACTTAACTCCATCTTGTCTTTTACTGCACCTAATTGCCTGAGGTTATAAATGTAGAAGGGAAGGTGGGGAGAAGTTATATGGAACAATAGCTTATAAACAGTGGGATTCGAGGCGTTCTGACAAAGGCTACATATTAATAATACAAAAGGGGAAAGTCAAGTAAAATATTACTCTACCAAGACAAAACAATTGTCTAACCCGCTTAATCCTGAACAGGGTCATGTGGGTCAGCTGGAGCCAATCCCAGCTAGCATAGAGCGCAAGACAGGAACAAACCATAGATAGGATGCCCGTCCAACACGCATCAGCCCCAGCCACACACTAAGACCAATTCACCTAGCCTGTGTGTCTTTGGGCTGTGGCAGGAAACCCACTCAGACACAAGGAAAACATGCAAACTCCACGCAGGGAAGACCCGGGACGTGAACTCTGGTCTTCTTACTGCGAGACGGGAGCGCTATGACTGCATTATCATGTCGCCTCAACCAGAAGTGTAATGAGACAATGGGAAGTCGTCCTCCCTCCATTGGTGTACCATACACCACATCCACTGACTGAGTCTACCCTCAAATGTTACCTTTTTTCAAAATTCCACAGTGGAGAGACAAACTGTAATTGTTTTAGTAGAAGCACACCCACAAACAACTTAAAGACTTTAGAGACCAGACCAAGAAGAGTAAGACGTGGAGAAGGATTGCTGCAGGACTTTATACATCAGGTTAAGTGTTTTTATCTGTAGAATGGCTGAGGGTTCGCACACGTTGTACAGCTCATAGATTATTAATAAACATTCTAACATAACAGTTTTATCTTGGTGTGCAAAATGTGATAATTCATGGTGATGGACTGCCAACATTAGACTGAGGCATTCTAAACCCACATCCTCACCATCACACTGCGTATGCCATTTTGTTGCTTCTGCCACTGTAGCCATGCTTATTCCAGGTTACCACACAGTGTACTGGCATTACCATCAACATATGAACAGGCTATTAGGGGTCTATCCTGCACCCTGATGGGCATGAAAGCCATGTGGTGGTCTTATAGGGATTCACTGTGTACCTACAGACATTGGCAATAATAGTAATAATTCTTTACATTTATGTAGCTCTTTTCTCACTTCTCAAAGTGCTTCAGTGAGTGGGGAACCACTCCAACTACCACAAATGTGTAGCATCCATCTGGATGATGCGATGGCAGCAATTTTTGTGCCAGTATGCTCACCACACATTAGCTGTTACATGGTGAAGGGGTGTGCAATAGTTATCCAGATAGAAACAGGGGATGATCAGTGTGCCAGAATGACTAGGCCATGCTGGCCAATTTAGCCTGGACATCGGGACCCTCCCAGCTCTTTACGAAGGATGCCCAGGGATCTTTTATGAGCACAGAGAGTCGGAACCTCAGTTTTACTTCTGATGCAAAAGAAAGCGTCATTTTTACAGAAGTGTCCCCATCACTGCACTGGGGCATTGGGATCTACACACAGACCACAGGGTTAAGCACCCTCTGCTGGTGTTGCCAATACCTCTTCCAGCAGCAACCCAAGCTTTCTGAGATGGTCTCCCATCCAAGTACTGCCAGGCATGGAGATGCTTAGCTCCCAGTGGATGACCTCTTCTGAAGTGCATGTGGTATGGCTGCTGGACATAGACAGAGAGATCTGGGCTTTCTTTAGATGTATGGTTGCTGAGGTGTTGGTGTGCCTTCTTGATTGTGATCAAAATGTGCTGTGCCTAATGCAGGTCATCTGTGATGGTGGCTCTCTCCACAGATATAAACGGTTGTAAGCCTTGCATTAAGAAAAACTACTAAGTAGAGAGTTGAAACCAAAAGTCAGTCCTATTGAACATCTACACCTAAATCAAAATGCCAGCACCAGAGTGAGGAAATTGAACGTACAAGTGAAGCACCAGGAACTCAAAATTGTAGAGCTGGCACAGGCCAAAGGTGTTTTTTCTTTATATATCTGCAGATTAGAGGTACGGGAGGCGCACGGAGAATGCCAGTCATGTAACTTCCGGAGCCATATTCCACAGAAACCATCGGTATGCCGTCACCCCGGGGAAAACTAAATGGTGCAAAATAATTTCTAATAACTGAAAACCATTTCCATTATGAAAAATAATATATATATATATATATATATATAAAAAATACTTTTTAAAAAACACGCTTATATTAAGTTAAAAAGTGTACTAAAAAGTAAAAAATAAGTCTCTCATACTTCACTCGTAAAATACTGTAAAAGCGTGGGTGCTTTTCATCAATCAACATTCAAAAAAACACTTCTTAAAATCTTAGCAAAAGTGCCCACCTTTTATTTTACGAGTGATGTATGAGAGACTTATTTTTTACTTTTTAGTACACTTTTTAACTTAATATAAGTGTGGTTTTTAAAAAGTATTTTTTATGTATTGTGACAGTTTAGGGACTTTCTCGCTCCCTTGTACCCTCAGACCACACATCAGACACCAGGTAAAAGTCCAATAATAAGATTTATTATAATAATAAAGTGCATACAGCACGCTCCTCTCCACAATACTCCACTAACAATAACAATAATCAATAATCCAATCCTCCACTCCCAGACGCTTAGCCACCCTGCCTCCCAACTCGGCTCGTCCGTCTGGGATTTCCCAGAGTCCTTTATAGTCCTTGACCCAGAAGTGTTTGTCCCTCAGTCCATGTGACTTTCTGTCACTTCCGGGTCAGGTAAAAACTCCTTTTCTTCATCCCAGAGGCACGTCATTTCTTCTGTTCATGTGACTGGGACGTACTTCCAGGGTGTAGGGAAAATAGTCTCTGGGCCTCCCTGCAGCGACTCCTGGTGGCCCCCATGGTATCCAGCAGGGCTGTGCATTAAAAGTCCACTGTCAATAATTCCCTGCTGGCATTCGGGGCACCTCTATGCTGCAAGGAGGGCTCCATCTGGTGGCCTGGGGGTATTGACCGGGATGAATGGCCGGCCATATCTCACAGTATATATTTTCAACTTTTTAGACTTGAGTTTGTTTTAGTATAATTTTGTAATCAATATTTTAACACTTCCTTTAATATTTCTATCCATTGCTAGCGCCATCTATTGGTGAAATCTTGAACTGTTCTTCAAATGAAAATTTCATTTCTTAATTAACATGGATTAATTGATCAATTAGTTAAACCAATTATTGATTCATGTATTGTCATCGAGAGTGTGCAAAATTTCAAGTCATTTGGACAACAGGAAGTGGGTTAAATATCGATGGCAAGATTTGTACCAGACAGCAAACAGGTGAAGTTAAAAGAAGCATGATAAGTAATAATAAATGCAAAATTCATATTTAGCAACTCAAGAAAAAAAAACATCATGAGAAATAACCAGTAAGGAAAACAGTGAGTGAGCAAAACATTTGTAATTATAACATTCTGTTTTGTAGCTGATTAGAAGGCCAGATGCATATATGCAACTATCATGGGACATTTTCAGCTTGTGGCGAAGTGTATCAGACAAGCATGGATTTCATTTGTGCCTCCAGCAGCTGCCTTAGAGGGGCTGTTGTTTTGCTTTCTCAATTATGGCGGTCTAATCTGGTCTGCCTATGGGGCTTTTCCTCCCACACCCTATAGATGTGTGTGTTAGGTGTGTGAGCCCTTGTGCCTGAGTCTGCCTTTAATGGACCGGTGCCTTGTCCCCGGTTGGTTCTTGCCTTGAGCTCAGTGGTATCAGGGTCTGAAAGTTTCCTGTAACCCCTGAACGGCTGAAACAGTTTATAGAACAGATGGATGCTGTTTGTCGCCAGTATGGCAGTATGAGTAACTAACCCCATTCTTGCTTGTGTGATCCTTTTAAAAGCTGTTCTTTTCTGTCTGCACAGCTGTGCTGTTTGCTCGCTTTTTTCAAATCTGTATATGATATTCCAACACTTGTCCATGTGTGACCAGATGGTGTGAGTGAATGTCTCTGGTAAAGGCCCAAGCTTGGCCTTTTGATGACACGTGTGCTGAAGAGAAGAGTGACTCCCCTGTCACAGGCTTGCGGTGGCCTGCCTCTTAAACCAGAGCCTTTACCCTCCTGCCAGTGAGCCCTGACACTTGTGGATGGAAGTATTGTTTTCTACTTGTCTCACAAAATGGGAGTGTGCTGAGCAGAGAGCTGTCCAAAAATCCACTTACTTAACTTGCTTATTCTTATATGGAGTTCTGAGCAAAGGGCAGTGGCTAACACCTCAAAGGGGTCCCAGTCCATCACAGGACACACTCACTCACATCTGTCACCAACTAACTTAACCTGCATGTGTTAGGGATATGGCAAAGCCAAGACAGTGACAGAAAGGACATGCAAACTGCACACAGATGGGCATCTAAGAGCAGAAGTTAAGCCCCTGAAGCTGCCAGGTAGGGGTACTGACTGCTATGCTAAAAAGCCATCTGGCAAAGAAATGTTGAATATTGTTACAGTTTCTAAAAGATACAGTTCCCCTTATAAACGCACCCAGGGAAAACCTGACTGGCGCCTTTGTTAGAAATCAGAGCATCATAACGTGTTATTTAGAGCACTTGGCCTCGTTAAGGGTAATGGAACGTGAAAACCGTCACAAATGGAATTCACGCGTTTTCAAAGGCAAGGAATGAAGAGACCTCCTATCAAACAGTTTCCAGGCTTCTGCCTCTAAATTCTGAGAAAATGTCACCCATGATTTATGGAAGGTGGTGTGGCCTTGACAGAGTCACTCCTAATCAAGACACCGTTTCATTTCAGTGAGCGTTTATCAGTTTTCTTCATTACACTGCTTGGCTTGTAAGCAGCTGTCTGTCTTGACTTTGTGTGGAACTTTTCTTCATGAGAAAGGATGCAGAACACGGTCACACACACGTGCATTTTATAGAGAGATAGACAGGTTAAAGGCACTCTAAAATACATAGATAGATAGACAGATAGATGTGAAAGGCACTATACGATAAATAGATAGAAACAAAGAATGAACAAACTTTTTTTGTCCCCTGAGGGAAATTTCACTTTTACAGAAGCTCCTTAAATAAATAAATACCTAAACAGGTAGAAAAGCAAGTAAGTAACTAAATAAATATACACGCATATAGCACACACCAGATAACTATAAAGCAAAAACAAATTACAAAGAAAACGTCTGACACGGCAGACTCAGTCACGGAGAGGCGCTATACAGGCGTATTACTGTTGATATTAAGGAGCCCCTTTCGTGTTTCTTGACAGCCAAAATAATAAACAGATGTCATGTTAACGGGGATTGTTGCAAGCTGAGAATTACTAACGGGGCAGACAGACACAAGTTGCACACCTCCAGTGGTAACAGTTGCAATTCTCAGATAAAGGGGCAGAGAAGTCAGGGCTGTCCGAAAATCAAGTGCAGTTGTTTGAATTTTGAAAACATGTGAGGAGGACATCTCTGTGGCTACAGGTTTTTGTTCCAACCAGCTTCTGTTTTTAATTGGACTCCTGGGCTAATTAAATGATGTGTTATTTCCCAAGTTCTGTGTTTTGGGAACAATATAGATATTAGAAAACTAAGTTTGGTAAAAAAAAAAAAAAAATATTAAAATGTACCAAGCAGTTACTGTATATGGGAATAATGTATTTTTTTTCTTTTTAACAGTATTTTCATTCTACTTTTCTAGGTGTTCTAATTGTTTAATTAATCCGTTATTTACTAATTAGTGGGTCTGACGCTAAAGTAGTTGCAGCCTTTGATTATTCCGTTTTTTCCTGGGTGTCTGCTCTGCTCATTTTTAATTGTCATTAAGATACAATGAAGGGGAAAAACTGCACAGAGAAAGGGCAAAATAGAATGAAATCAGCAAAAGAGAGTTAAGCATTTAAATCTATAGCAAAAGCAGAAATATTTCTAAATGTCTTATAAATGTAAAAATCATCCTGCTGTGATTTTCTGAATCTATACTAATAAACGGCAAAGCCCTCACTGACTGACTGACTGACTGACTGACTGACTGACTCATCACTAATTCTCCAACTTCCCGTGTAGGTAGAAGGCTGAAATTTGGCAGGCTTATTCCTTACAGCTTCCTTACAAAAGTTGGGCAGGTTTCATTTCGAAATTCTACGCCTAATGGTCATAACTGAAAGTTGTTTTTCTCCATTTACTGTAATGGAGATGAGCTTGAAACCCGTGGGGGCGGAGTTTCGTGTGACATCATCACGCCTCTCACGTAATCACGCAGTACGTAGAAAACCAGGAAGAGGCCCAAAAAGTGCTGAAGAAAACATGCATTATATAATTGAGAAGGCAGCGAAACAATAAGAAGCGAGCGAGTGACATATACAGCCATATTCATGAGTTCTGCTACTTCGGAAACAAAGCATGATGTAAACATAAACTTTAAATTAAGTTCATAGACAGGCTGCCGCTGGCGTTTGTAATTTAGTGCCTGCCCATATAAGGCCGTCCGTCAGCGGCAATCCAATAGCAAACTGCCACGGGTAAATATTCACGGGTGA
>JANRMT010062846.1:8858611-8874309 GCA_026402145.1 Polypterus bichir lapradei | reverse complement strand
TATATATATATATATAAAAACATGTATGTCCCGTGTACAACTATACAAAGTTGGAGCAATTTCTGTCAAAATTTGCACACCACCAGTCAGTGCCAGGTTATTCTGTGCATTAGGCCAAACCTATTAGTGCGCCAACTGACTGTTTGGTAGCTAACCTGTGTGGCGGGATTCCTCCCCACCCTTATGATCTGCACATTAGGCAAATGCCCAATTTGCCTGAATGGTGGCGCCAGCCCTGCCTCCATGTTTGTCAGGTTTTTAAAAAAATCTATAATCCATGGACAGCTTAAAAATAGCAAATTTGTTAAAAAATAAAAATACCTGAGGTAGCCAATCTGACACTGAAAAACTGGGGGGCCGTGTCAAGAGCGAGAGGGTGTTAGGATACCATGGCAGCCCTTGACTCTCCTCAGTGATATTTTGTAGCAATAGAATGAGTATATACCATCACACAAGGGGTTGGGTTAGGAATAGAAGGGTGAAAATGATACAATGTTTAAATAATAAAAGGGGGGGGGGTGGAAAATAGCCCACAATACTGCATTGTTTTTTCTTTTTTTTAAAGAGTAGCCAAAAAAAAAACCACAACCCACAAAAGCCTATTTTTTCCCCTGCAGACACTGAACAAAAACAGCTCAACTGAGTGGGAAAACCGCAGACTGGGCTACATGGCACACCTCCCTCATTTGATCAGTGGAGGACCATAGACTCAATTAGGCCCCAACCTGGCAATACCTTCGGTATTTTTTTTTGTTTCTTTCCTTTGTACTAAAGCTTGAATGACAGCGCAACCTGGTGGTTTGGAGCAAGTGAAAAGGAAGAGACGAGATGTTATCAACCTGCAGATTCACAACACCTGATGTCACCACAGGTCTACACCAGCAGTTTCAGGGCAGATGTAACATCACTGCATGTCTAGACCAGCAGTTTGGTAATAAACATTTGCAGTTCATCACAAATCAAATCGATTGATACGGTAACCACACCAAACCTTAACCTTAGCAAAACTAACCCCTAACCTTCACCATTTTTTCTACATGCTAACCATACTAACCCCTAACCTTAACTTCCGTCCTATAACTGCTGGCGTAGACCAGCGGTGACATATGGTGCTCTGGCTCTGTAGTTAGAGATTATTAGAAGTGCCCAAAGCCAGACTAGCAGACAAACAGAAAACAACTTAAAATGGCATACCTGTGCAATGCTGGATGCTGCTTCTAGTGCCTTATAAATGTAAAAACCCACACTGGTGTGCTTTTCTGAATTTGGAAAAAAAAAAAAAGACCAGCAACTTAAACGGGGTCAGTTAAAGGTAAAAATGGCTCGCTGGGGGTGAAATTGGTTGGAACAAAAACCTGTAGCCACAGGGGGTCCCCAGAACAGTGTTTGAAGACCTCTGTCCTTACTCAGTCGAGCTCAGATGACAACATGGAGGAGTAACAAGTGAATACGAATCAGAATTGGGAGGACATATAGGATATATCAAATAGCCTGGATACCAAAACAAATCTTTAGTTTTATTCATATGTAGACTTTACATCAAATACATACAGTTTTTAAAATGTATATTTTTCATAATCCACAGAAGTTTTGTAAACAAAAATAAAGGTAACACTTTATTCAAACGGACTAGGAAACCGTTCATGTTTTCTCAGCCATCAGCAAGCCCTTCCAATGCAGGCGACTGCAGCTGACTGGACAGGTGAGGTTGTCATAAACAGCTATAAAGATACAAAGAGGGCGACCAGTCTAGAACGGGGTCTTGGGGGCAAAATTACTTATAAATGAATATTCAAAAAACATAAAAGTACTTTGAAATGTGACACAAAATACAAAATAGCATGAAATGTGAGCAAAAAAATGACACGTATCACAAAATATGTTTTTGTTGCTTATTTCTTGTATACGTATTTATGTAATCATTTCTTCATTTAACTTTGTTCAGTCGCACCACCCGTTGCATAAAACAAGCCCTGAAATGACGGGCTGTCACTTTAACTCCTCAAAGTTGAGAGGGGGTGGGCTCTAGCCAGTGCTGTTTTTTGATTGGTGAATCATTCGCAGAGTTGACGCATGCGCTTTGCACGACTTCGGAATCCTGTGGCACAAAGCTGTTGACTGTGTGCCTCGGATAAGAGTGCAAGAAAAAGTTACCTAGAATGGTCGTGTGAAGCAGCATTCAAGAAACTCCTTATTAGGAGACTGTGAGTGAAGTGCCTTGTGTTTTTCGGAGCTTCTGTAAAATATAAAGTTCATAATGAGGACAAGTAAAGTATAATCTAATCCAGTGCTTCCCAAACGTAGTCCTGGGGACCCACTGTGCCTGCAGGTTTTTGTTCCAGCCAAATTCTGTTTTTAGTTGGACTCCTAGAACAAATGAAGTGAGCTGTTATTTCCCAGTTGCTGTGTTTTGGAGTAAATGGAGAAATAACTAATTTTTGGTATTTTTTTTATTGAAATGTACTAGGCACTTATAAGGGGATAGTTTTTTTTTAACAGTTTTCACTCTGCTTTTAAAGGTGTTTAATTTATTATCTACTAATTAGTGGGTCTGACGCTAAAGTTATTGCAGCGTTTCATCATTTAGTGTTGTTTAGCTGGCTGTCAGTTCTGTTTGTTTTAATTAGCATTATTAGGATACAATGAAGGGCACAAAAAATAGTACAACAACAAAACAGAGGTAAGCGCTTAAAGCAAAAGTGGAAATATATACTGTATCTAAATGTCTTATAAGTGTAAAAATCATACTGCCGTGCTTTAGTAAAGGTAGAATAAGATAAGGGGAAAAAAGACCATCTAAATAAATGAGACCAGCTATTATCACTAATTGTGAATTTGGCTGGAATGAAAACCACAGTGGGTCTTCAGGACCGAATTTGGGAACCACTGAAATCTAAATATGACACTTGACGGTTGAAGGTTTGCCTCCGCGTTACCGGATGATTCACCAATCAAATCACAGTACTCAATAGAACCCGCCCTCTCAAATTTGACAGTTTTCATTTCAGGACTGCTTTCATGACGCGTGTATGTCACTGAAATAAACACATAACGAAATAAGGAATCATCGGACTATTTAGTGGCACGTGTAATTATTTATACTCACGTTTCACGTTGTTGTTATTCATTTAGTGTCATATTTCACACAACTTCGTCCGAAAACCCCCTCCAGAGCAGCCTACCGCACTCAGCCGAACACGGTTTCGCACACGGTCACCGAGGAGATGCTTTTGGATTTCGTGAGGCGGCTGCTTGGATCGTCACACTCCTTCCAGCCTCCTACTTCCAGACCCGGATTATCGTGCGCGTATCTGTAGGAGATCAGCATCGGGGTGGCAGTGCTGCCCTGGGATTGTGACAAGGACAAGTTGAAGACGGAGGACATTTTTTTCCCGTAGCTTCTTCGAAACTTCTTTGCAGATCGATACAAGTTCCCCACAAAGCAGTAGCACAGGGGGTTGAGGGCCGAGTTGGTGAGCCCTAACCACTGTGCAAAAGGTCGAAGGTGGACAATCCACTCGTGTCTGTCCTGCTCAAAACCGACGTCCTCAGCCAAAGGCCCATTTGGCAGGTTCAAATCGATCCAAATGTCCACCACATAAAGAGGCAACCATGAGAGCGTGAAGAGCACGACCAAGGCCACCACCATTTTGGCCACTTTTTTGCGTACCTTCAGCCGTGACTCCAGCTGAGCAAAGGTGCACTTGTTGTATTCTTTCAGTTTGTCGTCAGGGTTCCACAGTTTTCGAATTGTGAGAAAGCAGATGATGAGATTGAAAAGCACCGGAAAGCCATAAAGCGTGCAAAAGAGCAGAAAGTTATAGGCTTGTCTGAGCTTGAAGTAAGGCCAATTTTCCACGCAGAGATCGATCACATGCTTTCGGTCTGGTAGTTCTAAACGCTTAGTCTTATTCATAAATGCAAGGGGAACACAAAGCCCTGAGGAGAGCGTCCAGACCACCCCGACCATCCAGCAAATCTTTCTCCACGTAAAGAAGTACCTGGCGTTCAGGGGGTTGTGGACGCTGTAGAAGCGGTTCAGGCTGATGACGGCCAGGCTGAGGACGCTGGCGGAGACAGATACAGCCTGCACAAAGGGGACTGCCCGGCACAAGAAGTCCCCAAAGACCCAGGCTTTGTACACCTGGTGTCCGAGATTGACCGGCATGCATATGCACAACACCATCATGTCGCACACGGCCAAGTTGATGAGGAGGCTGCGTGTTGCTGAGACCCCGATGAGCTGTGTCCGTCTTTTCTTTGTTAAGACCCTTAGAGCCATGACGTTTCCCACGAGCCCGACGATAAAGGAGAGCACGTAGATAACGATCAGCGCGATGGTGCCAGGTTCATGGCCAGAGAACAGCACATCATCCGTCATAGCGAGCGACTCCTTAAGGCTGGGGTTGTTAATATGCCTAAGAAGGGACAGATTCTTAGGGAACAGGTGACCGAAATTTACATAGAACTCCGTAAAATTCATGTTGACCCAAAGTCGTCCCCTCCGTTATCCACAAGCGCGATCCCGCTCTTCTTTAACACGCAAGCCGCCCGGCAGAAGCAGAACTCTCCCGTAAAGTCAAACGGCTTCAAGCAGACGAGTAAAGTAGCATCTTACTTGGCTAAAGTCCACGAAAGACATTAAGATCAGTAACGGGTAACAACAAATCCCCGCGATGGTGTGGGCGACAGCTCCCTCCACTCTGATACCCTTTCGTGGCGCTCCTGCCCATTCTGAGAAGATCGGCGGCTTCAGGTCCAGAGCCGTCAGGTCTGTGTGGGAAATGCGTCTGTGTGGCGCTCAGGTATTCAGTGAGCAAAGTGACGCACTGAGGCAAGCGGTGGGGGGGGTGGTTTGAGAGAGAAGAGAGAGGGAGAGAATAGGAGACAACCCGAAAGGAAAACTGACAGAAAATGAGACGGGGAGAAAAAGAGAATGAGTGTGTGGGAAAAGGGCAATGAAGGAGTGAGAGAAAGAGAGGATGAGAGACGCAAAATTTGAAACGAAAAGAGAAAGAATGTGAAGGGAAGGATTTCCATTTTACACCGAGAGGTGGCGAGATGTCTTTACCAAGGCCAATGATTACTTCGGATATCTTGTTACCGATGAACTTTTATGCCCTTTATGCGTTTTATTTCAAAGCTATGTCATATGTGTAATATTAGCGTACGTCAATATATACACCACATACCCCCCGGGATATCTACCTATCTATCCATCTATGCACATCAGGCGCTCGATGGTCGCTTTATTTATGTATGTATGTATGTACGTATGTATGTATTATTAATTTATTGATTGTGCGCGTAATCAAGCGATAATCTAAGCACAAATGCCACTTTCCACAAACGGAGTATAAATTGGGATACATCAATCAGCTGTAGGGTTGACGGAAGATCCTAAAAAGGACCTTACATTCCACAAGAGCTCGCCTTAAGGATAAGTTTAGCGCCGGGCTCGGGGCGACTTTAGTTCAGGATTTCAAACATTAAACATTATCAGGCGCACATACAGTGCATTTCACTTTTATATTTAATATAAACGCAAAAATTAACGCTAGGCATCCGCCCGTCCAGCCATCCGTTTTCTTAACCTGGTTACCCAGGCAGGGATAGGCGCAATAGACCAGGGGCTAAAGCATCTGATTGCCCCTTCCGTTATTTGCATTATCCATCCATCCAATCCGATCTATTCTGAGCATCGTATCTCAGTAAGCATCGGGCTGAAGGCAGGAATACCACCTGGACAGGGGGTCAAGTCTATCAATTGGGCACACGCTCACCAGGAGCTGATTTAATAGCCGCTTAACCAACATCTGCACCTGGGAAGGCGACGTCATTGGTGACCTCCAATTTAGTACCAAACAGCCGATCCAAGCTGCAGATACAGCGAGCCTCAAGAATCCCGTGCACGCTTGCAGTGGATCAGATTAATCAACTCCGTTGATTTTTAAGACCCCGTGTTAGACACAGGTGTGTGCACAAACCCGGATTAAGAACGTGGATGTCTAAGCTAAAAAGCTTTGACACGTTTGCATTTTCGTTTCGTTGTCAGTGTTTGCTTACGGCGAGGGGTTCACATATTACATCTAAGAAGATGGTCGCACAGCAATAAAAATGAACCGATGGTTGAGTTTTTGCCCAAATGTTTTCATCAGCGCACTCTTATAATCTGTAGTCACGATAAACTGGACTGGCCTTGCAGTTCATGGTGGTAGGCGATAAACTTGTCAAGTGTGTTTCTGCAATTGAGGACACAATAATTTTGCAGTTCACCTACTTCCACGGTGGACACGCTGTTGTTCGTTGTTTAAAACGGCCGACTTTCCGAGCGGAGGCAAACGTCCAGTCACAGGGCGTTTATCACGTGACGATCTTTTGCGCAAAATTATGTCAATATCGACCATCACTGTACTGTCGCGCGTTCTGCCATAAAGGGACCGGACACTTCGTCTTCCTATCCAGACTTACACGATTCATTGTCATCCCTCTAACAAAAAAATCCTTACTGGAAAAAGAAATGTAACAAAATGTATCTCAGATGCTACAAGTCGCCTCGAATAAAGGTGTCAGCCAAAATACGTAAATGTAAAATTCCTTTCCAGTTGCCCGTGTTTTCCTCTAGGTACTCCATGTTACTCCTCATCTCCAACTTATGCATATTAAATTAGCGAGTGACTTTAAAATGTCTCCGTATGAGTGAGCTTGGGTTTTACCTGAGTGCACACTGCAGTGAACTGGAGCGCCACCTATTGTTGGGCTCTGCCTTACACTTGCTTCTAAATCTCTCGAAAAATGACACATTTTATTGGCTAACTTAAAAGATTACAATACGCAGGCTTTCGATGCCAACTCCGGCCCCTGTTCAGGCAGCTGAAGGAGGGGTATGAGGTGCCTCGAAAGCTTGCATATTGTAATATTTTTAGATGGCAAATAAAATGTGTCATTTTGCTTGACTTCTCATTGCATCAACAATGCCTAACACAGTACAACGTTCTACCACTACAAATCTCTAGAAATAAACTCGCACCCAGCGACCCGGACCTCAAATAAGAGACTGTAAACTGCTGGGTGAAACTTAGTTACTGACAGAATGACTTCATCCAGGGGTATCGTTATTTGCAGAGATCATGGTCTTAGTTGGTTTTGGGGGGCTGAGGCGGGTGGTGTTGTCTCTTTTGGCTTTACGCGCATGATTAAGAGGCAGAATCGCATAATCAAATACGAAATTAAAAGAGATCAGGGGTTTACCGATATTATTATTGTACGTTCTTGATAAAAGATCATTGACTGGGCGCAACAAATCAGGGTCCAAAGCCTCTGATGCCACCCCTAGGACCCCCGCCACTTACTACATCCATCAATCCTATCGCACATATCCTTAGCAGTGAAGCTGAAGCCAATCCCAGCGAGCACCTGGCGCGTGGCAGCAACATCACCTGGTTAGGATGCCAGATTAATTTATCCTCAAAAATTAATCTATTCGTGTTCTATCTCGCTTGTTACTTGTAACTGATTGAGCGGCCACATGAAGAGTTTGGCTTAATATCGAAGGCGGTTTTAATCTTAAATTGACGATCGCGCGGTTTAAATTTGAATTCGATGCGCACGATATGACAGATATTTTCCATTTTTCGAATGTTGTCCATTTTAAAAATGCACGCCACAATTGAAGATTGCTAAATGCACCACTGAGCACATCCAGGTAGTGTTTAATTGGGTTAATTAAATGCGACTTTATTCTTTAAACACTTCTCAACGAGAGCCCGACAGTTTTTATCGATTGAACTTCTCAGTGTGGTGTAGAACGAGGAAGGCACTACGTGCCATCATTTGTTCTTTAAAAATCAATAATTGGAGTCAATCCGAGCCGATCTTTCTTGGAACCCCCTTACAATATGCAAAGCAATTCGGCTTGGGAGCTGTCCAACGGTACTCGTGCTGAAACACCAAAGTGATTGTAGCAGGTCACATAAAGTGAACCAGCATTAATGGCTGCCAGTGATTTACACAGGAGAGGTGGCACGGTGGTAGCTGCAATGCTGCCTCACGACAAAGCAATTCAGTGTGTGGGGTTTGCATGTTCTCCCTGTGTGTGTTTCCACCCAGGTGCTCTGGTTTTCTTTGATACTCCAAAAACAGATTAGGTGAATTGGTGATGCCAAATTGGCACAGAAGCATATGTGTGTTCACCATGAAATGGACTGGCACCCTGTCCAATGATTGTTCATACCTTGTGCCAAGTGTGATAGGCTCCAGCTTCCCTATGACCCAGCTCTGTCTTGGAAGATGGATGGCTTGAATTTAAACAGGTGTACCTGTGTAAGGTTACACTGGTTGCACCACACGAGGAGCAAAATAATCCTAGACAAGGTGACAGTCCACTACTGGGCAAAACCATACCTAAGTGCACACTCAGCGAGACTGCGGCTGTAGAGCCTTTATACAAACAGTGGGAATGTCTTGCAGAACATTCTTTCAGCTCCCTGCTGCCAATCAAGGTGGTGTTTCAGCCCCAGTGCCACTGGACAGCTCTCGTACCAATTTGTCTTGGTTTGCAGCATTATGTTTTATTGTAAGGATGTACCAAGAAAGAGCTGCTTTGATTGACTCTGAGCCATTTACCCTAACACACTTCTCTAAAATGAACAGACCATAAGGAGATCACATGGATATGACATTGAATGTAACAATGAAATGGAATTTTATAATATCACACAGTACATGCAGAGTATTCCTTGGTCATTAGATCACAGGCTTCTATCCCAAAAAATCTTGTTCAGTCTTTAATGATAACAAGAGATCTGTTTATACCATAAGACTAGTTAACTGGCTTCCAATCTTAACCTCATTCTCATAAAAAAAATGGAATCTTTTTATTTTAAATGCATATTGTCTTCTTTGTCAGTGGTATCCTTGCGCATAATGATGGAAATCTAAAGGACTGTCTTTGTCCACAACCCCTTTAAAGATTTTGAACACCTGGTCCCTGGCACTTATTTGTCGTGTACGAGCTGATTTATCCTGTAGTTGATGGCCACAGCTGTATTCCACTACTGCATTTTAAAAATTTTGTATTTATTTATTTATTAAAACAGAGGAGGCTAGACTGGCAGACCTTGGATTCCATCACACTACCCCATTTCCTGTGCACAATCTTTATTAAATAATCTAATTTCTTATCCATTCTTTCCTCCCATTGTTTTGAAGAACAGTGTCTTTTATAATAGAAATCACAAACATCATTTTCAGCATTGTTGTGTTCTGCATATCTCAATTTATAGTAAGTACCAGCACTGGCTCTGTACGTCCTCTTAGTCTGCATGGGTTTCTTCCCACATTTCAGAGACATGCTGGTTAGAGCACAACTAATTTGACAATATAATGAGGGAGAGTACACTGGCATGGGTTAGCGCTCCATGCACAGTGGGTTCGTGCTTTGCATCCGATGCTACTGCGACAGACGCCACCCTGCAAACCTGTATTGGAACAGGAGGGTTCAGGTACTGAATGAATAAACTAACAAAGAAATAACTTGCAGGGTGTAAGTGTCTTTGGCTCAGTGCCGTTCTTCTTTTAGTGTTGCATATTTAAATGCAATTTTATGAACCGAGGCACTTAAAGAAACCAGGAACAAAGAACCAGTCTTATTCTGAATGTTACATGTCATCTAAGTCTACTACAATGACTTATCATGTGTTCAAAGGATGGCGGCACTTGGCACTTTCAGTCACCCTGTGGGGAAGTTTACTTCACATAGCTTGGTGCACAAAATATAAAAGATATGCACCTGTGTAAAAATGTTTGACATTGTGCATAAGAATGGGGTGCGTCAACAGCCATGGCCACCGTCTCCGTACTTTATGAGGTAATGACATTTTTGATATAAATAAAATAGTCATTAGTCATTTGCACAGATTCCTTCCTTATTGTGTGTGTTTACATTTCCACAGTGTTTCTAGCATACTCCATCCAATAACCAATGATTGATAAAGTTGTCATGGCTGACAATACGCTTGGCTTTGCCTGTAAGTAGACATATCCGTCAAGATTACATTGGCGTATTGAAAGATGAAAGCCACTTAGCTCCAGGACTACAGCGTAGAATAAGCCTCTCCGTTGCTTTGCTTTTGTGAACATCCATTTTCTTAACTGAGTTTCTCCCTTGCGTTGCCACAAGGAGCTGATGTCTAATCTTCTTGCTTCATCAGATATGAGGCAGAAGCCAACTCTGGAAGATGTGCCAGTCCCTTATTTAACATGCACAGTCAACCCTCTCATGCGGAGGCAAAATTAAGTTCTTAATCAACCTGATGAGCATGCAGTAGGGACATGAACCCTGGTCTCATTACTGCAAGGCAGCAGCACTACCACTGCACCACCGTGCCACCCACCTACAGTACCGTATGTATTTTAAATATCTCTAAGACACCTTGGGTAAAGAAAAGTACAGTGGAAAAAAAATCTTAACTCTAATAATATCTAACTCTTATACTGTATAAAGGTCATATGACCTAAGCAGTTCTTTGCCAGGTTTTTCTCACAGCTTTCAAAATAAATATGTTATTTTATATAATTGTAGGCCAAGCTATTAAAATGATGTTTTATTACACAAGGAGTTCCTGGTGGGCCTGATCCTGCTACCTTGTGCTTCATAATCCGCCATGTAAGCCACTGGGCGCCACGCTGCATAGCCAGAAACACATTACACTGTACAGTACCACAAAATGTAAACTTGTATTTACTATCACTCAGTAATAACGCATTATATATTAGTTATAAGAGCTGATTTACTCACTTTTATCTTAGGTTGGCCAGGTTTGCTTTTTGCTTTGTTGACAGGATAGGCTTCAATCCCTGTGACCCTAAGGCTTCAAAAATGGTTGGATGAATGAATACAACGTTTGCACTGTTAATTATAAATCAAATCACAAATGAATACTAAGTTAAGACAATGCACATCCCATTTAGCATTTCAATATGAAATTACTATGGTCCTGCACACTTAAATGGGTCTAGCAGTCGTGACTTCTTTTCTTCAGCTAGAGGACCTGGCCACATCTGAAACCTCGGTAATACAAATTTACTACCTCATGCAAGGAGATGTTCCAGTTACAATAAACGTATAATGTATTTCAAAGCTACAACGAAAAAGAACATATATTCCCTGCTGCTGCACAGCTTGAACAATTCAAATGGTAATCATTCCTGGAAAACCGGTTGTGTCATCAGGATCTTGTCTTCTGTCAGCCGCCTACTTGAGGAGGCCCTTCAGCAAAGAAAGGGATTAATATAAAGGGTTATTGCTCACATAACTTTTCATGTGTCATGAAAAGTGCAAAGAGCTTTTAGCCCTTAATTCACCCATCAGATTCATTGTTCCAGTAAGGCCATCTGATGCAGCACTTGCTGCTTGGATTGCGTTAGGGCGGTTTGGTGTCCTCAAACAAATGTTAATTCTGTTTGGATGCAGGACTGCTGGCCATGGTGCACACACACACTTAGTCATGGCCAAGCCATTTCACAAATACTAGACTGCATATTTAATTTATTTCTCATTCTTTTGCTGTCACCCTTCTTTTTTTCTGCCTCTGATCTGTCATTCACAGCAGACGCTTCAGCACATGTCAAGACATGGATTATTAGGATTAATAAAGGATTATTATTTAATATTGCACTTTTGTCGGCTGTTGAACATGCTTAGTTGTATTCCAAAACTGGACAACATCAGGCAGTGGGCACAGCGCCTATACAAAGTGTCCTCTGGAACATTCTGTATTTTATTGTTTTACAACGTTGAATCACAGACAATTTAATTTGGATTTCTTGACATCATTCAACAGAAAAACTCTTTAATGTCAAAATGAAAACAGATCTTTGTAAGGGTGTCTAAATTAATTACAAATGTAAAACACACAATACTTGATGTCATGAATACTCGCCTCTTTCATCTGACATTCCTGAATTATCACTGAAGGAATTACGTCAACAACTGTCTAATGTTTCAGATTGTAGTCCAAATGCTCCTGGATGTTGAAGTTACAACTTGTGTGAGTCAGTATGGTGAGCTAACCTACAGCATAAAAACAAAAGAAAACCAATGAAAAGCATAGGACAGGGAATGGAGACCAGAAAAGATCCAAGTCACTGAACATTCAGTTAAATCAGTCAATGAGAAATGGAAAGAGTATGGCAGACTAGAGCAGGCCATCCACCATAATCCTCCAATATAGACATGTAAAGGAGGCCACCAAGAGGTTGCCGAGAACTCTAAAGGAGTAACAAGCTACAATGGAGAGACTGTGCAGACAGCAAATGTTCCCAGGGCTTGACAAGTTTCTGCTTTATGGGAGACTGGCAAAGAGAAAAAAACGCACAGGACATCTCAGCAGGAGGCACATGGGGGCACATGAAAAAGGGTCAGTGGTCAGATAAGACCAAAGCAGAGCTTTTCAACTCTCGGACTAAACACCATGTTTAAACACTGCACATCAAAAAAAGATGCCATCATCACCACGAAGTGTGGCCATGGCAGCATCATAATGTTGGGCAGCTTCATTAAAGGCTCTTCAAGGCTTGTGAAGGTAAAATGACGGCAGCAAATATGGGGAAAATCTGCACCGTGGGAAAAGATTTATTTTCTAACAAGAACCCAAAGGTACACAGGAATGGCTTCAAAACAACAATGTGAATGTCCTGGAGGTCAGTCCAACTGAGAATTCGTGGGTGGATTTGACAAAGGCTGTTCGCTCGTGATCTCCATGACACCTGACAGAGCTTGAGCAGTTTAGTGAAGGAAAATGAAGAAACCTGGCAGGGCTGATAGAGAGACACCTGAATGCTCAGACTCAAGGCTGACATCTGCTAAATATTGACGTGAAATGGGGCGAACACTTATGTGATGGTTTATTTTGTGTTTTATACTTGAAAATAATTTAGAGCACTTTGCAGAAGTCTGTTTTCACTTTGACATTAAAAAGCATTGTCTGTGGATAAACATTGAAAAATAATTTAATATTTTGTAACAATAAAATGTGAAACCCATCAAGAAGTTGAATACTTTTTATAGGCTCTGTACGTTATAGGAAACCTGCTGTTTGGGTCAGACAAGGGGTTATGTGTTCATGGCATTCGAACTGTGTGACAGTTTGGAGTTAGCGGTTATTACTGATGGGAAAATGAAGTCTTGTGAAGCTTTGAGGCATTCTTTCTAGTTGTGCCAAAAAAGATTTGAATTTTTGAAGCCAAAGCCCCAGTATGAACAGCGACATCTGGTGGTCAACCGAGGTCAAGGCAAGCTCTCAAGAGCACAAGTGAAGCGGGACTGACTGTTTCAGTCTCATGTCACCAGTAAAAGGTCAGAAAAGTCTGTGTTCGTTTTATTCTGCTAAGATCCTTGTCCGTTTATACTATTTAATGAGTTCACAATCATTCAAGTTTGTATCCGAAACACTGGATTAAAAAGACATACTAGAGGTATTTCCTGCTGCAGCTTTACAAGTGGCGACACAGGTATATCAACATGGATGACATGTATTGTTGTTGTAAGACAAACACAGCACCTACACAGTATTATATAATTGAGACACAATAATTTTATCATTTCATTTTACAGTGTCAGAATAAGATTCTAATCTATACTAATAAAAGGCAAAGCCCTCACTGACTCACTCACTCACTGACTGACTCACTCATCACTAATTCTCCAACATCCCCCGGATAGGAAGAAGGCTGAAATTTGGCAGGCTTATTCCTTACAGCTTACTTACAAAAGTTAAGCAGGTTTCATTTCGAAATTCTACACGTAACGGTCATAATGGTCGATAATGGTCGACAAAGTCCGCCATGTTGAATTTTCTTATTTATAGCCCCATCTTCACGAAATTTGGTAGGCGGCTTCCCTGCGCTAACCGAAACCAATGTACGTACTTATTTTGGTGGTATGACGCCACTGTCAGCTGCCATATTGAACTTTCCAACGTCACTAATTCTCCAACTTCCCGTGTAGGTAGAAGGCTGAAATTTGGCAGGCTCATTCCTTACAGCTTACTTACAAAAGTTAAGCAGGTTTCATTTCGAAATTCTACGCGTAATGGTCATAATGGTCAATAATGTCCGCCATGTTGAACTTGCTTATCTATGGCCTGATCTTCTCAAAATTTTATAGGCGGCTTCCCTGCACTAACCGAAACCAATGTACATACTTATTTCGGTGGTATGACGACACTGTCAGCCGCCATATTGAACTTTCCAACGTCACTAATTCTCCAACTTCCCGTGTAGGTAGAAGGCTGAAATTTGGCAGGCTCATTCCTTACAGCTTACTAACAAAAGTTGAGCAGGTTTCATTTCGAAATTCTACGTGTTACGGTCATAACGGCCAACAATGTCCGCCATGTTGAACTTTCTTATTTATGGCCCCATCTTCACGAAATTTGGTAGACGGCTTCCCTGCGCTAACCGAAACCAATGTACATACTTATTTCGGTGGTATGATGCCACTGTCGGCCGCCATATTGAACTTTTCAACGTTTTTTGTTACTTATGGGCCCATCTTCAAGAAATTTGGTACGTGGGTTCCCAACGCTAACTGAATCCTATTTACGTACATATATACGTCCATAGCCTGCAGCTCGGTCACCGTGTGAGGCGGTGTTGGGTCCCCCATCCCAACGCCTCCCACGTTGTTGGCTGCCTGCCTATATAAGGCCGTCCGTCGCTCCGGTCTCTACATTCCCTTCCTTGCTTCGCCACAGGATTCACATTTTCCTGCTGATAACTACAGCCTTTGTATTTAATCTACGGCTTCTCCGCTGTTTTATTGTTCATTTATTACGATTATAGTTATTGTGTAGGTATTTTAGACTTACTTTACATTGTTCAGGTACCCATTTCCTTTATCATTCCAACCGTACCCCCATTAACATGTCTATCGAGGTGATCACCATCGACCAAAGAACTGTCACTTACCAAGTGGTTTCCATGCCCGGAGATGGCGCCTACCTTTTCCATTCTCTTTGTTACATATTGCACGGCCATATCAGGCTCACTCTTGATATCCGGAGGAACATTGTGTCTTATGTATTGAATGACTGGGACAGGTTCAAGGTGTGGACTGATGATGGTACAGGAGATAATTATACTACACAGGAGCACTATAAGAGTGAAATGCTTAAGCCCTACACCTATGGATCTGCATGTGAGTTGATGGCTGCCGCTGAATTGTTCGGTTGTCGCTTTCAAGTGTACCGAAATGGCCAAATATTTTACACCTTTCGACAACCGCCAATGCCTCTTAAACATCTTAGATTCACAGGTGACGATTTCAGTAGTGGACAATTTGATGTTTATGAATGTTTAAACTCTCAAAAGCTGGATGTGAAGTTATCAATGAAACTGGTTGTATACTTACAACGCTTGACAGATGCCGAATGTCACTTCAACACAAGTCCTGTAAATACTGTCGTAATTGAAACAAACCATGAAACTCAAACCGATTGTGACAGCAGCAATTCAAGCTGTGAGATTTGAAACAAGATTACTGTTCACATGGCCAACTGTACATTGCATGCTCAAGAGTAAGCTCAGCGCACAGCTTGGTCATGTTACAACCGGAGGGCCAAACTCACAATGTGGTATACAAAGAGATCCTTAACAAATAATTATTGGTATATTTTCCCTCAGTTTAAAAAGGTTTA